>CM038681.1:345809580-346164653 GCA_021605205.1 Aegilops longissima | reverse complement strand
AGGTGCCCATGGCGCTAAGCCATGGCGACCAAGGCGCCCGATCCGGCGCCAGCCCAGCCATGTCCTCCTTTCCTCTTTGGTGCAAAGGAGCAAGCGTGGCGAGCATCAAGCAAAAGGCATCCGTTTGATGCAACAAGACCAAGACCAGCCCAGCGGATGGAAGGGAGTCATCGTGGAGCCCAAGCGGCGTCATCACGAGCCTTTGGCGGCGAGGACCAACTTTAGTCGGGATAAGTGTACCCGCTGTTCCCCTTCAAAATGACCAATTGTTGGCGCCCTTCCGCTCAATATTTGGGAAGAGGCCAGGGCCTTAGCCTATAAATAGGAGTAGCCACCCCGAGCGAGAGGATCCGAATCCTCATCAAGAAACCGGTAGCTAAATGCGGAACACCACCCTAGCGAGTTCATCGCACCCGCCAAGAACAGACCCTCACAAGGCTGTTCTTCCTTGTATATTCCTCATCAGCCCAGAGGCAATCCACCACACCACACACTAAGTAAGGTATTACACCACAATGGTGGCACGAACGATATAAATCCGTGTCTCTTGTGCTGTTCCGTTTAGTAGTTTAGGTCAGGTGATTGGCGAGGTGCTAGGCGGTGGAGGTTGGATCTCCGCGCGCACCCCAGTGTTCGAACCTCAAGGGTCTGCCGGAACCCGAAATCCGACAGTTGTATCCATCAATTTGTATTTTCAAATATTTGAAACCACTTTATGTTGAAATCCAATGTATGCATTCCTCGCTAACTGTCTCCAATTAATGTGTGTTTCATGCGGGTTTTTTAACTTCTCAAACATGTATAATGTGTTTCACACATGCAACATATAGTTTAATCCCGTTTAGATATTAATTGCATATAAAGCATGCATTGTTTGTAATTGAAGAATCTATGGATCACCAATATTGATAAACTATATAACATTACATGTGTGCCCAAATTCAAATGAATATGCATGTTTGATACACCAATTTGCGTTATGATATTGTTGATGTCGTGATCTCCAGTTTAAATATTTGAATCCCCTTTAATCCAGATATTCGTCTCATATAGCTATCACTCATGCTTATATAGGACTATCTCTACGGACCTATACCGTTCATCGTCTCTCGGGCATCTCGTGCTACGTATGTAAACAATGATCTTTTATCTTAAGTAACACTGCTGCAGTACTCTCTCCTCGACCTTCATCACTCTATCTCTCTCTAGGTATATCTAGCTCCCTGCTATGTGTCTCTAGCTATGATTCTCCATGTGGAATCTCTTTCTCTCACACAAACACAAACCTTTGTCTCCTGGGGTCTCATTTCTCTCAACTATTCCCATGTGTGCCACTTCGCACACCCCTCATCTGAGATGTTTTTTCGCTCCTTAGATATGAGAACCTACGACTCTTCCTCTTCAATCTCTCTTTCTCACACACAAACACAAACTCTGTCTCCCAGGGTCTCATATTTCTCCATTGTTCTCTTGTATGTCACTCAAACACACCCTCTCTCCCTAGAGATATCTTGTGTTCCCTCATATGTCTCTCTAGCTATCACTCTCGTTGTGAAATATCTTTCTCTCTCGCAGACACAAAACTCCGTCTCTCTAGATCTCATTTCTCTCTGATATCTGTTTGTATGTGACTCACATGCACCCTCTCTCTATCTCTCTCACACCCACAGACATAACCCAGCCTTGATCCCTCGACTCCTATCTCTACTTGCACTTAGCTAGCATCTTTATCTTTCTATTTATCTGTTTCTCCATCAACCTTCTTTCTAGCCCTCACTCTTGATTCCTATCACACACACTACATATGTTTCTCTCTATATGCAGTCAAGTGCCCTCTCACACACATATATAACTTCACCCTTTGAACCACCCGGCGGTCATCTCCAACACCCAAACTAACGGATGTCCCTCTAGCTAGCATCTCCATCTCTGTATCTTTACATAGTTTCTCCGTCAACATTTCTTTCTCATGCAGTTCTTGCTTCCTATCACCCACACTATTTATGTCTCTCCATCGTATGCATTTATAGGTTGATCTCTTTTGCACAATCGTTGCGCCTCACCCCTCTCGCTTTCTTGTAGATGCATGCTCCAGCCACGCCACTATCTCTTAAAGACAAAAACACATGCTCAATTGTAGGGCCTTCTTCCTTGCATTCTCACATGCATGCATATTGTCATACCGACTCGTCTCTCCCATGTCGTTGATCTTATGACTTATGTCTTCTTTCTTTTATCTCGATCATCTTGGCGTGCTTTACACACATCCACGTATACATGTATACCTCTCACACATGCGTTCGAGGTCTCTATTTCTCCATCGTAGTTAATTACCCTCAATCCTAGCCACATCGAATCGTTCTCCTCTTTTGTGCACATAACTTCCGCTTTGGATGGGAAAAACATACACTCACATAACAATCTCCTTCTAGCTACCCCCCAGCGCCTCTCACTCTTCCCTATATCCCCGAAACCAATAAGACCATCCCTTTGTTTAATTCCGCCTACATGCACCATCGATATATAGTAGTCTTCCTCGGTGTCTCTCGAGCGGACATGTTCTCTCGATGTCGACACCTCTCACTGCCTTGCACCTTCTCTTCCCTCTCTCTGGGCATTTCTCTCTAGCACCCCATCGTTGGTGGCCTCTGCCATACACATCACCTCTCTATGATGAAGCCATGCACATTAAATTACATCATACAGAGGACCCGCGACATACACACACACACATGCACACACACACACACACACGCATGCACCCCACACACACTAGACTCCATCTCTCTCTCTCTCTCTCTCTCTCTCTCTTTCTCTCTCTCACACACACACACGCACCCTCCCCCACACACATAGACTCCATCTCTCTCTCTCTCACACACACACAAACTAAGACTCCATCTCTCTCTCTCTCTCTCTCTCTCTCACACACACACACCCACACACACACTAAGACTCCATCTCACACACACATGCTCTAGGCGGAGCATTTGTTCCTACCCTTCATCCAACCTTACCCGTATGATAAACAATCACCTTTATTTACTTGCATAACATGGACAGATTCCACTTTACTTTAGTAATCAGCAAACTTATCATCTGTACCCTTATAAAAAAAAAGCGAGTTGGCGATGATGGTGTGCTGCCATCTTATGTCTGAGACCGTATGATCTATATCGGCGGATAGAAAGCAAACTATGATAATTTTACAAAAGATACCCACACCTCTCTCCACATCATTATCTCCATAACCTCATTGCTCAGCAATTAAAAAGGAATAAGTCTGGAACAATCTAGCATGCATGGTGGCGCTGCTGCCTATGCGGTGCAAATCCATCCCATGCCTCCGCCCATTCCGACCACCGGTCACCACCACGCTCCACTCCTCCTCGCCTTATCTCTCATCTTTCATTTTTTCGATGACATTCTCGAGATACCAGTTTTCGATAAAATTCTCGAGATATCATTAGTTTTACACATGGGATTACTCTGCATGGGTCAATCGAAGCAGTGTTTTGTAAAGAATGCATATTGATGTTCCGTGCAATGCGAAATCTTGCTTGTAATTATATAACGCAAATCACGAGCAGGAAGTGACATTTTTGACACAACCATGTTAACATGGCCACGTAAATCACGAGAAGGAAGGAGAAGAGAAGCGGGCTGTGGAGTAACGTTTTTACGCGTTTCTTAGGAAGCGGGTGCAATAATTGAGTAGTTTGCAAACTACCATTACTACTACACAAAGCGGTTCAAAACCTATACTCCCTTGCCGGTAGCGGCGCTTCGCGCGTGAAGCGGTCAGCGTCGCCATGGGCGTCGATGCCGCGTTAATGCCCGGCGGAAGCGGAGCGACCTCTCACTAGCGCCCGGCTTTGAAGTGGCGCGACCGCCCGAAGAGCGCCACTTCCGGTGCCTTGGCCCTTTCTGCGTCGAGGCGGCCATAGGCCTGTTTGGATCCATGGGTTAGAGTTAGTTTGAGCTAGTTGGGGCTCAAATAGGCCTAAAGTATCCAAGCATGAGGGTTTAAATTGGAGCAAGTTGCACGAACCCACCAAAAAAACTATCCCACCAAGAGGTGCTAGCGGAGATAGTTCTCATTGGGACCATTTGAAAATCACTTTTCTCTCTCCATGAAGTGCATTTATTGTCAATCTAACCTGTCAGCGAAACACCTCATTGGCTACTGACTAGTTCAGGGTTAGTCATGAGTTAATCTAACCTCTAGCTAAGTTAGAGTATCAAGCAGGAGCAGCATAGGACATGCAAGTTGCTCAAAGCATACGAGCAAATTAAATGCGTGAAAGGATTTTTTTATTTTGAAAACTGAGCGTGAAAGGAATTTTTTAGAATGCTCTTGGCATGTCGCTAACATGTGATAGTTAACCGACCTCAATAGGCATAAAAGCATACAGCCCGCCGCACTTTGATAGAGGCGAGGAGGAGAAGCGATATAGGCTGCTGGATCTCTAGAGGTAGGTGTACATGAAGCCAAGAAATATGGTGATAAGCGTGGGTTAGCCATGTACTAGTATGATGTAACTACCTTTGGGCTGCTTGTGTTTCGTACTCTTCGATCCTTGTGGAGATGATTGGTTAATTTTATATTGCTGAATAATATTAAATATTATGAGTCACGACGCTCCTACGAGGTTCCTTGCTCCTTCTCGATCGTCCAGAATGTATTGTTCTTCCACTCTATTTTTTCCGTGAGCTTTCTTCATCCTTTTGCCAACATGCGAGACATCTAGCATCAAGGTGCACGTGTTATGCAACGATCGTTCCATCTATATGAAGAACACATGGAATTTGGAACTACTGAGGCGGACATGTACCCGAGAGTGGGCGTATGAACTGAGTAATGTAGTGCGATGAAGTGAAGTAGAAAGGCACAAATGGTATGAACATGCATGGCATACATTGTGTGTTTGGTTGCGTTCTCGTCTCGACATAGTTGTTCCCTCTTCATGCATGCTCAACTCAACACCCTCTTCATGCATGCTCTCTTCATGCATGCTTCTAGTGTATTTGTGCTAAACTAGTGTGGACTCATGCACCCTCCATACCTCTACCAAACACCCAAAAGTAGGTCGAGAAGGGAACTCTTGGGCGGCATTTGTCTCTTACTACGTACTACCACTAAATGTTGTGCGTGCAATGCCTGATGATGTTATAGATGCGTGCCTAAGTACTCTACTACTACTATATTAGTTGGGCACATATTAACTTTTATATTTTGTTTACGTGTATGCCCGAGACCTTCCAACTAGGCGTGTCTTTCTCTCTAGTCGCACTTTGTATCGTTCATACCACTAAGTACTACTACGTGTGGTCTCCGACCAAGTGGAAGAAGTAGAGGCGCTCTACCGCGCTGTTTTTTTCTGTTGGGCTCTACCACGCTGTTCATGTCCCTCCTTTCGACATGTGGGACATCCAGCATGTTGTGTTTGGCACCCTTAAATAAGAGTTGAAGCGCTAGCATTCATCGAAATAAAAATAATTATAAATCGGCAGTGATACTATTCTTTTTGCGAACCAATCAGCAGTGATACTATACCACGGGGTTTCCTTGCTCCTCGATATCGGAAAGAATACTTTCCTTCGCCAACATGTGGGATGTTGACCATCCTGGTCCACTTGCCATGCACGCAGAACTCCAAGGGAGAGTCACCCAGGTCGTCGCGTCACAGTAACAATGACTAATGAGCTATCAAATCACAGGCCCACTTCCCACTTTGAAGTTGCTCGGACGAAGTGACCATCATGACTTCGTTGAATTCCGCTTCTTCAAGAAAACTACTGTACCAGCGATCTTGCTAGCTACATTATTTACTCCAGCAGAGGCCTCCTTTACGTTCATAGGATAGGAATATGAAAATCATAGGAAGTGAGATGACATGCATCTCAATTCCTATAGAAAAGAGATGCCATTTGATGCATAGGATAGGAATGTTTCCATTTAGTCTAGGCTAATGTCTTGGTAATTTGCTCTAAAAACTACTGTAGTAACTAGTAATCTGGTACATGCTCGTACTCGGACACAAACACACACACTAACTACTAGTACTACTACTTCTCACATGCTGGCGGAGCCGTCGTTCTCCTTCCGGCTTTGTCGGCGACACTAACGATGCTTGGATCTCCATGGCAAGCGCGTCGTCCTTTTCTTTCTTCTTGTTGGCGGGCCTCTCTTTTCTTGAGTGCTTTACGACTTTTCCGCTCCCTCATGCGACTTTGGCCGCCTCTTGCTCTACCGCCCATTCGGCCTTGGCATCTTCAAATTTCTCCCACATAGTTGTGAGGTCATGGCGGTGATGAACTTAGCACGCGGGGGATGCCATCGCTTCCCTACTATTTTGTGTGCATTCGTGGGTGGCGAGGAACTTCGGCGGCGGGATACCATCGCTGCCTTACCGGTTAGTGTGCGGTAGCGGTGGCATGAAACGGCGCTGGTGAGCTACAGGGGTGGAGTGGCGGACAACCGTATAGTGCATTGTTTTGTCAAGAGCTCAGGGCGAGAAGGCGAAGCAAATTAGGATTCCCCTTCAATCCTGGTCATTTATTATCGAGTAAAATGCATTGGCGGTCATCGAACTTGTCTTGATAGCTCACTTTGATCATTGTATCGATATATGGTGATTATCACGGTCCTTTGGCTAAGCGTATAGCTCCGTATTTGTATGTTTGACCGATCAAACAGTCCGCATCGCCTCATCAGCTCGTGTTCTTTATCTATCTCGCGAGCCTACGGTGAATGGAGAAAGAAATACTGTAAAAACCAAAATTATGCGTATGGGGAATCAAACCACGGACTCGTCGCTATCGCGCACCCTCGTCGACTAAATTAAAATGAAATACTTAGCGTCGGACACTCACGCTCCACGCTGTCAAAGCATGCTAATTCATGCATGTCGATTGTCAAAACCGGTGGATCTCGGGTAGGGGTCCCGAACGTGCGTCTAGGCGGATGGTAACGAGGAGACAAGGGACACGATGTTTTACCCGAGTTGGGCCCTCTCGATGGAGGTAATACCCTACTCTGCTTGATTAATATTGATGACATGGGTAGTACAAGAATAGATCTACCACGAGATCAGAAAAGGCTAAACCCTAGAAGCTAGCCTATGGTATGATTGTTGTTAGATCCTCGGACTAAAACCCTTCGGTTTATATAGACACTGATAGGTTAGGGTTACGAGTTGGTTACAATGGTAGGAGATCTACATATCCGTATCGCCAAGCTTGCCTTCCACGCCAAGGAAAGTCCCATCCGGACACGGGATGAAGTCTTCAATCTTGTATCTTCATAGTCCGAGTCCGGCCGGCGGTGATAGTTGACTATCCGGACACCCCTAATCCGGGACTCCCTCGGTAGCCCCGAACCAGGCTTCAATGGCGATGAGTCGGTAGCGTTGATTGTCTTGACATTGCGGCGGGTTCTTCTCAAATTCCATATACATGTCGAATAGTGTCCGGCGTCGATAAATGCTGCGCTCCTTGGCTTCTCGCCCAATAATGGCCATCTTCCATGTGTTTGAATGAATCTGAAAAGCGGTATTTTACAATTACCCCCTAGCTGCATAAATGAGCTGCCTATAAAAGGCGAGTTCTAGATCTGAATCACACCATCCCCCTTCGTGAGCTTTCATCGGGCGCCTCGACCAAACCCCATTCCATCATGGACGGTCGGCGCAGCTCCTCCTCTCGCGCTCCCAGCCCTCGGCACAGAAGTGGGAGAGATGCTCAGTCCGCATAGCGAGCTAGTTATACTCAAGCCAAGGGATTTCTTCCCCGGACTTCATGGTTCGGTTCGAGCCGTGCTTGCCACGTACAAGGCGGAAAGCAAGCGGAGAGTGTCCCGATCCCTCTAAAGGAGGCGGGTATGCTTCATCTCTTATCTAGTAAGAGGACTCGGTTTCAATCCATCCGTTTCTCCGGGGCTCTTGGAGTTCTCGGACCTCGGTTGCACCACCTTACTCCTGCCTCCATCTTGCACATTCTTGAACCCGTGGCCCTCTGCGAACTGTTCTTGGGCGTCGAGGCTCATTTGGGCTGTGGAAGAGATTATTCTGCCTAGTACCCGTTCTTATGAGGGTCAATATATCAAGTGGGCGGGCGAGCTATGGCGCATCGCCGGACGGATACCTATCCGGAACCCGAAGAAGGCATCCGAGGCTGGCCTTGAATGGTTTTACATGGAGGGCGTCCATTGCGGATCTGTTGGATCGGCCTTAGGAGTTCAACAATGCTCCTTTGAAGAAGCGCCTAAGCTGGCGTCCTCGGAGCCCGGAAGGAAAATGACCGGGATGTCCTCTATTAGATGAGCGAATAAGATTCTTGGCTCATGCGGATTGACCATGATCAGTCATGGCAATATGCATCATGATGGGAGTGCAGCCGCTCCAATATAGGGGCCACCCATGTGGGACTTCAGCGGGAGGGCGATGCCACCGCCATGGCGCAAAGGGCGGGATCGGTCACCGAACTGGTGAAGATCTTATGCGCCATGTATAAAGGGAGGAGGAGGATTTCCTCGCGTCAATCCAGAAGGAGTTTTCTTGAATAATCCTCGAAGCTGGGTAAGCAAACATCTTTGTGATCTGTCGATCCATGTTCCCATGGTTAAATATCTCATTTCATGGTTTCTGCTTGAGGCTGCGCCGGTTATGGAGAAGATACACAGCCCGCCCCACAACCCGAGGATCCGGAGCGGTCCCTTGATCCGACCTCGAAGAGGATCCGGATATAAAGGTGGAGTTGATCGGCGGGTATTCCACCAACTTAGCATCGACAATGCTTTGGTTGCCATCACGGCCGATTACCGGAATACTTCCGCCTCACGAGTGGCGAGACCGCGGTCCCAATATTACGATAATGACCCATCCGTGCTTATTTCTTGATCACCGTATACCAATGGTGTTTGCGGGGTACCTTGAGGCGGGAAGGCGAGCCCGCGGCTGGCCAACAAGGGCAATCTGACCCCATGAATAAAAAAGTGCGGTCGAATCGAAACTCCGCCGCAGCAGTATGGCGTGTCACCATGTTCCTAAGTTGTTTCCTAGAAGGCGTACTACGCTGGCGCTCTTTTCGGGAGAAAGAGCTTTCGCGGACTAAGTCGAAGAGGTTATAATCGAACCTCCGCCGGCCGGGCTCCAAAGCGGGTCGAAGCGGAGGCGAACCTGGCGTCGTCGGATGCTCCTCCGACGGAGGATGCCGACAAATTATCGCGCCACCAACTCCGAGGTGGAAGTGCCTTGAATCACAGGCGCCGCCGAACGGTTCTTCGTGGCGCATGTTCCTCCCAAGGGCCTTGAATGCCTTCAATTGGGAGATCGCACCTCCGTGCCGCTCAAGATGGTCTACCGAGCCACGGGCGGTATGTAAAGGACATCTGGGTAAGGAAATTTGTGATTATATATGCGGTAGCCCCGAGACTTAAAATAGTTAGAATAACTGATTTAAGGATCATTTGTTATCTGAGATCTTCTGAGAAAAAGTACCGTGTCGGGGCTTGAAGAGTGCAAGGCCCAACTTGAGGCCGCACTAGCACTTCTGAGGGAGCCACGAGACCCCTCTGGTAATATCGCTTCAAAAGATAAATAGTTTATGAAGTGCGGCGAGTGTGTAAATATGACAAAAACATTGCAGATGGCGCGGACTGGATCCGGACAAGCAACAGCTCTTGCGCCAGCTAAAGGCGGCGAGGCGTGCTTACGAGGTGCGGCGGGAGAAAATAATCTCGGGATGCCAACACCAAGCTGGGTGAGGAACTAAAGATGTTCGTGCCCGGTTATGCGACTCCGTAAAGGAGAATCGGCTGACCGTCGGCATTTTCGATAAGTGCTTGGCGAACTTTGAAAGAGTTCGGCGACGAAGCGACTAACATAAACATGTATGTAGGTTTGCTCACAGTGCGTCACGAGGAGGAGATGCCCAGTTCTTGGGTGATCTTCTTCCCGAATTGCGTCATTACTGCGAGCGAGTCCGACGGTGATGAAAGGCATCGGCCAGGTCTTGTGGCCAGCTATATCCCTGCCGAAGGCATTGGGGAGCTGGCGGAAGCGGCTTCAAGGAACGCAGCGGTGCTTCCGACTATGGAAGATATCGGCCTGCCGTCAAAGGCGCCCGGGAGGCTGGGCCATGGTAAAACAGCGGTACCGCGAGTGACCCAAACCACATGGCGAGTCGGACTGTGGGGCTGATGGGATGGAGATCCTGTAAGCTCGATGTCTGCCAAGTAGAATTGGCATAAGTATTCCCAGCAAGATTGTGAATTAGATAGCCTATTAGATGGCATTGAGGAGGAATACAATGAGTCGAGTTGACTATGTAAAAATATGACATGAAAAAATGTCTTCTAGCGGATTGTAGATCATTTGTCATAGCGGACCTTTTAAGCCGACCTCGGGACCCAATAGTCCGGTGTGTTCGAATACCTTCGTGGTTATATAAGAACCGGGGTATGCATGGAGACAAAGGCGTGGGGTCATTATTGCTATATCGGACAAGTGCCCAACTAGTTATGTTATATTACATGGGTAGTAAGAAACATCTTCGGGGAGAATAGTTCGTTAAGGGTTCCTTTATTGGGATGCATGCCCTAAAGTGCATGTCAAAGCTGCTATGAAGCGAGAAAATCATCACGGGGCAGATGGGTAAATAATTAAAATCATCTTTCAGTTCACCGACCGAATATTCCCTTAAACGCTAGCTTTGGCTTCACCCGATCGAGGTACACATCCGGCTGACCAGGCGGTAACAATCGCGAGAGGTGCTCCTTTACCACCTAGCGAACAATCGGGAGCGTGGGGTAAGCACAGGCGAGCAACCCAGCTTGGCCAAAACTTAAGTCATATCGATGCATATAATGGTGAATAAAAGGTACATGCGGAAGTTTAGCATGTGTTGGGCATAAAGCCCGTATAAATAAGCTTCTATTAAAAGCCCCGGGTATAATGGCGCGAGACAGCGCGTCAAGTATGTCTTGAAAAAAGCGCCAAGCGAGCCTCTAGAGGCTTCAAGAAGAAGGAGGAGGAATGAGAGAAATAAAAGACATAAAAATAGCAAATGTGGGCGGAGGAAGGAGGCGAACTTGGAGTCCGGCGCTTAAGCGTAGAATCTTCGTGAGCGGGCTGCGTTCCATGGGTTCGGCTCGAGTCGGTTATCCGATCGTTTCACAGACGGTATGCTCCGCGGTCGGGACCTGAGTCGATGATGAAGGACCTTCCCATTTGGGCTTGAGTTTGTCCTTTTTCTTGTCCGGCGAGGCGTAGAACTAGTTAATAGCGTTATAAGCCTTGGCCCATACTTCCCTGCTTTGATATCTTGAGCCTGCTTTGTTGATAGAATGCGGGCGAGATTTTGCCACGTCGCGCTCCTCCTCCAATCGTCCAAACTGTCCTGCCGATCGAGCTCGGCTTCTCTTTCTTCATACATGCGCATGCGAGGTGAGTCATGTCTTATGTCGCGGGCAGGACTGCCTCTGCGCCGTACACCATAAAGAATGGTGTGAATCCGGTAATCTGATTGGCGAGGTCCGCAGCTCCCAGTCTGGTCGAGCTCCTCAACCCGGTCGTGTTAGATTCCTTGAGGACCGCACTAGTGCGGGTTTAATGCGCGCATGATTAGACCATTTGCTCGTTCGACTTGGCGTTGGTTTGAGGTGATAGGCGAGGCATAATCGAGCTTGATACCCATGTTTTGCACCATAATTTGACCTCATCGGCCATGAAGTTGGTGCCGTTATCGATGATGATCTTGTGGGGACACCGTAACGGTGCACTACCCACGATATGAAGTCTATCACCGGTCCGGATTCGTCCGTTTTAACAGAGCTTGGCCTCTATCCATTTGGTGAATTTATCCACCATGACCAATAGGTATTTTTGCTTGTGGGTTCCTCCATAAGGGTCCAACCATGTCAAGCCCCGGACCATGACGGCGGTGATGGGTATAGTTTTGAGGGTGGTGGGTGGCATGTGGCTTTAGTTAGCAAAAAGGCGGCAACCGCCGCATCGTTGGACTAAATCCTGCGCATCTGCCCAGGCCGTCGGCCAATAAAATCCTGTCTGGAAGGCCTTGCCTACAAGGGCCGGGCTGCGGCGTGGTGCCCACCAGTTCGGCATGAATTTCAGCGGAGATTTTGCCCTTCCTCTTGAGATACACCTTTGAAGGACTCTGTAGTGCTTTTCTTATAAAGCTCTCCCTCATGGACTTTGTAGGCTTTAGATCGCCGTACTATGCAGCGAGCCTCATTATGGTCTTGGGGAGTTCCTGCCTAGTTAGGTAGGCTAGGAATGGTTCCGTCCGCATGGCGATAACCGCCATTATTTACGTGGCGGAGGAGTTATCTCGAGGCGAGCCTCCGGTTGTGTCGAGTGTTGGCGTCGGCGGTGCGGTTGGGTCGGATTGTTATTGCGGACTCCCCTTCCATAATGCGGATGGCTTGAACAGCCGTTCCAAAAAAGATATTGGGTGGGACAGCATCGCGTTTTGCACCGATGCGTGCCAATATATCCGCCGCTGGTTGTTATCCGGGCTATATGATGAAATTGAGCCCTTGAACCGTCTTGACATTTTAGGACCGCATTGCGGTATGCTGCCATTTGGATCTTTGGCATCAAAGTCTCCGTTTATTTGAGATATTGCGAGTTTGAATCGCGCACCTCTAGGCGTTGAATGCCCATGGAGCGCCATCCGGAGCCGTGCGAAGGGCCTCGTATTCGGCTGCGTTGTTGGAGTCCGTATACATTATCGAAGGGCGTATTGGACTGTGTCCCGGTTGGGGACGTCGGGGCGACCTTGACCCAGGCGGCCAACATTTTGGAGCCCTCAAAGTGCATGATCCAATTGGAGTATGCGCCGTACTCTTTAGGGAGTTCGGCTTCAGTCCATTCGGCCATGAAGTCGGCCAAAACATGTTACTTAATAGCTCGTCGTGGCATATAAATTATGTCGAATGGAAGGAGCTCTATGGCCCATTTAGCAATCCGGCCTGTCGCGTCGCGGTTATTTATAATGTCGTTAAGAGGTACTTCGGAGGCTACCGTTATCGAGCACTCTTGAAAGTAGTGTCGCAGCTTCTGGGATGCCATGAACATCGCGTATGCTATCTTTTGATAGTGTGGGTACCGGTACTTGCATGGAGTTAGGACGGTGGACACATAGTAAACGGTTTTGAAGAGGAACGGTGTCCGTCCGTTCTCGTTCCTAGCGAACACCGGCGACAACTTGATGTGTTGCGGTGATATATAATAGCATTGGGTCGCCCATATTAGGCGCGGCGAGGACGGTTGTTGCCAAAATGGCCTTTATTTCTTGAGTCCGGCCGTGGCGTGTCATCAATCCACTCGAAGTGTTGGTCTTGCGGAGGAGGCGGTAAAGGAGTAGCGCCTTTTCTCTCAAGCGAAATAAAGCGGCTTAGAGCCGCTCGCATCCGTCAATTTTGTATTTGTTTGAGGTCTTTTGGAATATCAATTGTGAGCTTCGGATCTTGGCTGGGTTTGCTTCAATTCCTCTACGGACACAATGAAGCCCGGGAGCTTTCCGGTGGAGCATGAAAACGCATTTTTGGATTGAGCTTGATCTCATATTTTGAAGATTGTCGAATGTGAGCCTCAAGTCGTCTACTAGAGTTTCAACGTGCTTGGTTTTGCGACCACGTCATCTACATATGCTTCCTTTGTTTTGCCGATCTGGTTTGCGGACATATACGAATCATCGCTGATATGTTGCGCGGCGTTTTTGAGCCCAAAGGGCATTGTCTTTGAAGCGAGCGGGCCATATGGAGTGATGAATGCTATTGCAGCTTGATGCGGCTCCACTATCTTGATTTGGTGGTAGCGAATGCAGCGTCGAGGAAGCACAATGAGTGGTGTCTGTTGTGGCGTCAATAATTTGATCAATTCGAGGAGAGGAAGGATCCTTTGGGAAATCCTTATTAAGGTCTTTAAAATCAACACATAAGGCGCCGAGGATTTATCCTTCTTTGGTACCATCACCAGGTTTGCTAGCCGATCCGGATGTTTTATATCTCGATGAATCCGGCTTCCAAAAGTTTGGCTAGCTCCTCTCCCATGGCCTGTCTCTTGGGTTCGGAAAAGCGCCCGAAGAGCTGTTTGGTGGCTTGAATCCTTTTAGGATATTTAGGCTGTGCTCGGCCGGTGGCGTGGGATTCTGGCATGTCGAAGGGTGCGAGCAAAGATGTCCCAGTTTTCTTGTAGAAATTCTCGTGGTCTGGCGTCTACATCGAGGGTTTAATTGTGCCCCAATGGAGCCGTCTTTGCGAGATCCCGTTGGGTGGACTTGGAATTTGACTATTTCATCCGCTGGTTTAAAAAGTGGACTTGGATCTTTTATCAAGTATCACATCGTCCCTGTTCACCGTGGAAGCGCATCGCGATGAGTTCCTCGACGCTAGGGCTTCGGATAGTGCCTCGAGGGCTAGTCACGGCTGTCTTGTTTTCGGTAGCGTAGTGCTATGTTGGATCACTAGCGAGAGTGATGATTCCGTTAGGTCGGGCATTTTAAGCTTCATGTACCCATAATGGGGTATAGCTTGAAAAATTGTGAATGCCTCTCGTCCTAATAAAGCATGATATCCGCTGCTGAGCAGGGGCCACTTGAAATGTGACCTCCTCGGACCTGTAATTGTCCGGCAAGCGAACACTCGTCGGTGTGATTTTTCCTATGCAGCATGCTTCCGGCTAGGATTATTCCTCTAAAGGTTGTGCTGCTTCGCTCAATGCGGTTCGATCTATTTCCATTTTGGAGGTTTCCTCATAGATGAGGTTTAGTTCGCTGCCGCCATCCATGAGTACCTTAGTAAGCGAAAGCCATCCACTATCGGACTAAGGACCAATGCGGCTGGTGCCGGGCTGTTCGAATTTAGGTTAAATCACGGCATTAAAGGTAATAGCCGTGTCCTCCATGGATTTATTGTTGCTACTTGGTAGACTTGACAAGGTTGCGGTGTTCGTTTTCGCATGTTATTTGATCGAAAGTCTCGAAGACTATTAACAGTGTCTTGGTGTTCTTTGGGCTGGGATTACGAAGCTTGAAGCTCCTCGCCACTTTTGGCCACCTGCCGTAGTATCCAACATGCTCGAAGGCTATGAGTTGGAGTGGCGCCCTACGTGCTATGAATTTTGCAGTCCGTTAGCCAACCCTCGATGCAGTTCCGTACCCTTTAGGGGTTTTGGTTTTTGGTATTTAACCCGGTGCTGATAATGATGCACCCTTTTATTTGGGACTAGGGATGTATTCGGGGCGGATTATCCCAAAATTTACTTTTGGTTTTCGAGCGCTCTCCATCGCCGCAGATACTTTTGTACTATGGTCACCAAGTCGACAAAGCGTGTAATTTAGCGATGACTTATGGCGTTTAGGATTCCTTGTCCGTGCAATTATTGCAGAAAATTGGGATTCGTCCTCCTCTCGGTAGTCCTTTATCCTGTTCATAACTAGGAGAATCTGGCCCGATAATGATATCTTTGTTTCAGCGGGCTCTAAATCAAAGTCCTGCTCATGGCGCCAGCATAAGCGGCGAGCCCATCACTGCGGCGCCCGGCGTTGCACGACATTCTTGTTTAGGCGTTTGATGGAGGCCTATCTGACGCCGAGCATGTATTCACTGGCTCAACACCAGCGGTCATACTCGGACCGCCTTGCTCATGTATATTGTCCATCCTGGCGACAATCTATAAAACAGCCTAAGCTAGAGAGGTACTATGGTAGTATAGTGCGGGTATGTACTATCGTGAGGACCGATCTTAGTGCCCTTGTACACGAAACCCCTTCCATCGCCATGACTTTGTTGAATTCCGCTTCTTCAAGAAAACTTCTGTACCCATAATCTGCTACCTTGCGAAGGCGGGCGGACCTTTGTACCACGTCATATCCTTTGAAACCCACTAGGCCAAACTAGCCGCCTAGGTCATCTATTTTGGAGCGGAGAATGCGTCTACTGCTTGCTATGATTTTGTGTTGCGTTCTCTATACTTTTGCTACGATTTTCCTACCCTATGAACCAAATGAGGCATGAATGTATATCGACTATTATGCGATCGATCGCTAAGCCTACAATTTTAGGAGCTAGGGCTATTGGTTGATCGACGAGGATAAGTATAAGCGTACCACGAGCTCATCAGCCCCAGCGTTTCTCTTGGTGAGTGTTTTGCAAGTACTATAGCTACATACGATGGCTAGCCTACTAACACCAAGAATCATCAAACAAGCCTGCGATATGATAAACAGTTCAAAATTACATCTAAGCATGCCATATATTACATCAAAAGCTGGTGAGGATACATCTGTTTCCATAACTCGGAGAGGTTAGCATGATTCATTGCATGATTCACTATCAAACAAAAGTAGCAAGATCCGCCCACACAAGGCGATGCACTAGCCCTAAGATGGTTTGATAACCGCATCATTACGGTAATTAAACACGAGGCAATGCAAACTACCACGAAGGATTAAGCGCGACCAACTATTTCTTGTCATCGATCTCTCGGGCAATGACCACAGCAGCACGGCGACATGGGAATCGATTTACAGGCGATGTCCACGGGACTAACTCGACATCGGAATCGATCTGCAGGCGATGTCCATAGGATGGAAGCGGCATCGAAATCGATCTCGGAAGCGATGCCAGCAGGGGCGAACCCGCGACATCCGAATCATCAAGGACAACCACGGCACTGCACAACCTAACATATTAGCAAGCACATTGCAAATAATCAAAAACCACAACTATGGTAATAAGCCATTATTTTTTACCTTGTGCAGCTCACGGGGATCTCATCCCTCAGGGGCCATCTCCTCGTCCTCGATGGGGCCATCACCTTGCCGGGAATCTTGCTTCTCAGGCGACTATCTCCTCAAACTCGGTCTTGAGCCTCACATAGGTGGCAATCGAGTTCTGGGGTAGGCACGGTGGGGCCCTTCTGTTCTTCAACTTTCTTTGAGGAGTTCATCATAGCGTCCTCAACTCTTTGGCGGTGCTTGTTTCTTGGAGTTCTTCGTCTCCATGGGTTGGCCCGCCAACATAGTCAACTCGTTGGTCGGTGCTCGCTTCACGGAGATCGCTGTCTCCGATGTGGTTTGTCCGCCGGCAACTCTTTGCCTAGTGCTCCGGGATCCATCAATGAGCCGACAAACAAAAAGCAATCGAAAGGAAACCACAATCGCAATGAAAGCGGGAAAAGAATAGGATGTGAGAATCGGTTGATTGCTTCACAAAAGAAGATTATTGGAATGAAAATATAGCAGCATAACTGATTAGCCCACCTTTCCTTCGTCGGTAGAGAAGAAAAATGGCATAAGTGAGTAGCACAGGTGAGGTTTTCTTCAAGAAAGGGAAGAAAGGGCTTGAGCAGCGTTCAATGAAATGATGGTTGCCGTCCAGTCCAACTTGGAGGCCACCTTACTCTTTGGTAAAGGTGTGGGTTTTGTGATATGTCGGGTCATGCCGGACACACGGGGTGACAGTGAGTCTCATTGTAGCACCTCGCCGTGATTTGGTGGATGTACGCGGGCTGGATTGAAATGTCCGCATGTAGATAGGCGGCTAGTCATATAGGAGTGCTCAATATTGTGCACATGACCAAAGCGGAGAGGAAAGCAGAGAACTATGTAATTAATGCATGAGTTTAATTAGGGTAGTTTTGTAAAGTCTGAGATCTGATACATTCCTCAATGCAAAATGCCTTGGTTCATGAGATTTGAGATTTGAGCCCTATAAACCGGAAGGGAGAGTCTTGCACACGTGTAGTCTAGTCACTTGTTGAAATCTCTAGAAAGGCAAATACTCCTTTCGGTTTACAGATCTATACTACTCCCTCCGTCTAGGTGTGTAAGTCATCTTCTGAAAACCAAATAGTCCCAAAACACTTAGGCGTGGTGCATTAATTTCTACCTTGTTTCTTGTTTCTTGACATATGTATCAACCAATAAGAGATGAGAGGTGTGCATGCTTTTAATGACTTGCAATGGCTAGTTCATTGCATGGAATGCTATTAATTAGCAAATAAACATTGGTGACCCCAGGAGAAAGCGGTGCTAAGCGCGTGGACCTATGCAGAATGAGTATCAACCAATGGATAATGGAGTTTAATTGTTAAACAATAGCAATTTTGTCTCATGCAAGAGCACAGCTAGTACTCAAGGAACCGCACCATGGCGTTACATAACTGCCACGTTCGGTTTGCGCTTGGCTCTTCGCCTCTTGAGAAGGCGAACAATGATGTTACTCCTACTTCTACGATATCAAATCCTTTGCTGCATGTCCGTCCACCTCGTGCGGGAGAGATAGCGTGTAGCAGCTTCTACTTACTGCTCCTGCCTTTGCGTCTATGACAGGTGGGCCCAATAGGTGGTTGGCCCACCTGTCATGCATCAAAAGCATGTCTGATTAAAACACGGAGCTCGTCCATGAGAGAAAGGCGTCGTAGTAATCAAATTTCTCGGTCTTATGCGAGTTGGCGTGACACATCAAAGCACTTTTCGATAAAAGTCTTTTACACATTTCAAATGGGCTACTTCCATTATGTAGGAGTAGACATATTCTTCTTCGTATGTAGTCACTTGTTGCAATCTCTAAAAGACTTATATTTGGAAGCGGAGGAGTACAACGCATGCATGCATGTCGTGACTTTCCTTTTGATACTTGCATGTGTTGATTTGATGCACCTTGCCAAATTTTGACTATAAATTTAACTAACCAAATTTTCATGCATGTCACAAAAATTACGGGGCTGTTTGGATTGTGACTATGTTTGTCTTATGTTGCCACATTATTTTTCCCACACTTGCCACACTTGCCTAACCTGAGTTGCTCAAATTGTTAGACACACTTTGGCTTGCCTAAGGAATCTTGCCACAATTTTTGTGTCTATGACATGTGGGGTTCACTGCTAATAAAAAATTCTTGTCTTAGGTGTGGCTAATAAAAAGACTTATATTTAGGAGCGGAGGGTAGAAAATATAAATAATAATGCATGTTGGGGCAACCCGTTTCCGCTAATTTTAGCCGTGGGCTTGTTCACAATTTTTACGAGGGTGGTTGTTCATTTAATGGAGGGACTTGTAGTACCAGACTTGAGCGATACAAAGTGCGACACAGCACACCGTAACACCACTTGGAACAAGCGGGTAGCTATCTCAAAAACAATCAACAACTAAAAAACCGCGACACGGCATGTAGTAGTACACAATTTTAAGCGATTGTTTTGATGGAGTGAAAAAGAAAACTACCCCACTACTTATATATAGGCGGAGCCTCGCTTGCTTGCTAGGGCTGCTCTATTCACACTCTCATCCTCTCGGATCTAAACAAGATAGGGGTAGTAACACTGTCTTTCTCCTTCAAAAACAACGGCTTTCTATCCTCACGCTGATTCTGAGATCCGGACGTATCCCCTCCGCGGTGAAGGGAGGAGGGCAGCGTTTAGGCCGTCGTCGGCAGTGAGGAGGAGACCCACTTGCGGCCGCACCATTATCTCGGCGGCGCCCGGCGTGGGAGGTCCTCCGATCCCTTCGTCATTGCCTGTGGGCGGATCCGGCCTCCCGCCGCCCACCTATCCACATCCCGACGACCTTCAGGTATATCTTCGTTCAAACCCGCAGCTCTTCTTCCCCAGCTCGCTACGTCGCTGCATGTGCATCATTTTCTACCTCTCAGCCCCTCTCGATCGGATGGTCAAACGTCACATTTTTTTCTATTGATAGAGGTAAAGCTACTTCATGGAGTCGAATCTTGTACTTGGTTCAAACAAGAAATAAAGTGGGGGTGGGGAATTTAGTATGTACATCGGACTTGGTACAAACAGGAAGGAAAGGGGTGAAAGTAGTCTGAGACTGGTCATCAACGGTCTCTTGGTGAAAAAGGGAAATATAGGGGTAGCGCTGTACAGTGGTATGACCAGGACTAGATTTGCTATCCACACATAGGAGTAGGTGGCTAGAGTGAACAAAATGGGACCAACCCGGATATGTTTCTTGGATGTTTGTTTCTCGGGGCAACAAACTATGAATCACCACTTTATGCCCCTGTTTACGTTACATGGTGTTGGACTGCTGGTGCACCTTGTCCCGGCTGTTCTTAATCTAATGTCCTGGTAAAATGAAGCCATGCCACTTTGTTATAAGCCATGACAAGTTTAGCCAAATGTTTTTGCCTGTAATTGTTTGAGACTCATTTGTTTCCTCTGTGCCTTTTTGTGCAAGCAGGGATATTCAATTCACACAGTTCTTTGTTGTGACCTTTTGGTGCCTTTGCAAAAACTCTTCTTAAAAGAAGTGACTTTTGTGCTTGTTTAAGCTGGAATGTCGAGAATGGAGCAGTTGGTTCATTTTGGTGGAACTGCACAAAGGGAGATCTGTGTTCCAATCCTCATCATCCATATTGGTGCCATAACCTTCCTTTAGGTAAGAATGATATTTAATGCATGTGTTCATCTCTATTTTCCATTGCCATGAGAAAATAATGCTGTTTTTACTAGTACACTTGTACTCCCTCATGACAAAACCAATTCTGAATTAGAAGGCCAATCATGTACTTGGTTTCACCAAGGTGAGGAGAAAGAAAGCAGAGCATGAAGAGGAAGAAGAAGAAGAATAAGCAGTGCCAAAGCGATCTTCTTTGAAGCGGAGGCCTCGGTCGAGGCCATTCAAGGGCTCGACAGCGACTACCTTACATGTGAGGCGATCCTCCGAGGCCCTTCCACTTCTGCTGTCTCACTTAATTAATTAGGAGTACTTAAGTACCACTAATTTATTCTTGCCTAATTTTCTGTTGGAGTTAAACAAATCTTTAGTAGGACCCTATGCTGAATCATGTGCGTGTGTATGTTTGTCTATGGAGGTGAATCATGTGGTGGAGCAGGGAGGGAATATTATTAGTGTCATGACATAATAGTGCTATTGTTTTGCATGTCAATTTATTGCCATTGGTTCAATGAGGCAATGTTTTGCGTATTGTCCATCATGAATTTGATGCTCTTGTTTGAGTAATATGCTAATGTCTTCCTATCCTTTCTCACTAAGCTAATGAAGGTTTCACCTTGTTCCTACTTGTGCAAACAGAGATCATGTTGTGCCAATCATACATTTTAGTGGAACTACACAAGACAATACAATGAACGTATCCCAGCCGATGCTTTAACTTTCTGCTGGAAGTTCTTGATAATCTTCGATATAATCTCAGCCTTTGGTAAACAAGAGTGATTTCAACCATACATTTGAAGTGCACAAAAATATATACTATTGTGTGATTCGGTGAGTGCTTTATCATCTCTTATGGGACTACATGAATAAGCTTTTTTCTCAGGTTGATGCAGGGCCTAAGGCCTTCATCCATATTAGTTTCTTGTCATCTCTATTTGTATCGTACTCTTGTCATGAAAACTCCTTTATCTTTGCACGTTAAAGTTTTGCAACCTATGATAAATGGCAATGCTTTGAGTGTTGAGTTGAGCTAATTGGCACTGATTAAATAAACTAATACCTCTCTTTAAGCAAGACTACTATGTTGCTAACTTTACCCATTAAGATAATGAGGGTGCTTCTATTTGTTAGTGTATGTTTCATCAACTAGTCCCACTATTACAGTAATCTCACTCTCTCAATATATGTGCCAATAGGGATGCTCGATTTTGGTGGAGCTGCACAAAAATTTGGGTGCTTCATTGCCTGACGACTTCGTCCTTTCACATCGATCGCTAATCTCCGCTTGCTTTCTTCCTTTGCTCTCGATCGCTTGGCTTATCTCGGCTTCGATCAAAGGAAATAGTAATTGATATGCTACCTCACACAGGTTGGTACTGGTCTTTATCCTGATTATTGTGCACTGTCATATGTATTGGTAATTTGGTATTTGCTCTTGTTTGCGATTTCATAAAGGAGTAATTTGGAGCTGAACTTCGGAGCAAATCATTACATCGGATGATTTCAGTAGAACTGCACAAAATGATCGGATGGACAGGTACTTATGCTGCTGCTATGTACTCCAAAGTTCACTCGGACAACGGATCGACTATGGGCGAACTCACAACATTAGACACATCATGCGTCAAGCGAGAATGGCTTCAAGAGCTTTTGATGGATTTGCTGGTGGTTGATAAACGAGTGCGGCTGTCCTTATGAACTGTGACAATCAAGCAGTGATTGCCAAGGCTAAGAGTTCAAGGACAACATGAAATCCACAAAGCACATAAGAAGAAGATTGAAGCTGTCGAGAAAATCAAGAAAATCCGGAGTAATAGCGTTGGATTATATCGGGCGGCTAAGAATCTGGCGAACCCTTTTCGAAAGGGCTATCACGGACGATGTTGACAAGAAGTGCCTATATTCATTCAGTATCAACGGCGTCAACCAATTGTCAAACTCAAGTATTAGGAGAGTGAGCATAAAAATATTGCTTGGTGCATAGCCGAGAAAACACAGATCCGATCTTTGGTCCCAACTTGTGCCTTTTGGTTATCGGCACATATGGTAGCGAACTATATGGCATGGAGTCTAAAGATTCGAGACAAGTTGGTTGTGGCGTATATTCATCGGCATAATCGATCGCACGCCAAGGATGCTCCATTTCAGTTGAACTGCACAAAAATTTGGGTGGTTCATTTTCTCAACAACCTCCTTTCTCGTTTGCAATGTAGAATTTTGGCGAGATCTGAGGACCAAGATGAGCGATAAACTAGTTGGATGAAAGTAGGGCCAAGTTGCTCAAACCTCCCTCGACACGAGGCCACTATTGAGGATAAACCTACAAGCAAAGTTCAGATTATGCATGTCTTTGCCTCTTATGTACTCAAAAGTTTACTCGTACAAGAACTAATTTTAGCAAGAAGTACCTCCGATTGAACACCATTTACCGGTCTGTACCCTAGGTAATTAAAGTTAGTCCATGGATCATATTGGCTGTGATCTCAATCATTTGGATGCATAAACATCTTGAACATGTGTATATCTGAATCTTTTTGTGAATTATGTATGAATATTGTCGTGTGATCTATCAATCATTTGGATGCATAGATATGTTGAGCTTGTGTATATATGAATCTTTTGAGTTGTTGATAGTGAATGTTGGCTATGAATATGAGCGTGTCTGTGAACCTGAGTTTGATATGAATGTTTACCTTTTACATTGTATTTGTGTGTGAACTTGTTAGTATGCCTCTTGTCGGGTATAAAACAGGTCTCTTATAAAAGTAATGTTGTGTCAATTTATGTTTTCCTTCTAACCACATTATATATATTTATATTATTACTATTATCGTATATTTTATAGAGACTTATATATACATTATAAAAACATCCCACGTGTTATTAACTTATAAAAGTAAATGTTTAACGGAAAATCCTGGTTGTTTTTGACTCACGAGCAAGGAAAATCCTGGTGATTGCGTACAAAAGCTTGCGAAGATTTTAAGGACCAATTTAATAATAGCGCTCATTTTATTTTGAGCAATAACTTCGCTAATTTCTTAATTATATATATAAAATATGCCTCTCGGTTTATTCTTTGATATTAATTGCTCCTTCTAACATAACATTATATATATATGAGCCCACCTAATCGTGTATTTCAAGGAAGTGCAAATGGGCTGGGATTTCTTAGAAAATATAAATGGGCCTGATTGGCCTGAAATTATTTGTTCACCCAGCCCACAAATGGACTGTACATTCTAGAAAACATGGGTTAAATATATGCCACATTTTGCGGTGACATGTGGGCCAATAGGTGAAGCCTCACTGAGGCGTTGTCAACTTAGTCAACAAATGATTGTGTCATCCACAGCCATTGGATTTATATCCAACGGCGGCATGCACCTTCAATCTCGTCTTCTTCCTCCAGCGTCGCCGGGACCGCTGGTCCGACCTCCGTGACTAAGCGGCTCTGCTTATGCGCATCGCTGTGAGCGCTACCCACCATCGGCGAGGCTATCCCTCCACCCTCGACACCTCCGTTATTCTCCACAAACTACATTACGCGCTGCAGAACCATTATAACCCTTCTCCTCCTCTCAATCTGCGACTCCTTGCGCGTTTTCCCATCTCCGAGTCGTTCCCGTCCAGGGGCCTCGCCGTCGTCCAGCGCCTCGCTGTGTTGGTCTTGCGTGTCAACAAGCGAGTCATCGGAAGAGGATTGTACATGGAGGCTGACGGCTGGGACCCACGAGGTCCATGGTCGCCGCAAGAAAGTTCCTCCTTATTAAGCTGAAAAAATGTTTCCTCCACGACAGCTGGGACCCACCGGCTGTATCTTATACGGAAGGAAGTGCCTCCTTGTTTTGTGAAAAAATTATTCATCCGTTGACAGGTGGGACCCGTCGATTGGTGGTGACTTGTGGGCCTGCTAAGCGGGCGATGTCGCGCGGCTTTGTCAACAATCAACAAATGATTCTAGCAGCTGGACCGTTGGATGTTAATCCAACAGCCGTGCTCCTTCTTCAACCTCTGTTCTTGCTCATCTCCCGTTCACCGCGGCTGTCTTTGCCTTGCGCACGAACCGATGAAGTTTCCCTCCTCTCCATCTGCGACTCCACGCCCGTCTTCCCCATCTCGGGTCATTCCGGTCAGGTGCGCTTCGGCGCAGTGTGGTCAGCGTGGTCAACAACCGAGAGTCATCGGAAGATGACTATCGTGAAGGCTCATAGTGGGGCGCTGCGCCCATGGGCGCATGCATGCAGCGGGCGTGGCGAGGTCAGCGTGGTCGAGCGACTTCCATCGGAGTATCTTTATGCGTGGAGAGTCTCAACTGGGTCCACGGCGCAGACAAGTAAGTGCCTCCTTATTACATGGAAAATAATGATTCCTCAAGCGGCAGCGGGGACCCTTTGGGCCGGGCCACGTATTTTGCAAAAAAGCGTTTGCCCCGACTGCTGGGACCCACTGACAGACCCCCGTATTTCGTGAAAAAACGTCCCCATTGTCATTTCGGACCCACGGAAGTGCCTCCTTATTACGCACAAAAAATGAATACTCCCCACGCTGGCTGGGACCCACCTTGGTGGGAGGCTGACTTAATGGGCCTACTAAGTTGGCGGGGGGAAGGGCTTTGTCAACTTAGTCAATATGAAACGATTCTAGCTCCGGTGACCATCGATGTCCATCCAGCGGCGTAGTGCTTCTTCAACCTCTGGTCTTCTTGCTCCGGCCGCCCAAACCAGCGCGGTCGTGCCTCATGCTCCTGCCTCCGTGGCGGCTGTGCTGCCGCGGAGCCTCACCGCCCTACTATTCCCACGCCGGGCGAGCCTGCGGCGGCGGCAACCTCACTGCAGCCGAACGGTGAACCCTCATACTCCTCCCGGCGGGCTTCCTTTGCCGCGTCTTCCCGGCTCGCGTTGTCCCTTCCTAGGCCTCGCCGTCGTCCACCGCTGTGGTGCTCTCCACGTGGCGTGGTCAACATGGTCAAGAGCGACTTCCATCGGAAGAGTCTTGTCGTGGAGAGGCTGACAGTGGGTCCTGACCACAACCCAGTTTTTGTTATTTGCCAAGTAAATCGCTTTGTCGGGCTGTTGGGCTGCAAATCTTTCAAAACGAGGAGAGCTTTCATTAATTGGCGAAAATGGCCCATCGATAATGAGAAATGGGTTGTACATTTTAAAACACATCAAACCGGCAATTAGTTTCAAATATCTTTTTTCATTTCAAGATTTTAAATTACATTAATTTTTATCGTGGAGAATTTGTTGGATTTTATATTGATATACATTTATTTTTAAAATCAGTTTGAATGTGAGTCGAAATTTGGGATTAAAAAAGTTCGGACCGCACCAAAATATGCAAAATTTCGTATAATTTTTTAACAGTAGCCACAGTATGGGCTGTAATGCTAACAAAAGAATATGGGCTCCAAAAACCTTAAGAATTAGCAAATGGGCTGTAAATTATTAGAAATAATGGCGAGATGGGTTGTATGCTATTTTCCACAGATTTGAGGCTTTCCTAAAAAAGGTTGGCCTTTAGCGTTGGCTGTTGGATGGCCATCCAACGGCCGTCGTCTTCTTCAATCTCTGCTCTTCTGCTCGGCCGCTCAAACAAGCGCCCGGCGGGACTGCCTCCTCCTCCTCCCATGGCCGGCTGTCTGCCTTGCAGCCTCACCGCCCACCGTACTCCCATCGCTGGCCTAGCCATCCTCTACTCACCCACACTGCTTGTTATTCTCCGGCGACGGCGGGACAGACGATAAACCCTCGTTGAGTCGTACTCCCCTCCGCGTGGGAAACAACTGCTGAGTCTTCCCTGCCTCCGCGTCGTTCCCTTCCTAGGCCTCGCCGTCGTCCACCGCCCTGGTGCTCTCGGCACGGCCTGTTCAACGTGGTCAACGACGGACATGCATCTAAAGTGGACTGTACGTGGAGAGGTCAACAGCTGGGTCCACGGCCGCACGCAAGGAAATGCCTCCTTATTACGCGCAAAATAATGATTCCTCCAGCTGACATCAGGGACCCATCGAAAGGGCCTCTATATTTCACGAAAAAAATGTTACCGCCGCTGACAGCTCGGACCCACAAGCTATATCTTTGCAAGCAAGGAAGTGCCTCCTTATTACGCACAAAGAAATGAATACTCCGCCTGTTAGCTGGGACCCAGTATAGTGGCAGGCTGACTTGTGGGCCTACTAAGTTGGCGGGGACGGAGGGCTTTGTCAACTTAGTCAATATGCGATTCTAGCTCCGGTGGTGTCGATGTCCATCCAACGGCCGTAGTGCTTCTTCAACCTCTGGTCTTCTTGCTCGGCCGCCCAAACCAGCGCGGTGGTGCCTCGTGCTCCTGCCTCCGTGGCGGCTGTGATCGGCGGAGGCCTCACCGCCCCTACTACTCCCACCGCTGGCGGGCTATCCCTCTACTCACCCACACCCTTGTTATTCTGGCGGCGGCAGCCTCACACCCACAGCCGAACGGTGAACCCTCGTACTCCTCTCTGCGTGGGCATCCTTTGCCGCGTCTTCCCGGCTCCGTGTCATCTCCTTCCTAGGCCTCGCGTCGTCCACCGCCCTAGTGCTCTCGGTGGCGTGGTCAGCGTGGTCAAGGCGGCTTCCATCGGACGTGGGTATGCGTGGAGAGGCGGCAGCTTGGTCCATGGCGCGACAAGGAAGTGCCTCCTTATTACATGCAAAATAATTATTCCTCCACGACAGCGGGAACCCACGGACGGGCCCTTGTATTTTGCGAAAAAAGCGATTCGCCCCCACATTGCTGGGACCCACCAGCTACATCTTCATACGCAAGGAAGCTGCGCCGGGCAAAAAAAGCGATTAGCCCCACATTGCTGGGACCCACCAGCTACATCTTATATGCAAGGAAGTGTGTCGGGCAAAAAAAAAGCGATTCGCCCCATGACTGCTGGGACCCACCAGCTACATCTTATACGCAAGAAGTGCGATGGTCGGGACCCACCTGGTGAGCGTCGTGGCGTTGTCATTACTGGTCGCGAACATGTGCGTACATCTTGGTCGATGTAGAAGCGCGCGCCGCGTGTACGTAGATGTAAGCGGCGCATGCGATAATAAATAGTAAGAAGCGCGCGTAGCATGTACGTGCGTCGTTACAGTGGCGAGGTGCAAGAAAGAAAATCTGACCCGCGTCGTACATACGGGCAGGGTCTCGAATGCCTACTCGGCGCATCACGTACATGGCTGGGTCGGAACAAAGAAACAACGTCGTCGTCGTGTTCATGGGAAGCCAACCGGCTGGGTCGGAGCGGAATGCGTGGTCATGTTCGCCGGGAGGCTTGGGCGGAACAGGCGATGGAAGCGAGGCTGGCGCACCGCTGGCGGAGAAACAGCCTTGTGTTCGACCGGCCACGTTAAAGCAGGATCTGTTCATCGAGAGGGGCTGGCGTACCGCACAACAAGAAGCGGACCTCCTACGGTTGAAGCAGGGGTCTTGTTGATCGGGAGGGTGTGGCGTGCCGCAAGCAGGACTCCACGGGATCTGTTCATCTCCACCGTCAACCTCCTCCGGCCTCCACGGGCTCCGTTGACCTCCTCCGGCCTCCACGGGCTCCTGTGCATCCAGCCTCCACCAGCGCTACTCCACGAGCTCTTGTTCAACCACCCCTCCACGGGCACCCCTCCACCGTCTACTGTTCATCTAGCCCTCCACACCACGGGGTCCTGTTGAACCACCCCTCCAGGGCCACCCCTCCACCGTCTACTGTTCATCTAGCCCTCCAAACCACGGGGTCCTGTTGAACCACCCCTCCACCATCTACTATTGATCCAGCTGTCGGTGTACTAGAGTAGGGGTACCCTAGTATCCCGAACTCATGCACGGATAGTTGCAGCACCCCGCGGTGAGGCTTGCCTGGTGACCGCCAAGGTCCTCCGCGGCTCCATTAGAGCCATTCAAGAACAAAGTATTTAGCCCAAGGAGACAAGGCCCGGCAAGAGGAGTTTGCGGAAGGCCAACTCAAGGCATTTAGAAGACAAGGCCCGGCAAGAGGAGCTTGCGAGAAGGCCAGTGAGCCTGGCTTCAGGCGTGACAAAACAACGACCACGGCAAAGGCGCTTGCCCGCCAGACTACCACTCCGTTCCTCCTCCAGCTCATCCACCAATGTTTAGCCATGGGACCTTTCGGTAGCGCGTGGCAAGGGCTGTCTTGACCAGGCGGGCCCAGATGTGGTAGCAGCGACAAGATACGCCATCGTGGCGAGTGGTGGCGCCCAGCGGTCCTTTTACGCCTTTGTTTAGTCGACTTAGGCGGGCATTTAATGCTTTTGTCCCCTGCCGTCGGGGTTAGGTAAGTACCTTTGTACAAGTAGTTGTATCAACCACAACTCCTTTTACGTTTCTGCCCTTGTCTACGTTGCCACCTGTCGGAGACCCTTTAGCATATAAAAAGGAGGCCCATGCATAGCGTGAGGGGGTTCGGTTCATTGAAACAGAGAACACTCATGCTGGGTCTTGTAGCTCTTAGCGCTCCCTAGCAAGAACACAATACAATCAGACAAGCAGCGATGGAGTATTATCTCTCGGGAGAGCTCGAAGCTGGGTAACCGCCTCGATCTGCTCTTCGTGCGACCTCCGCCCCCACCGAACGAAAGGGCTCGGTCCGCCCGGTCCCATAGGTGTTCGTGGGCGATCAACTTCCCGACATCTTTGGCGGCGCCCGGTAGAAGCGTCGAGGCTGTGTGAACCTGATCCGGCGTTCACGAGCTACATCTTCATCATCTTCATCGACATGCCACGAAGAAGAAGGCTTGGCGGCAGCGAGGCCGTCCACGTCGATCCCACCACCACGGAGCAAATGGGTGGTGGGGTGAACCTGGCCGGAAGAAGCGAGGCGCCCGGCGAGGAGGTCATGATGCTGCCTAGTCAAGGACAAGGCTGCACGAGACCTCGGCGTCCGTGCGCACAGCGCCCATCTCGAGAAGCAGCGGGACCGACATCGTCATGGTATTCCACGGTACCATCGCTCGTTGGATCAAGATCGAGCTGGTGGATCCCGAGGCCCTCAAGACCAGCGTGCCGCCAACATCTTTGCACGGCGAAACGCGATCGCTGGGCGGGATCTGCTCCTTCTAACATAGTTAGAAGTCGAGCATATCCGCTCCTCGCGCCGTTCGCCCTGCCACCCGCCACTCGGCGAAGCTTTGGCGAGCTCAACTGCTCCTAGATTACCCTCCACGGCCGACAAAGGTCGATGAATGGAGAGCCACCATCGAGTCTCATCGGCTTTGCCAGCGGCGACACTCCATGCGACAACCGACTACGCCGCTGCAGCGGCAAGGCGACAAAAACACGAGCGGTGGCGGCAAACACGTGTGGGGTGCAACCACCATGCACTCTCCACCCGAAGGCCAAGATCGCCGACTCGCGGATCCACCTCGGCAGCGACTCCACGCGTCGCCGGACCTGAGCTCGTCGCGATCAGCGCCAAGTTCTTCCTGACGGCAGCAAGAGGGCGCTTCGAACTTCGCATCGGCGCCCGAAGAAGCGGCGTCAATCCGACCGATCTGCTGGGCCCTCTGTCGACATGCATGTGCCGGGGGAACGAGCGACTTACCGTCTGTGATAGGTTGCCCTGCGTTCACTCGTGAGCTGCGGCAAGTCCGATGGCCCACAAGAAGAATTCAAGCGGGCGTGCGAGAGAAATGCGGCGGCAAAGGCGCATCGTCGAGTTCCTCGGCATCTACACCATTGCGGTGCAAGCTGCGGGGGCAAGGCGACAAGATCTGGCCAACTACTTCCGGCGGTACTCAAGCCCAATGTCGAGATCTGGCTCATGCACTTGCGGACAACTCCATATCCTCTTGGCGGATCTATGCCATCGGTTTGTTGGCGCCTTCACGGCGGTCACAAACCTCATAGCCAAGAAGGCGACCTTCATCTGCTTGCCCGAAGGAGGAGAACCCTGCGCAAGTTCATTGGAGATTCAGCCGTGTACGGCACAACATCCCAAATGTCCACCTGCCGCGATAATCAGCGCATTCCATCGAGCGTCTGAGAACCGCGAGATCACGGGAGGAGATGGCGATGTGCAAGATCAAGGGCGTCGATGAGCTATATGCCACGGCCGACAAGTGTGCGTCTTTGAGGAAGGAGAGACTCCCGGAGAGAATGTAGAAGCGAAGTGGGATCGATGGTGAGGAGCTACCCGGCAAAGAAAAGCCGACGGCGGAACAATAGAAAGAAGAAAAGCGGAGATGTGCTGGTTAGCCGAGCGGTCCGACAGCGAGAGGTGGCGCCAAGAAAGCCAAAGTTGGTAGCTCCGGCAAGGAGGTTGCCTTGAGCACCAAGCTGCCCGTATGTGACGATCGCCGACAAGCGAGGCAGCTCCAACAAACGATATTGCAAGATCTACCGCACCAAGGGCCATGACCTCCAGAGCTGCAAGAAGGTCGAGCAGCTTGTCGAGCAACGAAGGCTGAGTCTGCGGCGACACGACAAGGAGAATGCTCGAAAGGTCTTGGAGGACCTAGGAAAAAGCCCGGCCGGGGGAGGGCCTTGTGACAAGGCCAAGCGGCGGCAAGGAGACAGACCTCCTCGCGGCGCGACAAGGATGAAGATGACAGCGATGATGAAGACATGGAAGATGATGAAAGCGGCGAGCGGGAGTTCGAAAGCCAGAGGTCTGTGCGTTGGCGGTGGTGCATCTGCATACTTCACACCGCCAACTCAAGCGGTGGATCTTGCGAAGTCAATCGGCGAACCATCCATCGAGTCCTCAAGCCTCTGAAATGGTCCGGCCGCCTATCATCTTTGATATTGAGGACCACCCTGATCGCATCACTGCGGTCGGGTGCTTGCCGATGTTGGTTTCACCAACTATCCGCAACCTCAAGGACACTAAGATGCTAGTTGGCGGCGGGGCGGCTTGAACTGATCTCCTCCGTGGTACTCGAAAGCTTGGATCCACGATGGCGAGCTCGAAGAGCAGGCACATTCAAGGAATCAATCCGGGAAGGAGCAAGCCAAAGGGAAAAATCACGTTACTGTGGCGTTTGGCAGCGAGTTGAACTTCGGGCCCGAGAGGTCACTTTTGGCGTTCTGACTTCCCATTGCCTTACAATGGGATACTTGGCCGTCGGCACTTTCGCCAAGTTCATGGCAGCCTCTCATTATGCATACAACTTGCTCAAGATGCGGGCCCGATAAGTGTCATTTCTGTCATGGCGACAAGAAGGATGCTCTTATCTGCGCCGACAAGATCTACCGAAGCGGCGGCTACAGCGGATAGCAAGTCACTTGCGGCTGAAGCTCCGGGGAAGAAAGAAGACCAAGTCCGGCAAAACACGATGCCCACTCCGGCAAGCGCACCTCTCCGGTGCTGCGCTACCGTCGAGGGCGCACCATCGAGCTCCACCGGCAAGTGTAAGAAAGGCGATGGCAGCTCCACCAAAAACCAAGAAGGTGTCCGCCAAGGAGGGCGGCCTTGGTGGTACCTTCACCATCGGTGCGCTCTCGACCCTAAATAGGAAAAGCGCGCTCGTTGCTTTCCTGCGGCGACGTCGATGTGTTTGCGTGGCAACCGTCGACATCCCGGTGTTCAAAGGAAAGTAATTGAGCACCATCTTGCCGTCTGTCCTCCGCAGCGGCCCGTCAAGCGAAAGTCGAAGCGAGCGTTGGGCGCCAAGAGTTCATTGCGAAGAGATCAAGAAATTGGGCAGCGGGCCTTGTCGGAGGTGCTCCATCCTCGTGGTTGGCCAATCTTGTAGTCGTGCGTAAGGCAAGCGGAAAATGGAGGATTTGTATCGACTTTACCGATGTTAATAAAGCTTGTCCCAAAGACCCATTTCCTTGCGGCGCATCGATCAGTTATTGACTCCGCGGCGGGATGTGGTTGCTTTCATTTCTTGATGCGTACTCGAGATATCATCAGATCTTCATGGCAGAAGAGGATGAGGAAAACGCATTCATCACCCATGTGGCACATCTTTGTTTTGTCACGGATGCCTTTCGGTTTAAAGAATGCTGGTTCAACATATGCAAGAGTAGTCCATCACGCTTTTGAGCCACAAATGCACGAAATGTAAAGCCTACATGGATGACATAGTGGTCAAAACAGGAACAACAACTCTGATTCAAGATTTAGAGCGAAACCTTTGCAAATCTGCGCAAGATCAACCTCAAGCTCAACCCGAGAAGTGTGTGTTTGGAGTCCCCTCCGGCAAACTTCTCGGGTTCTTCTATCTCAGCGGGGAATTGAAGCCAATCCCGACAAGATCAAGGCCATTGAGCAGATTGAAGCACCAAAGCGCGTCAAGGATGTCGAAGACTTGCGGTTGCGTGGCTGCTCTCGGCAGGTTTATCTCTAGATCTCTGGCCGCCTGCCGTTTTCAAAATTTTGAAAAAGGCAGGTCCAATGAAAATGGACTCGAGCGGAGGCTGCGGCTGCGAGACTTAAAGAATACCTGTCCTCCACTCCAATACTTGTCGCACCTAAGCCACAAGAGAAGTTCTTTGCTATATATAGCGGCAACCAATCAAGTGGTTCTTGTTGCGTTAGTAGCGGAGAGGAGGCGGATGATGAGCGGCAACCATGGCGAGGCATCGGCGACAAGCAAGGCACTTCACCGGCAAGCTCGGCCCCAACAAAGATAGATCTGTGCGGGTGTGAGAAGGTGCGAAGAGAATGGTGCGGCGCCCGATTTACTTTGTCGGTTCCCTTCTGCGGGGGCTAGATCAAGGTACTACGGTGTGCGAAATTTCTTCGGCCTTCTCATGGCCTCGAAAGCTGCGCCATTACGTTCAAGCACATGAGATCACGATCGTCACTCGCTTTCGGTGAAGAGGATCTTGCAAAATCCGAAGCAGCGAGGGATTGTCAGTGGGCCTTTGGGCGTCAAGCTTTGGCCTCAAGTTTGAGCACTTCAACTATCAAAGCGAGCATTGGCGGAGTTTATAGCAGAATGGGCGTAGCATAAGATGAAGAAATTCAGAAATGAGCATCCCGTCAAGGAAGCAAGCAAAGAATGGCTGATGTACTTTGATGGTGCCTTCTCGCTGCAAAGGCGCCCGGTCTTTGGCGTCTTGCTTATCGCACCACGGAGAGCACCTCAAGTACATAGTCCAAATGCACTTTCCCAAGGAGCAAGCAACAAACAATCTGCAGTATGAAGGTTTGCTTGCGGTCTCGAGATCGCGATGACCTTGGGATCAAGAAGCTCATTATCGGGGGTGACTCACGACTTGTCGTCCGCCAAGTGAACAAAAGATTATCGAGTCCGTTGATGGAAGCCTATGTTGATGAAGTGAGAAAGCTAGAAGAGCACTTTGGCCCTCTGATTGAACATGTTCCAAGAGCTCGAGCGATATTCTTGATGGCTTTGTCAAAGTGCACGCGCTCAAGTTACACAATGGAACCAGGATTTTTGTGCTCAAGCTGACTCAACCATTTATGCGCCATCAAGCTGGACAGAACAAGAAGAGGAAGTTGATTTACGGTGACTATTTTCGGCGAGCTTCCGAAGCCGCCGCCAAGAAGGTCCCCAAGATCAACACTAAGAGTCTTTGAGGCGATCTGCTCCGACAAGCCCTAGGGTTTGTTCGTTGAAGCGGATGCTCCCGACAAGTTTTGCTCCGGCAAGCTTGCCGGGGAACATCAACTCGGCTGAGCCGCGAGTTCTTGCCGTAGAAGCGGATGTTCTCGCAGCAGCGAGATGTGCCTTTAGTCCTTGTTGTCGAGCCGCAAGCTCCGGCATGGTAACAGAGATTGTCCATTTCCTTGAGACGGGAGAACTTCCGAAGATCAAGAAGAAGCGGAAAGAGTAGCCCGGCGGTCAAGTATGTACCGGTTTGTGGACAACACCTTTGTACATAAGAAGACTCAACGGTGTGAAATTAAAGTGTATTCACGGGAAGATGGGCGAAGCTGTTGGCGAAGATACGGAGGCATATGTGGTCACCACATTGGCGCAAAAGCACTTACGGCAAAGGCGTTCCGGCAAGGTTTCTTTTGGCGACAGCCCTCCGGGATGCAACTGCACAAGTAACCAAGTGTGAAGCGTGCGGTTCCATTCCAAGTAGATACACCAGCCAGCTCAAGCTCTCGGGCGATCCCTTTATCACGGCCATTTTCGATGCAGGGGCTCGACATCCTCGGCCCCTTTCCCGAGCGATCGAGGGCTTTGAGTACTTATGCGTTGCAATCGACAAGTTCACAAAGTGGCGGAAGTGGAAGCAGTGAGGAAGGTGACAGCCGATCGTGATCAAGTTCTTGGTCGATTGTTTGCCGTTTGGGATTCCTAACGGGATCATCACCGACAACGGCACGCAGTCCTGATCGCACCTTCATGCAATCGTCCTGATCTTGGCGCCAAGGTGCGCTTTGCTTCCGTTGCTCATCAAGGAGTAGCGGTCAGCGGAGAGGGCAAATGCTGAAGTGCTGCGTGGGCTCAAGACGAGAACTTTCGACGAGGCTGCACAAGTGCGGAAGAAAGCTGGATTGAGGAGCTGCGGTGGTTCTTTGGTCGATCGGGGCGGCGCCAAATTGAGCCACTGGCGGACACCTTCGCTCTAGTCTATGGAAGCGAGAGGCAGTTCTCCCCACGGAACTTCGTATTTGGATCACCTCGAGTGCTCGCTTATGATGAGCTTGAGCAAGAGCAGCTGCGACAAAATGGCGCTGCTCCTTGAGGAGGACCGTCTTGAGGGCGGCTGTCTGAGCTACTCGATATCGACAAGCTTTGCACGCTACCATAGCCGCAAAGTTAATGCCAGAAGTCTCGAGGAAAGCGACCTTGTTCTTGGTAGCGTTCAGTCCGCCAAGAATTCCAACAAGTTGGCGTAAAGTGGGAAGGCCCTTATCGGGTGAAGCGAGTCACTAGGCTGGCGCTGTCCGCCTTGAGACCAAAGATGGCATTCGGTGAGCAACTCTGGAAGATCGAGCATCTTCGTAAGTTTTACCGTGAAGAAGCGGTTCTTAGGAACCTGTTCGGCAGCCACCTAATACAAATCTTGCCGATGTTGCATGTAATCCTTTGTACAAAGCGGGTGCGAGATCCGTGCATAAGTAAAGCTCATGTGCTCGGCACAACTTGTCAATTCATGCTTTCATCATTTTATTGCATGTGTTATCGACACTTTGTGCAGCACCTACACCGATAAGCAATAACGAGCAGCGAGGCTCCATAATTTATTTTCTCTTCTTTCTCTTTCTCAAAGGAAGGCTCCCTTGCACAAGTTTGCCGGGAAGGAGAAGATAATGGTGTGGACCAGCGTCGCTCAAGGAAGTTTAAGCCTTCTTGGGAAGCAAAGGACAGAAAAGCTAAGTTGCTAAATTTTGAGCAATCAGCTTTTAAATTTTAAGTTATCTTCCTCGAGCGACCGTGCTTTGTATGGAAAACCTGTGCATGCGGAGGAACCAACTCGTAGCTAGTTAAGCCCTTACTTTGTTTGAGTCGCTCAAAAACTTAAGTGAGCTGCAACTAGTTGCGACAAGGTTGCTGTCCGGAGCGGCACCGCCAGGCGAGCTCTTGGCGTTACGCACTCGGCGCTTCGCGGACAAGGTGCTGCGCCGACAAGTTCCCTAAAGCGTGGGGCAAAAACATACAAAGGAAGAATCAAGTAAAATAACATTGCAATCACTGCGCGAGATAGAGTTATATTATAAAATAGCTTGTCGTAGCTCTAATAGATTGTTCTCCTAACATGACCAGCAGCGACAAGCAAAAGATAAAATTGGCGGCCTAATCTCTGGCAGTCGCCATCAACCCTCTTGATCTTGCCCACCTTGTCCACAATGGAGTGCGACAAGGGCCTTGAATGCCTCCACATCAGCATCCGGCGGCAAGGACTTGAGGGCGCGGTGAGGTTGAGGCACGGATTGCGGAAGGCCACCTTCATCGGCACCTACAGAGCTCCAGCAGCGGATCTGGCGCAACTCCTCGGCCAGCTGCTTTGGGATCTCTTCCGGAATCGTGAAGAGCCGTCCTGCGCCCTTGAAGAACAAGCTGAGCTTGGCGCTGGGTTGGAGGTGCTCATCGGAGGAATATCCAGATCCACCATCCCCAACTCCATCGGCTCCACAGTCGATGGCGGCGGCAACATTCACGAGACCCTCGGTCTAGTGCTCCACATTCTCTCTGAAGGTGTTACAGGCGGCATGACACTTTCGCCTGCGGCGCCTCGTCGGTTTGATCTTCTCCAACAAGGCCACCTCCCGCTCCTGGCGCCTTGGCGTCTTAGTCAAGGTGGTCGGCTTCAACTCGAGATCTGCTTTGGAGTCCTTGGCGGCCCAGCTCCTTGCTCCTCTCGGCGAGGCGGCCTGCAGCTCACCAAGAGTGTAGGCGTCCTTATCTCGCTCATGCTTGAGTGCAGCAAGCTCTTCACCGCCCTTCTTGGGGTGGCCTCCAGCTACGTCACCTTCGTCTCCAGCTCCTTCTTGGCGGCCTCGGCAGCTCTGGCGGCATCCTTTGCTTCCTTGATAGCCCGCAAAATGTTTGCTCGCCTGCTAAGCTCCTCCTCATAGCTGTCAAGATTGATCTTCGCTGCGCCAGCTTCGCCTTCTTCTTGAACAGCCTCTCGGCGGCAAGCCGTTGTTGCTCTTCAACCTCAGCCTTCTCGAGGATGAAGGCTGCGCAGCGCCTCGGCGATTTGCTCCGCTCCTCTGCAAGGCCGGAGAGCTTCGATTGATGCCCGGAGCTCCTCCGCGCGTTTCTCTATGTCTGCTCCGCCTTCACGACAAGCGCTTCCGGGATTCCAGCTTGGCTTGTCGGTGCGGTAAAGCGGCAACAGCTTCCGCAACAGCTGCTCCTCCTCGGACTTCGTCGCTGCTCTTGCTTGGCGTGTCGACCAGCGTCAACCAGCGGAGAAGCGAGCAGCTCTTCGTCAAGGTTTCTCCTTGACCGGCGCCACAGAGCTCGGCGCCGGGAAGCTTGATGAAGACACCATCGCCGGCCTTGAGATAGGCGCGGTGAGCTCTTGAACTGGCGTGTGGCAGCGGCGGAGGATCGGCCGGTTGGTGTGCGCTGGCGCTCCTGCGCGACCTCGGGGCCGTCGGTGCTATCGCCAGACCCTCGCCCGGCTGCGGCGGCAGCCCTAAGCGGCCTCTTCGCCGGCGGGGTCATCAGCGCGGCTTCTTCCTCGACAGCGATGGCGTCGGCGGTGTTGCAGCGTTTCCTCCTGCCCGGCGACCTCGGTCTCCATCGGCTCTGCGGTGGATGGATCGGCGACCGAGAAAATGAAGAAAATCAAGCAGATATTCAAAGAAAATAAGAAAAAAGAGCCCAAGGGAAGTTTTCGGGCAAGAGGATTACTGCGATGGGATCGCAGCCGCGGTCTCAACCACGGAGGTCGTGGCGCTATCCCTTGCCGGAAGAACTGCCCTTGCTTGAAAAGCAACTCCCTTGCGGGGATCCTCCCTTGGCGGTGTAGTCGACGAGATGGCACGTCGGGGCGGCTTAGGGCACTCTTGGTGAGGCTGCTCTGCTCCTACACAAACCAGCGATCGAGATGTCAGTCAAGAAAGAGCACCCATGTATGCTCCAACAGCAAAAAGTAAACCATGTACTTCTGCTGGGGGCTGCTTTGAGGAAGAGTTGCAGCGTCCGATAAGGTGGTCTCGGACGCGCCTCCTATTTGCCCTTGAAGGATGCGTCCTCGATGACAACCACCGAGGTCTTGGCTCTCTTGACGCTCTTTGGGCCAGCGTCACGAAAAAATAGTTGAGAATGAAACAAATCGGATACAAAACAAAGCAACAAAATTGAAGAAATACAAGTACAACCTGAAGCTTACTCTTCTTATTCCTCGTCGGGCTGGCGCGGAGAGATCAAATTCTGGCTCGCCCCGGTGCGACGAGGCGGAGGTGGGTTCCTTGATCGCTTGGCGGGAGTAGCAGCGGTGGCACAGGAGGCCCGCTCCGATTCTTCTGGGCGTGAGGTGCTCCAGCGGCAATAGTGCTTGCAGCGGTGGAAGCGCGTCGCTTGTGCAGCAGGCTGTTAACCCGTCTGCCGCCCGTTTAAGTCTCCAGCCTTGCGGAGGCGCCTTCTTAGTGGGCTGGGGGCTCCGCTCGCGGCAAGCTGCTAGATGGTGGGAGGAGGCGCCCTCGGCTGGCTCGCTCGACTCGGCCGAGGTTCAGCAAGCTCCTCCTGGCCCGGCAAACTCCCTTAAGCTCGACAAGGCTTGCCGCCTCTGCTGCCTCTGCCTCCTCCACGGTGAACCCGAATTTGCGGTGACGGCAGCTCTGCCGCCTCTTCCCGGCTTGGTGGCGATGCCTTGCATCTCGTCATCGGTGGTGTGTGGTGAGGCCCTTACGCTCATCGGGGCGGATCGACACTTCTTCAAGCTGTCGAAGAACACCCGCCGGCGTCATCTGCGAGCTCTTGCGAGGTTGGAACAATTCCATGCGAGTCGCTGCGCGGCATCATTACGCGGATGCGGTCGGCGAGGGTTGTTGCTGAATGGAATGACTCCCTCGGCAACCTGAACCATTCGGGATGATCAGCGTCGTGCTTGAACAGCTCCGGGGCATCGCATCCAACTCCAAGGCGGTGAAATTGAAGTTGAGGCCAGGCGCAGCCTCATGATATCCGCGCGTTACGGAACTCCCAAGCAGGTCTTCTCCTCTCTTGCAAGAAGCGTCTGGCGAAAAATCTGCATCAGGCGCCTCTGATGGTCAGCAAGCACGAGGCGCGAGGATCCGGGTGTGACAATCTTCAATCTAGCATCTTCCGGCGTAAGTTGCTCCAATCGTTGCCGCACACTATTGGGGTTTGGCGGCTGAGTGGTAAAGGGCTGCGGGTTCTCCTCTACAATCCAACACCAATCTACCCTCCATTCCTCCCACTTGCTGCGGAGCTCCCCTCGAGATAAACTTCCTTCTTGCGATCCTTGAGATCAGCGATTCCTCATGAAGTCTATCACCGGTCCGGATTGACCATTTAACAGGCTTGGCCTCTATCCATTTGGTGAATTTATCCACCATGACCAATAGGTATTTTTGTTGTGGGTTCCTCCTTAAGGGTCCAACCATATCAAGCCCCAGGACATGACGGCGGTGATGGGTATAGCTTTAAGAAGCGGTGGGTGGCATGTGGCTTTAGTTAGCAAAAGCTGGCAACCGACGCATCGTTGGACTAAGTCCTGCGCTTCTACCGGGCCATTGGCCAATAAAATCCTGTCGTAAGGCCTTGCCTACAAGGGCCGGGCTGCGGCGTGGTGCCCACCCAGTCCGGCATGAATTTCAGCCGGGGAGGTTCGCCCTTCCTCTTGAGATACACCTTTGGAGGACTCGGTAGTGCTTTTCTTATAAAGCTCTCCTCATGGACTTTATAGGCTTTAGATCGCCGTACTATGCAGCGAGCCTCATTTTGGTCTTGAGGAGTTCCTGCCTAGTTAGGTAGGCTAGGAATGGTTCCGTCCACGGCGATAACCGCCATTATTTCGTGGCGGAGGTGTTATCTCGAGGCGAGCCTCCGGTTGTGTCGAGTGTTGGCGTCGAGCGGTGCGGTTGGGTCCGGATTATTATTGCAGACTCCCCTTCCCATAGTCGGATGCTTGAACATCCGTTCGGGAAAGATGTTGGGAGGGGCGGCATCGCATTTTGCAATCGATGCGTGCCAATATATCCGCCGCTGGTTGTTATCGAGGCTATATGATGAAATTTGAGCCCTTGAACCGTGCTGACATTTTAGGACCGCATTGCGGTATGCTGCCATTTCGGATCTTTGGCATCAAAGTCTCCGTTTATTTGAGATATTGCGAGGTTGAATCCCGCACCTCTAGGCGTTGAATGCCCATGGAGCGCCATCCGGAGGCGTGCGAAGGGCCTCGTATTGGCTGTGTTGTTGGAGTCCGTATACATTATCTGAAGGGCGTATTGGACTGTGTCCCGGTTGGGGGCGTCGGAGACGATGCCAGCCCGAGCCGCCAACATTTTAGAGCCGTCAAAGTGCATGATCAATTGGAGTATCGCCCGTACTCTTTAGGGAGTTCGGCTTGTCCATTCGGCCACAAAGTCGGCCAAAACCTGCGACTTAATAGCTCGCCGTGGCTTATAAGTTATATCGAATGGAAGGAACTCTATGGCCCATTTAGCAATCCGGCCCGTCGCGTCGGCGTTGTTTATAATGTCGTTAAGAGGTGCCGGAGGCTACCGTTATCGAACACTCTTGAAAGTAGTGTCGCAGCTTCCGGGATGCCATGAACACCGCGTATGCTATCTTTTGATAGTGTGGGTACCGGGACTTGCATGGAGTTAGGACAGTGGACACATAATAAACCATTTTTTGAACAGGGAACTGGTGTCCGTCCGTTTCTCGTTCGACAACGAGCACCGCGCTGACAACTTGATGTGTTGCGGCGATATATAATAGCATTGGTTCGCCCATGTTGGGCGCGGCCAGGACCGGCTTTTTTGCCAAAATGGCCTTTATTTCTTCAAGTCCGGCCATGGCGGCATCAAATCCCTCGAAGTGTTGGTGCGGCGGAGGAGGCGGTAAAGGTAGCGCCTTTCCCCCAAGCGGAAATAAAGCGGCTTAGAGCCGCTATGCATCCGTCAATTTTGTATTTGTTTGAGGTCTTTTGGAATATCCAATTGTGAGAGCTCAGATCTTGGCTGGGTTTGCTTCAATTCCTCTACGGACACAATGAAACCGGGAGCTTTCGGCCGGAGCCAAGACGCATTTTCGGATTGAGCTTGATGTCATATTTTGAAGATTGTCGAATGTGAGCCTCAAGTGCGTCTACTAGAGTTTGGCGTGCTTGGTTTTGGCGACCACGTCATCTACATATGCTTCCACCGTTTTGCCGATCTGGTTTGCCACACATATCGAATCATGCGCTGATATGTTGCGCGGCGTTTTTGAGCCCAAAGGGCATTGTGTTGAAGCGAGCGGGCGTATGGAGTGATGAATGCTGTTGCAGCTTGATGCAGCTCCGCCATCTTGATTTGGTGGTAGCTGGAGTGCAGCGTCAAGGAAGCACAATGAGTCATGTCCTGCTGTGGCGTCAATGATTTGATCAATTCGAGGGAGGAAGGGATCCTTTGGGCAAGCCTTATTAAGGTCTTTGAAATCAACACATAGGCGCCGTGGATTTATCCTTCTTTGGTACCATCACCAGATTTGCTAGCCAGTCCGGATGTTTAATATCTCGATGAATCCGGCTTCCAAAGTTTGGCTAGCTCCTCTCCCATGGCTTTGTCGCTTGGGTTCTAAAAGCGCCAAGAAGAGCTGTTTGGTAGCTTGAATCCTTTTAGGATATTTAGGCTGTGCTCGGCACCGACGTGGGATTCTGGCATATCGAAGGGTGCCGAGCAAAGATGTCCCAGCTTCTTGTAGAAATTCTCGTGGTCGGCGTCTACATCGGGTTTAATTGTGCCCCAATGGAGGCCGTCTTTGCGAGGTCCGTTGGGTGGACTTGGAATTTGACTATTTCATCCGCTGGTTTAAAAGAAGTGGACTTGGATCTTTTATCGAGTATCACCTCGTCCACATTCCTTGTGGGCGCATCGCGTGAGTTCCTCGGCGCTAGGGCTTGGATAGTGCCTCGAGGGCTGGTGCGGCTGTCTTGTTTTCGGAGGAGTGCTATGTTGGGATCACTAGCGAGTGATGATTCCGTTAGGTCGGGCATTTTAAGCCGTGTACCCATAATGGGGTATAGCTTGAAAAATTGTGAATGCCTCTCGTCCTAATAAAGCATGATATCCGCTGCTGAGCGGGGCACTTGAAATGTGACCTCCTCGGACCTGTAGTTGTCCGTGAGCGAACACTACGTCCAGCGTGATTTTTCTGTGCAGCATGCTTCCGGCTGAGATTATTCCTCTAAAGGTTGTGCTGCTTCGCTCAATGCGGTTCGATCTATTTCCATTTTTGGAGGGTTTCCTCATAGATGAGGTTTAGTCCGTTGCGCCATCCATGAGTACTTTAGTAAAGGCGGCAAGTCCACTATCGGGCCGAGGACCAATGCGGTTGGTGCCCGGCAGTTGAATTTAGGTTAAATCCGGCATTAAAGGTAATAGCCGTGTCCTCCATGGATTTATTGTTGCGACTTGGTAGACTTGACAAGGTTGCGGAGTGTTCGTTTAGCATGTTATTTGATCACGAAATTCTCGAAGACTGTTAACACCGTACTGGTGTTGCTGGGCTGGGATTCTGAAGCTAGAAGCTCCTCGCCACTTTTGGCCACCTACCGTAGTATCCAACATGCTCGAAGGCTATGAGTTGGAGTGGCGCCCTCTGTGCTATGAATTTTGCAGGGTCCGTTTAGCCAACCCTCCAGTACGGTTCCGTACCCTTTAGGGGGTTTTGGTTTTTTGGTATTCAACCCAGGTGCTTGATAATGATGCACCCTTTTGTTTCAGACTAGGGATGTATTCGCGGCCGGATTATCCCAAAATTTACTTTCGGTTTTCCAGGCGCTCTCCATCGCATAGTACTTTTGTACTATGGTCACCAAGTCAGCAAAGCGTGTAATTTCGCGACGACTTATGGCGTTTAGGATTCCCTTGTCCGTGCAACTATTGCAGAAAATTGGGATTGCATCCTCCTCTCGGCGAGCCTTTATCCTGTTCATAACCGGGAGGAATCGCCCAAGAATGATGTCTTGTTTCAGCGGGCTCTTGCGGAATTCGAGAGAGATCGCTAATGTTTGGGTGGGCGGGTGGAACTAGATCCGGAACCCGTCAATTTAGGACTCAAGGGCGAAGTTTCGAACTTCGGAAGTTTGGAATTTTGAGTGTTATCCAATGAGTCCAACCCGCGCTGACTTTAAGTTCGGGGCTTGATCAACATCCGTCCCTCTGCGGGAATCCGGCATGGAGGGATCGGGAATCGAACGTAGCTAGTCCTTAAGATACAAGAAGAATCGCCGCATTGCTCCTCTATCACAGCAACATGATGGGTAGCACAGGAGAGTTGATCTCTCTCGGATCGGTTTTAGGCCCGATCCGGTCGTGAGTCTGTGGCGACTCCTAGGGCGGCGCTGCGATCCAGGAGCTCGTTTACGGAGGAGAGCTCGATCGGATCTAACTGTTCGGCAAGTTCCGAACTAACATGGAGATTGGTTTCGATGACTCGAGAGGTCATCGTCGGCCTGATGGCGGATGGCGGTCATAAGAAAACCACCTAGCGAAGAGTTCGGCCACTGCCAAGGCTCCTTTGGCGATAGTATCGTCTTTAAAGACGAGATGGGGCATCCTACCTGATGGAGATGGCATAGAGGAACTCTCAATGAAAGCACCAATGTCGGTGTCAAAACCGGCGGCTCTCAGGTAGGGGGTCCCGAACTGTGCGTCTAGGCGGATGGTAACAGGAGACAAGGGACACGATGTTTTTACCCAGGTTCGGGCCCTCTCGATGGAGGTAATACCCTACTCCGGCTTGATTAATATTGATGATTGTGACGCCCAGATAATTAGGCTACAGTAATCCCGCGTTAATGCTGACACGTCACCTCGGTTCTTGCTGATAATCTCGCGTTAGTTGAAGCGGATTCAAATTCAAAATTTGAATTAAAGTTAAAACAATTAAAGTTTTCAAAAGTCAGAACTAAAATGTTCTATGTGTTGAAAATATTCCCTATCTATTTGTCATATAGAAACCATGTTTTTATATAAGGCCTATATATTTAAAATGAGCAAAACAGAAAAGGAATAAAAATAAAAGAAAAGAAAAAAAAAAAACAAAAAAAAAAACAAATGAGGGAGACCCCCTGGCCAACTGGGCCAAACGGCCCAGCCAGCCAGCCCACCGTCCAGGCCGGCCCACCCGGTGCCTGTATAACCCCACCCACTAACCCTAGAGCCCACTACCCCCACTCCCCGAAATATCTCCCCTCTCCCCGATTGGATCGGGATCGAGAGGAGGAGACCACCCCGACGACCACGCCTCGCGCCTCCCCGACGACTGCGCCTCGCGCCGCGACGTCGACGCCCGTCCCCGATGCCGCCCCGCCCCGTCACAGGACCTCCTCCTCGCCCCTCCTTCTCCTCGCCGTCGCCCTTGAAAGGCCCCGCCGTCGCCGCCCGGAAAGACTCCGCCTCGGCGACCTCGTCGCCTCCTCGCCGTCCTCTCCGCCGACGTCGTCCCCGTCTTCCTCCTCACGCCCCGCTGCCCCTGACCCTGCGAACCGCCGTGAGGACCCCCTCCTCTCCCCCTTTCCCTCTGTCGCCAGCGTTGTTCGCGACGCTCCGACCTCCTCTACTCGCACACGCGCGCTCCCCGCGGTCGAGCCACGCCCGAGCAGCGCCGCCTCCGTCCGTGTCATGCGCCGCGCCTACCCGCACCCCGGCGCGGCCTTGAGCGCATGTCCCCGTGCCCACCAGCTCCGACCACCGCTGCGCCGTCGCCGTTGTAGCCCACCCCTGCTCGGGCGATACCGCCATTGCACTGGTGCTGCTCCTCCAGATTCGAACGAGCAGCTCCACCGTCCAAATGGTGCGCGGAGGCCTGTTCAACCACCACCAACGCGTCGGGCCTCATCGCCATGGCGCGTGCGGCGATTTTGCCGGCTGGGCCACTCCCTGGGTCCCGGCGCTAACCACGATGGTTAGCCTAAGCTGACCTCCTAAACCACCTCGGTGACAGCGACCTATGGGCCCACTTAATTAATTAGAGTAACTAACTAATTTAATTAAGCTAACGAGGGAATGACAAGTGGGCCCTAGCTAATTAACCGCATTAATTAAACATGTTTTATATATACTTGATCGCGGCGGTGGGGACCGACTGTCGTCGTTGACCGGTCAACGATCAACGTTGACGCCATGCTGACGTCAGCAAACACTATTCTGGATAATGTTAAATTAATTAGTAAATAATAAATTAGAAAATGATTTAAAACTTTAAAAATCAATATAAATTAAACCGTAACTCAGATGAAAATACTTTCTACATGAAAGTTGCTCAGAACGACGAGATGAATCCGGATGCGCAGCTCGTTCGTCCGCCACGTGTCCCTAGCATAGTGAACCTGCAACATTTCACCTCCGGTTCATCTGTCTGAAAACACGAAACACCGGGGATACTTTCCCGGATGTTTCCCCCTTCACCGGTATCACCTCATACCGCGTTAGGACACGTCTAGCTCGCTTGTTGTCTGTTATGCACTTGCTTGCTATGTATTTACTGTTTCTCCCCCTCTTCTCTCCGTGAGACTACGAGACCAGACTGCTGCTGCCCGGTTCGACTATGGAGTTGGCGACCCCTCTCTCTTGCCGTGAGCAACCAGGCAAGCCCCCTTTGATCACGAGATATCGCCAACTCTTCTCTATACTACTTGCATTAGAGTAGTGTAGCATATTCTTTGCTTTCGATTACTCCTATCTTTGCTGCATAGCCTGTCCTTGCTACTCTTGTTGTTACCTTTACCCGCTATCCTCTTGCTTAGTATAGGATGCAAGTATTCCATCTGTGGCCCTACATTCTTGTCCGTCTGCTGTGCTATACTATAGGGCCGTGATCCCACGGGAGGTGATCACGAGTATATACTTATACTTATACATGATACATGTGGTGACTAAAGACGGGTCGGCTCATAGGAGCGCCCGCGAGTGGATCTTTGTGGCGGAGCGACAGGGCAGGTTGAGACCGCCTAGGAGAGAGGTGGGCCTGGCCCTGTTCGGCATTCGCGGATACTTAACACGCTTAACAAGATCTTGGTATTTGATCTGAGTCTGGCTACTAGCCAATACGCACTAACCAACTACGTGGGAAAGATATGGGCACTTTCGGCGTCGTGGTATCACCCGAAGCACTTCGTGACGTCGGCCCCGAGGTGCGCGCGCGGATTGGAACGTAGGCCTGCTCTTGTATTAAGGGGCTAGTTACGCTTCCGGCCGCCCATGCAACGCAGGTGTGCTCAGGGCGATGGGCCTGCACTCGTCAGCTTAGGTTTAGACCGCGTGTGCGACCTCTCTGTTGAGCCTAGGTGGGGCTGCGACGTGTTGATCTTCTGCGACGAGCATGACCCGAAAAGTGTGTCCGCCAAATGGGATCAAGTGTGTTGGGTTATGTGGTGCACCCTGCAGGGAAGTTAATCTATTCGAATAGCCGTGATCTTGATAACAGGACGACTTGGAGTTGTACCTTGACCTTATGACAACTAGAACCGGATACTTAATAAAACACACCCTTCCAAGTGCCAGATACAACCCGCTGGTCGCTTCTCTCGGGGTTACGAGGAGGGATCGCCGAGTAGGATTATGCTATGCGATGCTACTTGGAGGACTTCACTCTCTTCTACATGTTGCAAGACGGAAGCTGCGAGCGTAGTCTTCGACGAGATTAGCTATCCCCTCTTATTACGGCATTCGCAGCTTCGGTCCACCGATATGGCCCTTACACATATATCCATGCATATTTAGTGTAGCTCCTTGCTTAGAGTACTTTGGATGAGTACTCACGGTTGCCTTGTTCCCCTTTTCCCCTTTCTTTACCCGTTGCTGCGACTGACGATGGAGCCTGTGGCGACGCCACCGTCGATGGCGACTACTACACCGGAGGCGCCTACTACTACGTGCAGCCCGTGGCGATTTACCGGGAGTAGTTAGGAGGATCCCAGCAGGAGGCCCGCGCTCTTTCGATTGTATCCTCAGTTGTGCTAGCCTTCATAAGGCAAACTTGTTTAACTTATGTCCGTACTCAGATATTGTTGCTTCCGCTGACTCGTCTATGATCGAGCACTTGTATTCGAGCCCTCGAGGCCCCTGGCTTGTATTATGATGCTTGTATGACTTATTTATGTTTTAGAGTTGTGTTGTGATATCTTCCCGTGAGTCCCTGATCTTGATCGTACACATTTGCATGCATGATTAGTGTACGATTGAATCGGGGGCGTCACAATGATATGGGTAGTACAAGAGTAGATCTACCATGAGATCAAGGAGGCTAAACCCTAGAAGCTAGCCTATGGTATGATTGTTGTTCGTCCTACGGACTAAAACCCTTCGGTTTATATAGACACCGGATAGGTTAGGGTTACACAGAGTCGGTTACAATGGTAGGAGATCTACATATCCGTATCGCCAAGCTTGTCTTCCACGCCAAGGAAAGTCCCATCCGGACACGGGACGATGTCTTCAATCTTGTATCTTCATAGTCCAGGAGTCCGGCCAACGGTGAGAGTTCGGCTATCCGGACACCCCCTAATCCGGGACTCCCTCACTCATCCTCTCTTTTACCTCAGCAATCTCTTTGTCATCCTTCTGAGCTTCACAGATCTTTCCCAACAATGTAGACTGAACTTCCATTGCTGCAACAAAACCTTTGGGGACAATCTCCAACCGAAGTTCCCTGAGATCCTCGGCTAACTCCTTTGGTAATCCCCCACTTATTAGGGTATTCATCCTGGTGTTCTTTAGGGTTGCGTCCTTTTTCTCCACAAAGCTTGCATGCACTTTCTCCATATCATTTCCATAAGGCTTCATTCTATGGGACACAAACCGAGACTTTGGCAAGGTCAACTTAAATTCCTTCCAAGTGGTTACTCCTTGCCATCCATTGATGGTTTGGTACAACCTCCACCAAGTAGCAGCACCTCTTTCAAAGCATTGAAGAGCATGCTGGGCCATATCCTTTCTGGCTATAGGGTTATTCTCCATGTGATCATCCATGTTCTAAATCCATTGGTCTGTCTCCAATTGACTCATTGGTCCAGACAATACAAGCTCATCTCCATTCATCCTCTATTGGGTCCATGGGTTTGGGGTGGGATAAGAGAGATCGGGAGGGATGCACACAGTACAAACAATAGTTTTGAAAAGACAGATTTTATTTGTGGCTATAAAAAAAACATCAAACAAATGACAGCTCACAATCGTCGCATCTAACGCAGGTATATAATAGGCGTTTGGGCTTCAAATGGTCAATAAATCTTCAAAGTCATCAAACTCTTCGATTCTTGTTCATGTCTCCGATGGCTTCTTCCGATCATGCTTGTCCTTTTGCCAGATGATCTCTGTTGACGTGAAATTTCTCGTGACATCCATTAATATTCCGGAGATGCATTCCAAACTTCTGGTTTCAACATCCTTGACATGAACCATGTCCTTCTATCCATCAGTTCCTGACAAATCTCCGGTATCTCAAGGTTTGGCTCCTCTAGCTTGGCTACTTTCAGCTTCTGGGTCCTGTGTTCTTCACGAAACGCTTCCTTTTCAAATATTGCTTCCTGAAGGTCCATCTTAAATTTCTTGATGCAATACTCCAGATCCTGATGATACACCAGCTACGTTAAAACTTCATCCTTTGCTGACAGATCCTCCATCAGCCTTCTACCATCCAATCCTTCCATACATCTGCATGTTTAACTCAGCACGGTGACAATAGCATAAGCGGGCGATAACATCATGGATAGCGTGTTTCTGCTCTTGTCATTTCCATGAGCTATCATTCCATAGTTGATATCTCCTGCCTTAGGGTTTTCCTGACAAAACTTTGAGTTTCTAACTCTCCATTTTCCGGTCTTAGTTGTCCGATATCTTGTCTCCTTGGAGTGGTCTCATCGGTAATATCTTCGAGTGGTCAAAAGGGAAAAGGGGTATGGTCTCACTAAAAGGGAATATTTGAATAAGCTTAGAAGAGAAGAGAGGTAAAAGATTCTTTTGAAAATGAAGTTGTAGAGAAAAATCTTTCCTATGGGCTTGTCAGTTTCTAGGGTCACGTCCTACAGTCAACATGTGCTCTGATACCATCTTGTAGCGACCCGACCCGAATGGATCAAGTCTCTGTGCTTAAGTGTCATCGCTGGATCGGTATGCTGACACACAGTACTCAAGGATTTATAACAGAGGTAAATCACATGTATCAAAACGTAAATACAATTACCTCAATCCAAATAGCGGAAGTAACAAGGTTGTGGATTCCCATCAACACCAATGGCAAAGTTGAGTGTAGAAATCGTAACCCTAACGTATCACTTACTCGTGTAGGATCCTGCAACATGAGACGTTGCAGCCACAAGGGGTCAGTACATTGAATGTACTGGCAAATTCACACCATAGAGCAATGATGAATAATGGCTATCTCTACATGCATATTTGGCAGGTGCAAAGCTCTATGGTTACAGTTTTGTGTAAAGCCAATTTTTCCCTACTGCAAAGGAATAAATTTATTTAACTATCATGGTGGTTGTTACATTGCGAATGGTTGATAGCATCCTCAATCCCAATTAAAAGTACTCATTAACAACCCAACAATATTAATTAGAGTAACATGAGGAGATTCACATGATATCCAAGTACTAGATACTCAAGATGTCCATAACCGGAGACACGGCTAATCATGATTAGTTTGTACACTCTGCAGAGGTTTGTGCACTTTTCCCCACAAGACTCGGTCTCCTCCGTTTGATTTCTCGCACTACATGGTGTTTGAGAAACGGATGACCGAGACATAGTCTTTCAGAAGCGCTAGCACCTTACGTTTGGGTAGACCGTACCAACCTACAACCCCTACATCAGCTAGTCCACCCGTAAGAGTTCGCACAACTTAGTCAACTATGCTAGAGCCCATAGTAGCATGTGGCTGCACACGGAAGTTTCTAGCATGAATAATCTCATGATCCCTTTGAGCCTGGGTGGCGGTCCGAAGAAAAACAGGCAAGCCTGATGGAAACCAGGTGCCTCAATCCACCCAGATGTGTGTTTCAGTTGCCACCTTAAATAAACCATTAATTAACAATCTCACATCTGTCATGGATACACTCACCCAATCCACGTCTACTAGCCTAGCATGGCATAATAAGAACACGTAGAAGTAACTCCCAAAGGTTTGAATATAAATCAGGTAATAGGTACCACCTCATCTACTTTCCGAAACCCACAATTTAATTAGATCCTAATCAATGCAATGTTTGAGGATTGATCTAATGCATAAAAACTGGGTATGAAAAGGGATATGATCAAAGTGTGAACTTGCCTGCAATGTTGATGAAGATGATTCGTACTCAAAACTCTTGATAGTTCTACTTGTCACACTCCGGTCAATCTATCGTAAGCAATCAATAGTAACCACACATAAGCAATCACTCAAAAGATCAGAAAGAACGAAGAAGACGATTCGAAAAACATCAAAACCAAGCAAATAACTCTTGCAACATAAAACAATTTCTAACAGTACCAAAATTATGTGAATTTGGCCTTATCAGAAAGTTTATGTCAAGAGCTTTAATTTGCAAAAAGAATCAACTAAATCGGAGTTACGAAACTCAAGTTATGATCAAACGAAGTTCCAATTCAAATTTGATCTAATTAAAATTTTAAACTTTCAAAAACATGTTTAAGTTGGATTACTGGAAAGAGGGGATCATAACGAAGAAGTGGGCGTTGGTTTCGTTGGATTTGGACTAACGAGCAAAAAGATGTGAACGTTTGAAAACTTGGGGCTATTCTGTAAAAGAACTACTACAAATAGGTCCCTGGATAGGAAAATAAAAGAAAAAAAAACTATCGAGCGAACGCTCGCTACAGAGACCTAATGAACGAAAGCGTTCACTAACAGATCTAACCTAGCGAACATCCACTAAATAACTAGGTTAAAAAAACAAAACCGGGTTTAACAAAAAAACGAAACTGAAAATAAACCGGATCGGACCGGGTGGTTTTTACCGGTCCACGGCGGGTCAACGACAACGACGACGGTGGCGGTTTCCGGTGAGTTGCGTCTCCGGAGGCGGCGGGGCGGAGTGGCTCCGGTAGTGGCGAAACCGCGGTGGCGGCGAGCAGCTGGGAGGGCGGCGCGGGCGAGGCGAAAGGTAGTGGTGGTGTCGACGAGGGTCGACGGAGAGGCGGGCGGCGGCAGCGGAGTTCGGCGGCGGCGGCGATCCGGCGGTGCGGGCGGCGAAGTGCGGCGAAGCGAGGAGAGGGACGGGTCGGGTCCGGCTCCTTATAAAGGCGACCTCGGCAGCGTGGAGGAGGGCGGCGGCGGGAGAGGCGGCGGAGCACGGCGTCGGCGGCGTCGTCTGAACAACGTAAACCTGCCAGGTTGGTGACGACGCGGCTGGGCTGGGCCTGGCTGGCTAGCTGGGCCGGCCTAGTCGGAGGAAGTTTTTTTTTAAATCTTTTTCCCAGGCAAACAAAAGTTCTAAAAAAATTAATAAAAACTATATTATACAGGCATATAATATATCAAAATTTTCAGAAAAATATTTCCAACAACATGGACATTTTTGTAAGGTCAAATAAAATCCACACAAATTTAAATAAAACAAAGAGTGCTACTGCCCTACCAAAATCCAATAAAAATCATTTTAAAAATACCAAAATGATTTCAAATTTATTTTTCTCCAATTTTCTGATGTAGGGAATCATGTTACCCTGTTTTCCTTATATTTTATTTTTGGAGATAAATAATTTGAATAAAACTCAAATAACTCCAATTGAAAATAAATTCAAAAGAACTTTGAATTTAATTTTTTAAAAACTTCCAACTCATATTTCATATAATTTGAAGAAGTCATTTTATCTTCTCTCATGAAAATCATTGAGTTGCATGAAGTTTATGAATCGAAATATTTCCAAATGAAATTCAGATATTTTCAAATACCCTTTCATTTAATTAAATGGAAGAAGTCATATCATGTTCGCTCAAGGGTTTTGTATTTGAAAAGAATTTGAATTCATGAAGATCAGAAAAGAAAATGAAAGTTTGGGAAAGTCCTTTTATTCCCTCTCATTTAACTTTCAAAAGTTTCGAATTTCACTCAATCAACCAAACAATCAATCAAATCTATCTAATTATTATAACATTCCAAAATTTAGAATTTTGGGATGTTACAGATCATGGATGTCCACGCGGGCCCACGAATATATAGGTTTCTCGCCGATAACCACGCGAGGGAGTGTATCTTTGAAAGGGAGCCACTACATGCATATGTATGGAGGTAATGCGTGCATGCATGTTTGAATACACAACACTGATCTGGCGTGTGTGTCAAAAATCATACACTAGCTCCCCACACAGAGCGAGATCGGTTCATGATGGTGTCGTTGTACTAGCCACTTCGACTCTATGGGAGGGATTCATGCGTACACATGCATGTGTGTGTGCTCAAAGTGTATCATGCATGTCATCCCAGAGCAAAAATAATGATCCCCTCCTAAGTCAAATTAACCTCTCTTGTTGTCAGGCAAAAAGAAGTGATGGACCAAGCGGTCTGGCAGATGGAAAGCATCGACATCGCTGATAACCGCTTAAGTGGGTGCGAGAGGACAACCACCACCGCTTTGCATGTGGGCCAAACATATATATGTTGAATACCCAAAATGCACAACTTTGATGTGCCACATGCCTCAAAAACCGTAAACCATGCACCCACACAGAGTGAGGTTCATATCAAGCGTACTAAGTATGATGGTCCCCTTCCCCCCTGTTCACCGCATACTATATGCTCCTGTCGTAATATATGTACAACCAAAAAGAATCCTCATCGATGGTGAAATTAATTAACCTCTCCCGGTGTAGGTCAAAGTGATGCATGCATGCATGCATCGACGATGGCCTTGTGGGCCCACAGATGGAAGTGTCACATGTGAGTGTGCAAGCTAGGATATATGCATGTGGCCCAAAAAGGTGTTGTGTGATGTTTGAATAACCAATTTCACAATTTTGATGTGGCACGTGCCTCGGTAACCAAAAAGTCATGACAATGAGTGAGGTGTACTTGTTCACGGACGCATACGTATAGTATATATGCTAGTCCCCTCCCACCTCTTTGACGCATACTATATACAACCATAACACAAACAAAAAAGATTCTACCTTGCTGGTCAAATTAACCTCACTGCCGGTTGTTCATCAAAGTGATGGACGACGACCTCGCGGGCCCACAAAAAGCATCACACGCGAGTATCGAGTGTCGTGTAGGACAACCATCGACTGCATGTGGCCAAAACATTTATGTATGAAAGGGTTGTGTAATGTTTTAAATAACGATTTCATGACTCTGATGTGGCACCAGCCTGCCTAACAAAAACGGCCAACCCACACGGTGGCTCACAACTCATAGTGTACTGCGAGCCACCCGCCACCCCCAGATGTACACACCCACACACACACCGCGAATCCACCGCAACTACGATGCATGTTAAATTAATTATCCTGCAGTGAACATACATGTTGCCAAAGGAGGGACGTTTTAATTTCAAAAAAATCACAGAGATCATTAAGACGTTTTAGTACATTGATTGATTGATTTTCTATGGGTATAATGTGCAAAAATCAAATTTGAGCTACATGCACACGTGACAGTGCACCTAAATATATTGCAGAAACACATGTGTCTCACCGGGTGCATGTTTACTCCCCGTGCAACAAATTTCAAACATTGAGAATCCTGATTTTTAAATTCTAGTACATCCAAAACTTATTTGAAGTTCATGAAACTTATCGTGTTGTCATATGGACACAAGTACATAGTGGCATTGTACTTTTTTGTCAAATTTGAGACCAGTTCTGATGTAATCTTTATCTAATTACAGACGGGATGATGAGGACATCAATACCATTGTTACACCCACAGCCCCTATTGTTACATATAATGGACCAATTACTAGAGCTCGCGCACGCCAATAAAATTACCAGGTATTTTCGTTTCTTGGTAATGATTCTAATGTTCATGAGAATATGACACTGCCTAAATTGGATACATTTGTTTTGCTTACAAATGAAGGGCCTAGCTTGGAGAAGGATGAACATTGGAGCAATAACAAGCATGGAGTTGATGGCATGCGCAAGGGAACAAGAATAGAGTTACAAGTGATGATTTCAGGACTTTGAAGCCACCATAAGCAGTGAATGAAGCCTTGGTCGAAATATACAAGATGCCACTTCATAAATTTCATCCAGAGGCTATTCTAGGTGATGCGTCACCTTATTATTGGGCCAGGCCTATGTAATTTCGAAATACATAAGTACAGACTGTTTTTAGAGTCCGTATGTGTGGGGAAACAAGAGATAGGGTTGGTTTCGGACCCCTTCCCCAAGGGCCACGAAATTCCCCCCTCTTCCTCCATATATACAAACCTCAGGGCACCGTTTAGATTTTGGGTTTTGTTTAGATTAAAAGTTCGCCATAGTTGCAACTTCGCGTACTCCGTTTGTGTACAACGACCAGACAAAGGCGTCACACAACCCCACCTTCATTAATAAAGCTTTCCTCTTTTATTCGCAATATCCATATTGCAATCTCAGTTTCTTGCTTGTTCTTCGTTTGCTCGCAGGAAATAGACCCTCGTGGTCAGGTTGATCGTGCTCCGCGTGGTCACTAACCCCTCGGAAGTTGGTTTAGCGATTGCTAAGGCACGACGTCTTCGCACGTTCGTAGTCGGATCGTCAATGTCGACTCCCACAGAAAACGATTGCTATCTCATCGAAACATCGGGACACCTTCGCCTCTATCACGGGAGATTATTAATAATTGGGAACCAATATCCTAAATGGATTATTTATTCGAACCGTGAGCGTTAGACCAATAATGGATATGTGGCATGCTTCGGTTAGGCAATAAAGTGGCGGCATTAATCATCCAAATAGAAAAACAATATATGTGCCGCCGCGCGACCCGTGTGGCGTGCGAGTAGGCGTGAGTTGACGGGACGCATGCGAGCAGTCTGCCGCGCAGGCAGACGGGGAGGCGTGTGTGCAGGTGTGTGAATTGACGGAGGCGTGCTCACTGCGCAGTGTCATCGGGAGGCATGCGAGTAGTTGTGTGAAATTTGGTAGGCATGCCAGCAGTCCGGTGCGCAGGCTCACCGGGAGGCGAGCCATCGGTTTGACCGCCGCCCGCCTCTCTCCCACAACTCCCACTACTCCATATTAATGGTGTGCCCGAGCGGCCGCACCCCCCATCCTCGCTACGCACACACAATCCTCTCTCTCCGCTTGCATCCTCGACGCCGCTCTCAGTCCTCAAAGCCGTCAGTGTATGAGGATGCCCCCAAGCACCCCATCGGAGGGAGTGGCGACGTCGGGGCTGCTAAAACATGTGCAATGACTATCATTTTGCCTGCTGCGTCAATCACACACGGTTCGCTCTAGCAAACCGTCGCCCCCAAAATTCTTTGTGGGACAGAAAACCCTGACCACCCAATTCAAAAAATGAAAAAGAAAACCCTCACCATCCGCACGTCACAAAAACCCTCACCCCGCCTGCCACCCCCTCGGCCCCTCCATTACGTTCCCCATTCACACATGCATAAGCTCCTCCGCGTCTATGCCATGGCACCGCCTATCGCGGCGGTAAACACTTAGCTCGACGCCTGCTGCCGCTGCCAGGCTGCCGGGAAAGCCCATCGCATTTCGCCACTTCCGCTTCCGCCGCCTATCGCCATCGACTTTCTCGACACTCCTCGCAGTTGACCCAGCTCCGCTCGGTTGGGGAATCTGCCATACTGAGGGCTCTTTCTCATGGACGACAAGGTAACTAATTTAACAAGATATTATCTCATCTCTTATCCCAGTTCATCTGCCTCCTTTAATCACCCGGCGGAAATCGCCGTGAATTCATTTTTATTCGAGCTGATTTGAGGGTTTTCTTTCATTCATAGAATGTACAGTGCGCCGATACTTCAGGACTTGGCGACCGCCGCCAGAGATTCCATCTCATCGTACCAGATAACTTGAGGACACGCGCGGCATGTTCAATCTCACCCTAAATCGGTTGGCATGGCCTACTTTCCTGAACATATTCTAAATATTGCTACAATTGGATAAAAGGTGCCACATGCACCATATAAGTCAAAGGGGATTTTTTCCCCTCTTCTTTCTATATTAGGCAAATTAATGATGTATTGTTCTTTCGATTACTCTCATATTTCCATGACATCATGTTTACCCTATCTGTTTAATTATAGACTTTTGTCCTTCGATTTCAACTGATGTACAATTCTTTCAATTTGGGCCCATATTTGCATGTTACCATATTTTATTTAACAACCCTACCATTTTCTGTAGGACATCCCTCGCTATGCAACAGATTATGTAGTGCACAATTTTTCCCTTTAAATACATCAAGGCTCTACGAATGTCATACTGCGCACAAACCATGGATTTACAATCGTTGCTACTATAAGACTTGATGAACATGGTGACTCCTATTTTGGCACTGGCTTTTGGAATGAAAGTGCAAGTTGGCACTAAAATTGCACTACACATAGAAGGGCCTGGTCATGAGATATATGCTAACTTCCCTGACAAAATCATCCGTCCAGACTTTGTTTGAAGTAAGTTTTCTTTTCAACTATCTGCATATGTTGACTTACCCAGCAATGTCAAATGAATTGTGTAGTATTTAAGCAACCAATTGTTATTCCCTTATCTTACTATATTCCTACCTAATAACTTTTAGTTACCAATACACTTTTCTATTGCCCTGTTTTCACTAAATATTCCCTGTACTCCCATTTCTCCCAGAAAGCACCGCTGACAAGGAGACTCCTGAGGTGGAGAACGGGGCTGCCAACAAGCGGAGGTGGGGCGAGCTAGAACCGCAAGCGACTCCAGCAGGCCTAGACTTAATCAGCAACCTCCCCGATGATATTTTGAGAGTCATCATCTCCCTCCTCCCAATCAAATATGGGGTGCGGACAACCCTCCTTTCCCGGCGGTGGCGCCCCTTATGGAACTCCAGCCCTCTCGACCTCATCGACACCCACGAGCTCTGCCATGGCTATCGCAAAAGCTTGGATGCATTCTCCAAGATCCTCGGCAGTCACCTTGGCCGAACCAAAGGCCTTAGAATGGGCAAGTACCGTTCCAGCGGTAACGACTGAGCCAAGCTTGACGACTGGTTCCGATCCCCCGCTCTAGATCAGCTCGAGGAGCTCACTTTTGATGATGGGCATATGCGGTCGCTGCCAACGTCCGCACTCCGCCTCGCGCCCACGTTGCGCGTCGCCAAGTTTAGGAACTGATAATGACGCGCCCGCTCTTATTCTACCATGACTGAAGCACCTCGAGCTTATCGCCGTCTGTCTCTCAAAGGGTGACGTGGAGCGCCTGCTGCGTGGTTGTACTGAACTCGAGTACCTTCGTCTTCAGACGATCAATGGGTTGAGTACCTTCCACATCAGCTCCATGACCCTCCGGACTATTTATGTGTGTTGCTGGTGCGGCACGAAGATATCACAAAAGGTGGACCACGGTATGGTCATCCAGGACACACCTGCACTTGGGAGATTACTTGCAGTTGGTCAAGAAGGTCCAAGAAGAATCCATGTCATTTCTGCGCCGAAATTGACAGTGGTGGGCTACTCGTCTGACAAATACTCCGAACTTGTTATTGGATTCACACCCGTTCAGGTACAACAGCCGCCTTCTACCTCTCCTTCTACAAATTAACATTATTTCTAATTTTGAAGATGTTTGTTCATCTGTCATTCAAAAAATGATTCCGACAAGCTTGACCCGGAAACTGCGCACAATGAAGGTCTTGGCACTAGAATCTATCGGGCCCGACCTGGAGCAAGTTGTCAGTTTCCTGAGATGCTTTCCGTGCCTGGAGAAGCTATATATCGAGGTGATGTTCCTTTCCTGTGAAATGTTAACCATAAGGGAGTTCAATTTGTGACACCTTTTTCCAAGTTTACAATGACAATGTACTACGATTTCTGAAGGTTCTTTTGGAGGATTTTAGTACATACATGCCCCCCCATATTGGTTTCTTGATCCATATGGTTACAATCAATAAGCATTTCTCCTTTGGATTCATCTGTACTAGTTTTCTTAGGGAACTTTTCATCCACTCCAACCTCTTGTGAAGAAGGCTACATTTTTCTAGTATGTAATCAAATGACCATGTTAATCATGTCAGATCAAAGATGGCATGTTAGTGCATTTTACAAATCCTACAAACCAAATAGCTAGTCCTGTAGTAATGTTCAAAACTGCATGTAGGCACTAACACGTTTTCTTCTTTTGCAGATAAGATTAGGCCCAGTGATGGATAATGTGATACAATATAACAATCACGTCGGATGCCTAGATCTGCATCTCTCAGAAATTACTTTGAACTCCTACCGAGGGACCTTACTGGAGATTATATTCGCCAGGTTATTTGTTCTCAGAGCAAGGGTGCTGAAGGAAATGAGGTTTGCCTTACATTTATCTCGCAAAAATGAATGGTCTGTTGATCAGCGCCGGTCCCTACGGCAGAATGGAGTAGGCTCCAAAAATGCTGAATTTCATTTTGGAACTTTAGATGGCAGAGTAATCGGAAGTCATTGGGTCAACCCCATACATGACTTCTTAGTGGTAGACCCCTTTGCAAAAACTATGAGGTTTCGAAGCCAGACTTAGAAGCGGTGATATTAGTTTGAACCTCTCTGATATCCATGTTCAACATGATCAACATGAAAGTTCTGGTGATGAGCTGAATTTCATTTCTAATATCAGCTTGAACCTTGTAATATTCGAATTTGAGCCATATAACTTTGGAATTTGAACCTTGTAACATTTCGAGCTTTTGTGGTACAATCGCTGAAATGGCATCGTATGAGACTCGTATATTGCTAGCACTATTTTGACCTTAATATGCAATGGTCTTAGATTTTATTAACCATTCTCGAATCAGTTTACCTTGTCGATCTCACAGCACACAATCTGTATAGCTAACTCGGTTGCGATCTTCGACATGCACACAGTTGGTTTTTTCCACCGTGTGCACTGTAGAGCGCAGAATTAATTATCGCACTCGAGTGTCCATGCCTGGGGTGCGGTGTTGTCAAGCGTGCACTGGATTCTGGAATCCTCCGCTATGAACGCCGTGACAAGACGTGATGATTATAGGCCGGACGGCCCCCATTTATTACAGCGGCCATTTAACCTACCCTTGTGTCTCTTCAACCTTTCGATCGCGCCCCACCATTGCAAGAAGCACACCCACCACGAGAAATTCTTAGAGGGTATCCTGCGCGGCTCCAATGGCGCTCCGAGCGGCTGCTGACGATGAGCAGCAGTTCACCATGCGTGCCGTGGTGCACACACACAGAAGGTTCATGGACCTCTCGGTGATGTACACCAATGACCCAGTCTAGGCGGAGCACTCCATCCACATCATGGAGCTGTTGCTTGCCGAGGAGAAGTACAAGGTGGTCGGATTCGACCTCGAGTACACTCGTGCTCGTGCCAGGTCTTGTCCCAAGGCCGTCGTCGCCCAGATGTGCATGCGCTACCACGTCCTCGTCTACCACTACTGCCTGGCCACAAGGCCTTGCGAGCGTTTCGCCAGGTTTGTCAACAGCCTCGACTACATGTTCGCTACGGTGGACATCACCAACGATGTAAAGGCGCTCGAGAGTTTGGACATCGCCTGCCAGAATCTTGTCGACATCCAGGGCCAATACAAGATCTGGGGCAGCAAGGAGCATGAGAGGGACTCACTAGTTCACCTAGCCGAGGCCATCATCGACCCCTACTACAGAGACATGAAGGATTCATGCAACAAGGACAAGCGTGCCTGGCACACGGCCTGGATGGAGAAACTCGAGAAAGCTCACGTCGTCTACGCAGCAAAGGAGGCATACACGAGCTACGACATGTACCTGCGGATCGTTAACATGAGGAAGTCCCTCCTTCCCCAAAACGGCCAGGGATCCAGCCGGAAGCAGAGCAATGGCAAGCGTCGTCGCATCAATAAGTAGATGATTAGATCCTCGTTTCTCCTACTTTAGTATGCATGTAATTGCTTACTTTGGTGTGTGCAAATGTTATGTGTGTAGTCACTTGTGTAATTGTATGCTTAATTTGGTTATGCAATGCTGCCTTTTTAAGTATATATGTTGATGCTCTGTAGACAGAGCGTACACTACAAAAAAAAGACACATCCGTGACATTTTGGGCCAAACGAAAATCTTTTCTGTCATACTTATGAAACTTCCATGACGATAATTGTGACAAAACCCGGTATCATCATAGATGTGGTGGGGTCCTACTTCTATGACAAAAAATCATGACAGAAAATGGACTTTTCGTCCTGGGCGGGCCGGAGACGCAGCTGCATGACATTCTTTGGTCCATCCATGACGGAAAAAACCATGGTAGAAGCGAGGGCGCGGAAAATATTGGGGAGTCCCCGGTTACGGTGGGTGGTCGGGGGCCGAGCGATGCGCGTTTCTCTCGTACATATGCGCGTGTGTGTGAGGCGTTGGGCTCTAACTAAACCCAAGCGAGGCGTTGGGCTCTAAATGAACCCGGCGATTGACCGCAGTTACGCGTTCATCGAACTGAGTGATCGATCGATGGTGTTAATCGAACCCGATCGAGCGATTCCTTCGCTCTGCTGCTAATCAAGCCGATCGATGCTGCCTCTGGATGAATAGTGAGTGTTCTTTGGGGGGGGTTGGATGAACAGTTCGGTGGGGTGGATGAACAGGACCCGTGGCGTTGCCTCTGGATGAACAGTGAGCGTTTCTAGGGGGGTTTGGATGAACAGTTCCCGATGGGGGTGGATGAACAGGACCCCGATCGTTCGAGCCGGTTGGCGCTGGATGAACATGACCCGTGGTGGGCGGGATGAACAGGACCACCCATGGAGGCGGGATGAGCGAGAGATGGTGGAGGCGGGATGAACAGAGTCCGTGGAGGGGTGGTTGAACAGAGCCCGTGGAGAGGGCTGGTTAAGCGATGGCTGGTGGGGTAGCGGCGGTGGAGGCTGGATGAACAGGAGCCCGTGGATGAACAGTCGCAGGTGGAGGCTGGAGGAGGTCGACGGTGGATGAACAGTAGCCCGTGAAGGCTGGAGGGGGTCGACGGTGGAGATGAACAATATCCCGTGGAGTCCCATTTTGCGGTACGCCACACCCCTCCCAATGAACAGGACCCCCGTTTCGACCATAGCGCTCCAACACAAATCCATTTCCTCCGTTTTGCGGTACGCCACACCCCTCCCGATCAATAGGACCCCCGTTTCGACCGTAGGAGGTCCGTTTCCTCTGTTTTGCGGTACGCCAGACCCCTCCCGATGAACAGGATCCCGTTTCGAATGTGGCCGGTCGAACAAAAGGCCGTTTCCTCTGTTCTGAGGTACGCCAGGCCTCGTTTCCATCGGCTATTCCGTCCAAGCCCTCCCCATGAACACGACGACGCATTCCGTTCTGACCTAGCCGGTTGGTTCCCCATGAACACGCATTTACTGTTTCTCGCTTTCGACCCAGCCATGTACACGAGCCCGGCCGTGCGTGCGCGCGAGTAGGCGTTCGAGACCCTGCCCGTATGTACGTACGTGGCCATATTTTCTTTCTTGCACACTGGCCGCTGTACGTACGTGTACATGCTACGTGTGCGCCTCTAATACGACACGTGCGCGCCTCTACATCGACCAGTATGTACGTACACGTTCGCGACCAGAATAACAACGCTACATACGCTTTGACCAGGTGGTTCCCGACTGTCAGGCACTTCCTTGCGTGCAAAGATGTAGCTGGTGGCTCCGAGCAGTCAGGGGGGCAAATCGGTTTTTTTTTGCCCAGACGCACTTCCTTGCGTGTGAAGATGTAGCTGGTAGGTCCCAGCAGTCAGGGGGAAACATTTTTTTCGCGAAATACAGTTGCCCGTCCGGTGAGTCCCTGCTGTTAGGTGGAGGAATAATTATTTTGCGCGTAATAAGGAGGCACTTCCTTGCGGCCGGCGTGGACCCAGCTGTCAGCCTCTCCACGTACAGTACTCTTTCGATGGAAGTCGTTCCTTGACCACGTTCACCATGCCGCGCCGAGAGCACCAGGGCGGTGGACGACTGCGAGGCCTAGGAAGGGGACGACGCCGAGCCTGGGAAGACGCTGCAGTGGAAGCCCGCGTGGAGATGAGTACGAGGGTTCACTGGTTCGGCTGCGGTGTGAGGCTGCCGTCGCCGCACGGCCTGGCCAGCGGTGAGAATAGTAGGGGGCGGTGAGGCCTCCGCGGCAGCACAGCCGGCCACGGGAGGCAGGAGCATGCAGCACGATCGGCGCTGCTTTGGGCGGCTGGAGCAACAAGACCAGAGGTTGAAGAAGCACTACGGCCGTTGGATGGACATCGTACGATCACTAGAGCTAGAATCATTCATATTGACTAAGTTGACAAAGCACTCCATCCCCGTCAACTTAGTAGTCCCACAGGTTAGCTTCCGAAACGGTGCACCCCAGATGTCAGGGGGAGGAATCATTTTTTGGGCGGGTGAAGCTAGAATATCCGAGATTGAAGAAGAAGCACGGCATCCGTTGGATGGACATCCAACGGCCACTGTCGATAGAACCATGTGTTGACTATAAGTTGACAAAGCCTTGCATACGCGTCAACTCTTTTTTCTTTGAGGGGACGCTTTAACTTAGTAAGGCCACAAGTGTGTGGCAGAGAACTTATAGCCCATTTGTGATTTGTAAGAATGTGCAGCCAATTTTTGAATTCTAATGGAATTTACTACAACCCATTTATAGTTTGTTAAAAGTACATCCCATTTCAACCAACCGCTCAAAAGAGAATTCAATAAAATTTCCCACATTTTGATGGGATCCGAAATACTTTTATCCCGAAATTTCTAGTCAGATTAAATACAATTTCAATATAAATTTATATTACATAAAAATCCAACGAAACATTGCACACGCAACAATTAATGAATTTTAAATTTTTCAATATCCAAAAATAAATTTTATAAAGTAATTATGTGTTTGGTGCATTTTTATAGTTACTGCCTAGTTTTTATAATTACATCCCATTTATTATTTCTTAAAGCCCATTTTATTATTAAGCCTAATGCATCCCTCCTAGGAAAGATTTGCAGCCCAGCGGGGCGGGCAATAACAACTTGACCTTGCCTGGGTATTCCTAGAAAAAAGTTTGAAAAAATATCTGGGCTGGATATCTGGCCTGGGCTAGACGGGCCACAGCCCGCCCAGTTAATAGCTGCAGCGATGTTTTTGTTGTTGTTCAGAGGAGAAAAATTAATATCTGGGCTAAACATCGCTCAAGAAAAACTCTGCAGTGCTCACACCTCAAAAACACAAATACTTCTTGAGCTGCTTGGTCCCAGCTGTCGGCCGCTTCTTGTGCAATTCTCTCGTTTATTGACTACATAGGTTCACAATGGTGTGGGACTGTGATGTCAGGAAATAAGGAGGAAGCAAAAAAATTATAGTTTTATATACTAATAAGGAGGCACTTGATGTCATCCTCTACAAGTAAAGTCATCTCCTCATCCTCATGTCCGTTGACCATGTTGACAACGTGAGACGGCGGCGCCACGGCGCGCAACAACTCGAAGGATTTACGGAGAGGGCCTCGCGGGCCCTACGGATGGTCCGATCATACCGCTACTCATTCAGAAGCCAGGATCATAGGGCCACATGTCCGCGACGACATTGTCATTCGCTTGTTCACGGTGCTCGTTGAGGAGACGGAGGTTGCAGCACAGTCCTCCCACGCTGGTAGCTCTTCCGCCTTTAGGGCGCCGGTCGGGCCGCACTCGCTCTATGGTGAACACGACATGAACCGGCTTGGACAAAGGAGCCGCTCCTGGTCGGAAGCTACGCCCATTGTCGATTGTCGCCGCCAGCTCGTCGAGGTAGTGGCGAGCCAGCATGTTCGGCTGCCGGACCGACCCATCGCCAAGCACGAAGTCGGACCGCCTCGCCCACCTGCACCGCCTCCCTCGCCCGCGCACACTTTTTCGCCCAAAGCGTCACGCCGCCGCCCGCCCCGCTTCCCGGTGCATGCGATTGCTCCTCCTTCAAACGACACAAGTGCCGTCCGTCCGTCCTTCTGCTGCCCACATTAATGATACGCGGTTGCCGAGGCGGCTACTCCGGCACCACACGTCCGTCCCTCCGCCGGCCACCATTGCTATATAAACTACTGCGCCGGCCATAGCCGCAGTCATCCGCATCCGTTCCTATTCTCCTGTCCACACCACTAATGCCTACCATGGCTTCCTCGCGCTCCAGCGCTCTTCGGGACGGATGGATGACGGACCACAAGGAGATGGCAGCCATTGCTGCCGACTGGCTGGCCGGCAGGCAGCCGGAGGACGACGACGTCCCAGTGGAGAACATGGTAGTCGACGATCCGGCGCCAACCCCCTCCTCCGCGCCATCCTTGCCGGTGCATTGCACCATGACCATCGGCGAGGCCCGTGCCCAATATATGGACACGGTGAGGCAGAAGCGTGAGGAGCGGTTCCGGGAGGCGCAGGCCGACGCCGCCTACAACCACCATCTCCTCCAGTAGCACCTGCAGGCGGAGGAGCAGATCGCCGCGGAGTGGCCGGAGCAGGAGGCGCTGCTCGACTCATACCGCTCCGCCCGCGAGGGCCGCCTCGAGCGCTGACGGTACCGCATGCGGGTGGCGGAGGCTGCGGCCGCCTACAAAGAGGGTGATGAAGCGGTCGAGGCGCTGTTTGGCGAGACCGAGGACGAGGCAGAGGACAATGCCGACTCCGACGAGTCCCCGCTCCGCTGGCATCGACGAGGCCCTGCTCCTACGAGGCCCCGCGGCGCCAACAACGAGGCAGAGGACACCGCCGGCTCCGCCGAGGCCCCACCCTGCTGGCAACGAAGGGGAGGATTTTCCCCCGCTCCGCCAAGGCGCCGCCTGCCGGTAACGAGACAGAGGACATCGCTGGCTCCGCCGAGGCCCCGCTCCGCTGCCAACGAGGCCGCGCCACACAGAAAACGAGGAAGAGTAGAACACGGTAGGTCGCCGCCGCTCGGGTCCAAGTAAGGCCACCGCTGCTACCCTCCGGTTGCTGGCACTGAGTTGTACATCATGGAGCAATTCTATGATTACAAAGCTGATTGAAGAGCGCCCGTGGTTGAGCAAGCTCAAGAGATACAGATCATTTGCTAGAGAACTTGAGCACTTCAAAGGTATGCTACCGCACAATGTGCAAAGTAAAAAGGAACAGAAGGAGTACAAAGAGTTTGAGCAGCTTTTTAGTGTTCCTGTACATTGCAATCACAGCGATTCACATGTCATAGAGAACATTCAATACAATCAATGATTATGCATCTCAGTGATTCACATGTCAGAGCCAATATTTACTTCACAACTAAAGAATAAAGAAAAAATGGATCGACGGTGCTGACAGCAAAGGGCGTCCCATTCGAAAATATCAAACGCATGTCTTCTCGCTAAAATCAATGAGCAAAATTTGACAAGGTTTTTCCATTCCAAAATATCAAATGCCTACGGTTGTGGAATGGGCAGGGTTTGCCATAAGTTCGGACATTGACATGGCACCTCGTGCTAAATAAACCAGCTATTCTTTTTGTGCAGTTCCACCAAAATCAACCAAATTCGCGCGTAGCTTGTATGATTCCGCCCTTATATGTTGCAACGCCTTGAACTTATCGGCACCTCCTTTCTTGTGGTGGAAATGAATGATTCAATGTATTCATGAACATTTTGTGCAGTTCCCATTGAAATCAAGCTGAGCACCCATGTTTGCACAAATACAAAAAAAGTGATTAGTATAAAGCAAACTATACTATGAATTGACAGTTTAAACAAACACCTACATGGTCCATGTAGAGCACACTTTTACAAAAATGGAACTCACCGGAAATAATCCTAGAACAACATTGTACTCGCGCATCACAGCAAGAAAATGGAGATTTGTCAGTCCTTCTGAGCTAAAGTTAGTTTGGTCTTGTTGGGGGTAATGTAACCATCCTTCAACTGCTCCTTCTGATGAGAAGATAGACATGGCTTCTTCATCCTGGCATAATCGGTACTATCTGTTGAGTTTTTAAATTGTTGCAGGGTACATATTGGGGCAGCAATCAGTACTATCTGTCTACTATCTGTTAATCTCGGTGTCTACTATGAGTTTCATGTTGGGTGCAAACAAACATTAAAGGAGCCATTATCTGTATTTTTAACTAAAGCTATTATCCGCTCGCTATCATTGGTTTTGGGTCTATCCACAGCTTGCTACCATCACTCTGGATTTGTGCATGCACTCCTTACATAATCTCACTATGTTTTATTCCTATGCATGTCAGTTATTGTACACAATGGAACTGAACATGTAGAGCAAAAGAGACGAGTCTTGCGTGGCAATAAAATTTCATGCAGACGTCGCTCCATGGTGGGCGCAAAGGCAGCCCCCCTCCACCCATTTTGGATCGTAATCAAGAGGAATATAACTATTCTGAGGGGGATTTGGAAGCAGAAGACCACTCCTATTTACCCCATGAGGTCTTCGCTCTAACTTGGCATGCTGATGTTGGTTATATCATGCATATGGTGCCTTGCATTGCTTACTTTATACATCAAATATGTCAACTGCTTAGTTCAGAAATGCTTTGTGTGAATGCCATCTATTTAGTTTTAGTTTATGTGAATTATGCAATGCCATCTTGTTTAGCCAGGCATCATATATGTGAATTTTGCAATGCCATCCTGCTTAGCCAGACATCTTATATGTGAATTATATCAGGCCATCCTTTTTTCTGTTACGTATTACATTTGTCAACAATGTTAGTACATTCAACTACTCTTCGTGTGCATCAGCCATTGGACACGGTGATGGAAAATTCTGGAGTGAAAACAAGGTCTTCAGAGCAGACTATGCTAACTGACGAAGCGCATATCTCGCTGGTTACGGATAGCTCCTCAGAGGAGGATTCAGAGATAGATGACCAGTCCTATCCCCCCCCCCCCCCGAGGTGCATGCTCTAACTTGGCAGGGTTATGTTGCTCATATCGTGCGTATGGTATCTTGCATTGCTATGTCATTTGCTTAGTTTAGACATGATTTGTGTGAATGCCACCTGTTTAGTGTCTAATTACCATATATGTGAATTATGCAATGCCATCTTTTTGCAAGACATTATTGTAGCGACCCGACCCGAATGGATCAAGTCTCTGTGCTTTCGTGTCATCACTGGATCGGTATGCTGACACACACAGTACTCGAAGGATTTATAACAGAGGTAAATCACATGTATAAAGTAACGTAAAAACTATTACCTCAATCCAAAACATAGCGGAAGCAACAAGGTTGTGGATTCCCATCAACACCAACGGCAAAGTTGAGTATAGGAAATCGTAACCCTAACGTATCACTTACTCGACGTTCGAAAATTCTGCAACATGAAAAGTTGCAGCCAAAACGGTCAGCACATGGAATATGCTGGCAATGTAACACATAGAGAGTAATGAAAGAATAGGCTATACTACATGCATATATGGCTGGTGGAAAGCTCTATGGTTACAGTTTTTATGAAAAGCCAATTTTTCCCTACTGCAAAGGAATAAATTTATTTAACTATCATGGTGGTTGTTAAACATTGAGAATGGTTGACAGATCCTCAATCCCAATTAAAAAGTACTCATCAAACCCAATACATTTATTAGAAGTAACATGTTGAGATTCACATGATATTCAATAACCAGATACTCAAAACGCCCATAACCGGGGACACGGCTAATCATGATTAGTTTGTACACTCTGCAGAGGTTTATGACTTTTCCCCACAAGACTCGATCGCCTCCATTTGGTTTCTCGCACTACATGGTGTTTGAGAAACGGATGACCGAGACATAGTCTTTCAGAAGCGCTAGCACCTTACATGTGGGTAGACCGTACCAACCTACATCCCCTACATCTGCTAGTCTGCCCGTAAGAGTTCGCACAACTTAGTCAACTACGCCAGAGCCCATAATGGCTTGTGGCTGCACACGGAAGTTTCTAGTTTGAATAATCTCATGATCCCTTTGGGCCTGGGTGGCGGTCCAAGAAATACAGCAAATCCTGTCTACCAGGTGCCTTGACAGCAAGTCCCGAATAGCCAGTGCCTCAATCCACCCGATGTGTGTTTAAGTTGCCTCCTTAGATAAACCATTAATTATCAATCTCACATCTGTCATGGATATTCACTTAAACCCAATCCACGCTCACGAGCATAGCATGGCGTAATAAGCAAACGAGAAGTAACTCCCAAAGGTTCATAAGTAAAACAGGTAATAGGTACTACCTCAATCTACTTCCCATCCCACAATTTAATTAGATCCTAACCATGCAAGTGTTTGAGGATTGGTCTAATGCATAAAAACTGGGTAGTAGAAAAGATATGATCAAGTGTTACTTGCCTGCAAAGTTGATGAAGATGATTCGCACTCAAAACTCTTGATAGCTCTAGTCGTCACACTCCGGTCAATCTATCGTAATCAAGCAATAGTAACCACACATAAGCAATCACTCAAAAGATCGGAAAGATCGAAGAAACAATTCGGAAAACGTCAAAACCAAATCTAATAACTCTTGCAGCATAAAACAATTTCTAACAGTACCAAAATTATGTGAATTTGGCCTTATCATAAAGTTTAGGTCAAGAGCTTCGATTAGCAAAAAGAATCAACTAAATCGGAGTTACGAAACTCAAGTTATGATCAAACGAAGTTCAAATACAAATCTGTTTGAATTCAAATTTTAAAACTTTCAAAAACATGTTTGAGTTGTATTACTGGATAGAGGGATCAGAACGAAGAAGTGGGCGTTGGTTTCATGGATTCCGACTTACGAGTAAAAAGTTATAGCCGTTTGAAGATTAGGGACACTACGGATAGGTCCATGACGGAAATTAAAATAAAAGAAAAATCTATCGAGCTAACGCCGCTAAACAAAACCGGAAGAAAAACCGCGAGAAAATCGATCTAGGGTTTGGAAAGAAAACCAAACGAAAAACCGATCTAGAAAACGGAACGGAAACCGATTTAGAAAACCGATCTAGAAAACGTGACGCCTGGCTGGGCTAGTACCTCAAGAGGCGAGGGCTCATGCGGTGGCGGCGTGAGGGCGGGCGGGCGGCAAGTGGCGGCGGCAAGGCGCTGGTGAGGGCGGCGGCGCTGGTGAGGGGCGGCGGCGAGGGCGGCGGCGGTGACAAGTGGCGGTGGCGGCGCAGGTGGGGCGGCGGCGGCACAGGAGGGCGGCGACGGTGAGGGGCGGCGGCGAGGCGGCGGCGGCGATAAGTGGCGGCGGCGGCACTGGTGAGGGGCGGCGTGAGGGCGGCGGCGGCACTGCTGCTGCTGCTGGAGGAGAGGAGAGGAGAGTTGATTTCATGTGTTGGAGGGAGGGGTGCTTGGGTATTTATATTGGGGAGGGAGGGTTTTGCTTGGGGTAGGGACAAGAAATAGATTAGGATTAGGAATCCTAGGAATAAAAACGGAATAACAAAACGGGTCAAATTCTACTAGGAATCGTAAAAGAATAGGAAACTTGGGGCTCTGTCTCCCTTAGGTGCGTGGTTATTTGGCCTTGTGGCCTTGACCGACGGTGGCTTTGGCGGCTTGGGCCTTTGGCCCAAGGCGCAGTGTTTTTTTTTTTTTTTAAATTTTATTTTTAACAGAGACAAATAAAATAATAAAACCAAATAAATAAATATATTATATAGGCATATAATATATCAAAATTTTCAGAAAAAGATTTCCTACATGATGAACTTTATTCTAGCTTCAAATAAAATACACAAAATTCAAATAAAACAAACAGTGCTACTGCCCTAATAAAATCCACGGAAAATCATTTTAAAAATACCAAAATGATTTCAAATTAATTCTCTCCAATTTTCTGATGTAGGAATCATGTTACCCTATTTTCCATATATTTTATTTTTAGAGAAAATAATTTGAATAAAACTCAAATAACTCCAATTGAAAATAATTCAAAGGAACTTTGAATTTAATTCTTGAAACTCCCAACTCATATTTCATATGTTTTGAAGAAGTCATTTTATCTTCGCTCGTGAAAATCATTGAGTTGCATAAAGTTTCAGAATTGGAAAATATTTTCCAAATGAAATTCAATTATTTTCAACACCCTTGTCATTTAAATAAATGGAAGAAGTCATGTCATCTTCTCTCGTGGTTTTGTGATGAAAAGAATTTGAATTCTCAAGATCATAAAAGCAAAAATTAAAGTTTGGGAAAGTCCTTTTATTCCTCTCATTTAACTTTCAAAAGTTTCAAATCATTCACTTTCACTCAATCAATCAAGCAATCAATCAAATCTATCTATTTGTTTATAACATTCTAAAATTTAGAATTTTGGGATGTTACAATTATATATGTGAATTATGCAATGCTATCTTGTTGCAAGGCATTATATATGTGAGTTATGCCATGCCATGCTGTTTAGCCAAGCGTCATATATGTGAATTATATCATGCCGTCCTTTTTTTGTAATTCTCATTGCTTTTGTCGACAATGTTTGTATATTCAACTGCTCTTCCTGTGCATCAGCCATTTGAATTGGTGATGGAGAAATCTAGAGTGAAAACAAGGTCTTCAAAGCAGACAATGCTACCTGGTGAAGCAGATATGTTGTTGGTTATAGATAGCTCTTCAGAGGAGGATTCAGAGGCAGATGACCAGTCCTATTACCCCCCTGAGGTGTATGCTCAAACTTGGCAGAGTTATATTACTCATATCATGCATATGTTGTATTGCAATGCTTAGTTTTTACATCATATACACGATGTTGAATGCCATCTCCTTAGTTGACACATCATATATGTGATTGCCCTCTGCTCACTTCCTTAGTATATAAATCATATATTTGAATTATATCATGCCATGATGTTTACATAGACAGCATGTATCTGAATTATGGCATGCCAACCCATTTTCTAAAGACATAATATAGTTATATCATCTCATCCTGTTCACATAGTCATCATATTTTGAATTATGTCATTCTATCTGTGAATTATATCATGCCATCATGTTTCCATCGATGGCATTTTTGTGATTTATGGCATGCCAACCACTTTAATAGACACATCGTATAGTTATATCATGTCATCCTGTTTACATAATCATCATATTTTGAAGTATGTCATTCTATCCTGTTTAGTTAGCCATCATACATGTGAAATTGTGTCATGCTATCCTGTTTAATTAGCCATCATATATTTCAAATTATGTCCTGCTATTCTGTTTGGTTACACAACATCAATGTGGATTATTTCATGCCCTGTTTTCTTCCCTACTATCCATTGCACCTGTCTATCTTACAATGTCTGTACATTCAATTACTTTTCTTGTTTATCAGCCATTTCAATTGGAGGGGGTGATGGCAGTATCCGTGGGAGTAAAAACACGGTCTTGAGAAAAGATCGTGCTACCTGTCGATGGAGATAGAACCACGGTTGTACTTGCCCAAGAACCAGCCCCACCACACATAACCCAGACTCACGCAGATTGTACCCCTACCTTGTTGGACAGAGAACCAGCTACACCCCTTCTAACCCCAACCCCAGCAGATAGTAACCCAGTTCCCGTTGACACAACACTGTCTCCACCACAGAGCACCCAAACACGAGCAGTTAGTAAGGCAACTGCAGTGCCCAAAGCACGAGGACCACCACTTCGAACCCCAAGTCAGCGCTTAAAGCATAAGAAGAATTGTTCTCAGGTCAGTTTCCGTAGCTATGGTTCATACTACTTTGCTCTTGCATCACTATATTTACTCATACCAACTAATTTCAAATTTGAAGGATGCAATTGAAACTCCAATGGCGCAAAGTATGTTTTAAACTTGTTTCTTTAACGTGTTTGCTATTGTAACTTGCTCTATGTTGATTTCAGTTTCAATTGAATAAATAGTTATGTTCTCATGCCATGCACATTACAAGTGTTGTTATTGCTGTGTAGTTTCCCACACTTATATTCTGTCTATGCTGCTTTGTCTTAAATAGATATGATTCGAACTGTATCTATCTTGATTTGGCAACATAAACTAGAATGATATAGACCATACAGTGACCATACTACATAGATATATGTTTGTTTCATGTTGTTATCCTGTCCACCTTACTACTGAACTGGTTTACCAAAATGAGTTTCATATACTACATTGTAAACCTGTGATGTGTTTATTTGTTTCTCCTTTAGAACGCAGATAAAATATTGGAGAAGAGTACCCCATTATGCAATGGTAAAGGAAGTAATGCACATCAGGTTCAAGATAGTGAGACATCCCTGTTGTTCTCTAAGAAAGCTGATAAAAACTATATTGAAGACACTGAGACAACCCCAAAGTCCTGTCTTGATGTAGTGTTCAAGTTACTGGCTACTATTGTTGGCACCAGCTCTTCAGACTAGCTGCTGAATCAGTTCGCTTCTTGAGTCTCAACTTCAAGTTGAAAGACATCGATCGAGATGTTATGCGACGAGAAGTCAAGGACCGAGGAAGTCCTGCAGAATTCAGATGCATACTTTCGGTGCAACGACAAGTCTTTGGAGGATTTAAGCGCCAAACAAGAGAAAGTTAATAAGCTTGCTAAGCATCTTGCCAGCATTATGGTACCTAGGATATCGTTTCTTGAGCTCTTCTAAAGTGGTTTCAGTTCTGGACTTGTTTTGATGCGGCGTTTATATGCTGCTTTGTTCCCTATATTTGCACTGGTGGCGAACTTTGATGCCCAGTGGATGTAATATGTGTAATAGCCGTGATAGCCTAGCGTAAGTTACTTGCTTATTTATTTCCTTTGTCTTGTTTATTTGTTTTCTTGTAGTCAGTGCAGTTCTTTTTCCGTGGTTTGCTAGTGGCCGGAATAACCTATTTTTTTAAACTAGGCCACATTAACAATGGGCTACATATTTACTGTAGGCCTCCTACGGGCCGTGGAAACAATGGGCCTTCTAAGGGTCGTAGACACAATGGGCCTTCTACGGGGCATAGACACAATGGGCCTTCTACGGGCCATATCATCAATGGGCCTTCTACGGGCCGTATGATCGGTTGGCTAAACATGGGCCAATAACAGACCACATTATGGCCGTAAATGGGCTAGAGTTGAAATCGTCCATTCATAGGCCGACCATAACGGGCCGTCGTTAATAGGCCGTATTTGATGACGCTATGAAAACGGCCCAACGTATTAACGGGCCACAAACGGGCCAACTGTACCCACGGGCTGTATTTGGCCCACAAGCTGAAAATGACAATAACGGGCCGAAAGTAAACTAATGCTGGAAATGAGCCCAAGAATAAATGGGCCCTAAGAAGGCCGAAAGATAACGTGGGCTAGAAACGGCCCAACGGAATAATGGGCCATTAATGGGTATAAAGTGATACACTGTTCATTACGGGCCAGTTTAACCACGAGCCGTTAATGGGTCGAGGGTTACTAAGGGCCTCATATGGGCCAAAAGACGTCATGGGCCATACATGGGTCGGAAGTTAAAATGGGCTGGGATTATATTGGACGGCCCAGATGACGCTACTGGGCCTAATTCGTATAGGCCGTAAAAGGGCCCTGGGTTAGCGGGTTGTAAATGGGCTATATGCGAACAGGTCGTTAACAGGCTTGCCGTGCGCCGGCCCGCCACCTTTTGACCAAGTCAAACGGGCCGGCCTTTTCACAGGAATGGGCCTCTGTTGGGCCGTGCCACGTGTCGACGTATCATAGGCGCTTTGGGTCCAATGAGCGGATGACGTCTGTCCCAACGGTGAGCTGACACGTGTTTCCTCCAGCCAATGATGATTTTACACGTGGAAAATCCCCATTGGTCGGGGCTGTTAACGGGTTAGCGGATCCAAAACCGGGCCCGATAGCTTCACGGTGTTCTGTTACGGTGGATGCCACGTGTCGGTCGCCCTTGACGAAAACACTTCTATGATGCGCGATTTATCGTCATGGAAGTGGACACTTCCGTGATGATAATTTTGGTAATGTCATGGAACGACAGCACAGGTATGACTATCTTGATTCTGTCATAAATTTGTCATGGATGTACATGCATGAAAAAAAACGCGACCTACTGTGACAAACGCGTATCATCACGGAAGTGTATTTTTTTGTAGTGGTAGATGGTGTGCGGACAAAGAAAATCACATCACACACGGACTAAACAATGGAACCCGTCGGCGATGTTTTCATCAATCACTCACAATTGTATACCAGCAATCGTTTGCTCACAACACACACAGATTGTTAGCAGTAATCGTCTGTGTTCTTATCGGTCTTCGCACATGTTTCTGATTATAGACCTGTTTCCTCGTATCACACACATCTTGTTCATTTCAACCGTTTCTGTTCTCATGTCTCAACACAAACAGTTCATCCGAGTGAACCACATGATGTATATCGCACACACCTTGAATTTTGTTAACCGTATCTTTTGTGTTGCCTAATCACAAACAGTTCATCCGAGTGAGCCGTATGTTGTGCATCGCATGCTCCTTCATCTGGTTGCCCGTTTCTTTTGTTCCTCATCATTGCAAACGGTTAATTGAGCTGAACCGTATGCCTTGCATCGCACACGCAACTAAAATCTGAACCGTGTTTGATGCATCCTCCATCACAAATCTTTTGCATCATTTCTGACGGCTTTCATACAGCACCCTTTGCGATTATTGCATCGCACACAGTTTCTCGAAGGGTCTCTGATCGTAGTGTCGTGTTAGCAGCATCCTGAAGTAGTGGTGTACAAAAGCCTCTAAGGGCATCAGGCTCTTTGCGATGTGCTTAAAAAGCATATCCTCAACAAGAACCCTAGGAAAGAGGGTATTGCCTTTGAGAGGAAACTCAATGCTGATGGGACCTACTGGAAACCTGAGCAGTATTCCAAAATATCATGGGTTACTGCAAATGGACCTTCCATAGATCCATCCACTTTATCTTGCTTTACGTGTGAATCTTCATATTCTTCTGATGAGTCATTTGACTCCAACTATAAACTGTTCAAAAATCAGAATGCTGAAGTATTTAGGTGACGGTCCCCCTATGAAGAAAATCTAGGTTCCCAAAAGGTGCCTTGAAAGTCTTTAGGTGAATGTCATCATGACACCACCTGTGAAGAATAGGAACCCTAGATCAAATTCTTCATATGGACCAAAGTCTTCTTATGGATCCAAGTCCTCATATGGACCAAATTCCTCACGTGTATCAAATTCCTCATATGAGCATCATCGTGCTAACACTTCTGTTTCGCAGGGAAAGCCTACGGGCTATGAATATGTGCATTATTATTCAAATCATTATGTTCATAAGTCCTCGAAGAATTTCTCTGCTTATTCATATGCTTACTCTAACACCTCTTATGTGAAACGAAGTGGATTGGCTTCTATGCCATCTTTCAATTATGGAGCTCGCAGAATGATGAACTCTTTGCCACCCGTCCAAATGTGGGTGGTGAAGAAAAATAAGTAATCTATTATGCAGGGTCAGGTCTCCAGACGAACTTGAACGTCTGAAGAATTTGCTGGAGACCTGAATATGCTTGAAAGGACGCATGCTAATCATGAAGAAATGAATATTTATTTCTCACGCCCTCATACTGCTATATCTGTTGTACTACTTGATGAAATTCAAATATGATGAATCTGATGTCATATTCTTCACTGATGAAGTATATGAGTCCTTAAAATGCACTAATTCATCTGTAGGATGATCAACCCAAAGCCATTGAGTGGGTCCTCGATAGTGGATGTACAAATCACATGACTGGTGACAAGAACTTATTGATGGACACTGCTTTATGTCCATCGCATCTAAAGAAAAAGCAAGGTATTGGGTCTAGGTAGGGTTGCGATCTCAAAGGATCGACACATGGACAAAGTCATGCTTGTCGAGTCCTTAGGATTCAACCTCATGTCTGTCTCAATGCTTTGTAATCTTGATATGGTTGTTATCTTTGGCAAGTATCGTTGTGTTGTGATCATGGAAGCTGACCATTCCAAAGTCTTCGAAGGCTTTAGGAGAGGAGACTTGTATATTGTTGATTTCTCTACAGGACCACAACCTGCCACATGTCTACTTGCAAAGCTTCAGAAGGCTGTTTATGGCATCAATGACTTGGTCATGCTGGCATGAGGAACTTGCACACACTCGTGAAGAAGAAGCATGTCATTGGCATCGAGGGTGTCAAATTCCTCAAGGATCACCTATGTGAAGCTTGTGAAGCTGGAAAGATGACCAAGGCCAAGCATCCCTCAAAGACCATCATGACTACCACTCGACCATTTGAATTGCTTCACATGGATCTCTTTGGCCCTACCCACTATGCCACATTCACTAATGCTGCATCTTGATATGGCTTTGTTATTGTTGATGACTATTCACGTAATACATGGGTGCATATCATCACTTACAAAGTTGAAGTGCAAGAAGTCTTGAAATGGTTTTCCTTGAGGGCTTCAACAAACTTCGGTGTGAAGATCAAGCACATCAGAAGTGACAATGGGACCGAGTTCAAGAATACTGGTCTTGATGACTATCTTGATGAACTTGGTATTACTCACAAGTTATCTGCTCCTTATACTCCTCAGTAGAATAGCGTCGTGGAGTGCAAGAACATGACTCTTGTTGAGATGGCTCGCACTATGCTTGATGAATACAAGACGCCTCGTCACTTTTAGCCTGAGGCAATTAATACTACATGCCACATCATCAAGAGGGTATATCTTCACAAATTCTTCAAAAAGACCTCATATGAACTCCTCACAGACAAGAAACCCAATGTGAGTTATTTCAAAGTCTTCGGTGCTAAATGTTGGATTAGAGATCCTCATCACAATTCTAAATTTGCACCGAAAGAACTTGAAGGTTTTATGCTTGGTTATGGAAAGGACTCGCACACCTACAGAGTCTTCAACACCATTCACCACAAGGTTGTTGAAATTGTAGATGTGTGGTTTGATGAAACTAACGGCTCGCAAAGAGAGCACCTACCTCATGTGCTAGATGAAATGTCACCCGAGGAATCCATTAAGTTCAAGGCTACTGAGGATGTCATTCCTACCAAAGAATCTGCTGAAGAAGTCATTCCAAAACGTGAAAAACATCATCCTGGTGCACCTGAGGAAAATGGCTCTGAAGAAAATGCTTAGCCCACTCAACTCGTCAACCCGTTCATCCTGGCGTCACAAATGAAGTGCAGATTGAGAGAATCATCGACGACATCAAAGCACCAGGTCCTCTCACACGCTCAAAGGCTTCACATTTGTCTAACTTTTGTGGGCACTTTGCTTTTGTCTCTATCACAGAGCCCACCAAAGTAGATGAGGCATTTCTGGAGCCTGAGTGGATTCAAGCGATGCAAGAGGAACTTCATCAATTCGAGCTCAACAATGTCTGGGAACTTGTCAAGCGACCAGACCCACACAAGCACAATATCATCGGTACCAAATGGATCCACCGCAACAAGCAAGATGAAAATGGCCTTGTGGTGAGGAATAAGGCTCGTCTTGTAGCTCAAGGCTACACACAGGTTGAAGGAATTGATTTCGATGAAACTTTTGCACCTGTTGCTAGACTTGAGGCTATTCGCATATTGCTTGCTTATGCTAACCATCATAATATCATCTTATATCAAATGGATGTGAAAAGTGCATTCCTAAATGCTAAGCTTGAGGAAGAAGTATATGTTGCTCAACCCCCAGGTTTTGAAGATCCTAAGCATCCTGACAAAGTTTTTAGACTCAATAAGGACCTCTATGGCCTCAAGCAGGCCCCTCGGGTGTGGTATGATACATTGAAGGAATTCCTCATGAAGAAAGGCTTCAAACCCGGTTCACTTGACCCAACTCTTTTCACCAAAACTTATGATCATTGATTATTCGTGTGCCAAATATATGTTGATGATATTATCTTTGGCTGTACTGACCAACGTTACAGTGACGAATTTGGCTATATGATGAGTGAGGAATATCAAATGTCTATGATGGGAGAATTGAAATTCTTCTTAGGTCTTAAAATTCGTCAACAGTGCAACGACATCTTCATAACTCAGGAGAAATACCCCAACGATGTGTTGAGGAAATTCGGCATGCAAGATTGCAAAGGCGTCAAAATCCCTATGCCCACAAATGGCCATCTATGCACTGATGAAAATGGTATTGACTTTGATCAAAAGGTATACCGCTCCATGATTGGCTCTTTATTGTATCTATGTGCATCTAGGCCAGATATTATGCTTAGTGTTTGCATGTGTGCCCGTCTTCAAGCTACATCGTGGGAATCACACCATAAGGCTGAGAAGCATATTCTTCGATATCTAGCTCACACTCCAACACTTGGATTATGGTATCCCAAGGGCTCGGCTTTTGATCTCATCGGATATTCTGACTCTGACTATGTTGGTGATCATGTGGACCGCAAGTCAACATCAGGCACATGCCATTTCCTCGGACGATCCTTGATATGTTGGTCCTCGAAGAAGTAGAACTGCGTATCACCCTCTACTGCTGAAGCTGAGTACATTGCTGCTGGTTCGTGTTGTCCTCAATTGCTATGGATGAAGCAAACCCTCAAGGACTACGGCATCAATGTGAAGATTGTGCCACTCTTCTGTGACAATGAGAGTGCCATCAAGATTGCTCATAACCCAGTTCAGCACTCGAAGACAAAGCACATCCAGATTCATCATCATTTTCTTCATGATCAAGTGTTGAAGGGCAACATCTCTATTGAGCACGTGAAGACTAAAAAACAGCTAGCTGACATCTTCACAAAGACCATGGATGAGAAGAGATTTAGCAAGTTGTGGTGTGAGCTAAATATCTTAGAATCTTCGGATGTTCTTTGAAAAGGACACACACCCTAACACTTATGCAAAATTGATGACTTAGATGTGCAACACAAGAAGTAACATTTTTCTCCAATCAATGAAGACTAACCCTCTAACTGTGAAGAAATTAACGAAGAATTTGATTCTTAGAGCCCTACGACAATTGTACGCAGCGTCTGAAATCATCATTCTTATACGGTGGGTCACGCCACCAACGAAAGTTGAAAATCTTAAATTTGAGTTTTTCTTCAGTTTTTGAAATTCCTCAGTTGTTCAAATTCTTCAAATTTGCAAGTCTTCACTCTTTCTCGATTGTGTTATTCATTAACTATATATATATATATATATATATATATATATATATATATATATATATATATATATATATATATATATTTGAGTTTTCAGTCCTCTACAACATTCACTTATTGCTAATTCTTCACGTTGACTTTTCTGCTAAGTGATTGCAATCGGACCCTTCCCCCCTCTATGCTAAACTCAACCTAGTATGTTCACAAATTATTCATGTGCGCTCTATTTGAAACCCATTCAAAATCTTCACTATGTCGTTGTCAGTTGAAGAATTTGCGAATGAAACTTTAAAATATTCTTATCTGAATTTTTGGCTTTTGCCGTTCAAACCGTTCCGCATCCCACGATAAGATTAAAATACTCACCCACGATCCAACACGATCTCCACTTCTCAGTACGTGGGTGACACATGTCACTAGTATGAGAAGGGTCAGGGGCACGTTCGACTGTTTTCCTCGGACGAGCGGTTTTTTACCTCAACTATAAATACCCCTCACCCTCCTAAGACCTCATTTACCTTGCTCGATCTCACTCCCCTCAATCGAGCTCTCTGACCTAGGATCGCCGCTACCTTCCCTCGTCACCGGTGAGGAAGAGCTTCACTGCCTCGACCTCATTGCCGTCATACTCGCGCTGGCCGCGGAAATCTTCACTCCGCCGCCGCCGTAGTTGTCTTACGTCACCAAGTTAGGGCGTGGAAGATCTGAACGGACGAACTTCCCATCTTCAACTCCCAGTTCGTCGTGTTCTTCGTCAAGGGTAAATAAAATTTGTTTTTACCGCCCTTGTTTATTCTGAAAGGTGTTTATTCTTCAACTTCCACACTCTTAAACACCACACTTGCATCTATTTTGAGTTGTTTCTCTAAGCAACATTTTCCTTCAAGATTCCTCAATAGTGTGGATTTTGAATTTATACAACTCTGGAACCTAAGTCAAAGACCGCTTAGTGAAATTCCTCAAGACAGTCCTGGTCAAATTCCTCAAACTTGTTTCTTTTGAAAATCTTCTGAAAACGCATATGACCTCTCCAAATTCTTCACACCTATACTCTATTCACAGGTACACATGTTCGGTGCTGAATCTCTAGGTTCTATCCAACTTAACTCATTTGCATCGTTCCTCGAAGACAAATTGCATACCTCGTCAGAGAATTCTATTGTTCAAAATCCTCAGGTAAAGAAAATGGCTGATGGCAAGAGACCAGAAGTAAATACTGCTTTCGAGATCCCTGTTGACATCTATGAGGAATACTGTACTCCTGATGAAGCCAAACATGGCAAGTTGAACAAAAATCAGCGCAAGGCGCGCATTCAGAGGATAGGGAGGAGATGGGCACAGGAATGGAGGGAGTACAGATAAGTAACTCCCAAGTACATGAAGAAATTCGCCTTACACCCTCCTTGCCCAAGACCTCCATTGGCACCTGGCCAATAAGCTGATCCCACTAGCATCAAGCGTGGTGAGGATTTTCCACATGAATGTGCCAAGCGGCAAGCTAAATTGGCCTAAATGGCCAAAGAAGCAGTGAAGAAATTCAATGAAGATTCTGCTGCTGCCACTGCTGAGGCCTCTGCTAGCAAGCCTAAGAAGGCTATACCAAAGAAGCCTGCTCACAAGCCCAGTTCCTCAGCTACTGTGCCCTCACGGCCAAGCTCATCAAAGCCCTCACGGCCTATTCCTCAAGCAGCTCCAGTCCCCACTGTTGCAAAACCTTCAGCTGCTACTGCAAAATCCTCGGCACCTGCGCATCTTGCCTCTTGCCAAAGGACCACTGGTATCTCTATTGCTTCAGGAGCATCTGCAAGTTCTTCAGCTCCTCCTCAGTCCTCAATGGGCCCAACTTTGCTGAAGAAAAAGGCCACTGCTGGACGGGGCACAAGGCCAAGTCCTCACAAGAAGCAGGTTGCCTTCCAAGTGTTGTCTAGTGAAGGCGAAGCTGATGATGAAGAATTGGCTGAAATCATCAGAGACAGACACCAAAGGGCCGCTAGAGCCAAAGGCAGCAATGTGTCTCTTCTGCTAGATCCCAAGTTGATCCTTGACTTTATAGACGTCTGGCACAAGGACCCCAACACTCCTATTCCTGATTTCAATCTCACACCCTGGCCAAAGTCATATGGCCAGCATTCATAGTCGAAGAAAAATGGAAGTTTGAAAAGGCCAGGCAACTGAAGAAAGCTCAGTACAAAAAGGGGGCGATTACTGAAGAAGAATGTTGTCAAAATGACTCTTGATAAACTTGTGACCATGCAAACTGAGATCAAAGCACTCAGGGATGAATTTGACGCATACCGTGTAGATTGGCTAGTAGCCAAAGTCAGATTCGTCAAAATGGCGAAGGGATTTGCCTCAAATGTTGCAGCTTCATCAGAACATGAAATTCCTCAGGCTGAGGCATCTGCTCAGCCTACTGAAGAACATGCAAGCACAACTGAGGATAATCATGTTGTTGAAGAAATTGAAAGCACCAGGGCTGCTAAAGAAATTCTAGCCACTGATGAAACTGCCAGGGCAACCTCTAGTGTTGCGCCTGAAGAACAAGCCAGGCCAGTTGAAGCATCTACTACTATGCCTAAGCAAACTGAACATGTCAGGGCAACTGCATTAGTTGCGCCTGAAAAAATTGCACCTATTTCCTCTGCTCCTCCTGCAAAGATGACAACCTCAACCTTCCTTCCGCATCAGAAGCGAAGAAAACCAAAGCTGCGGAGCGAGCAACTGTGAAGAAAAGGAAAGCATCTGCATCCTCAGAGTCTTCAACTCCGAAGAAAGTGAAGACTTTGATGAGCTCCTATGCAAATCCCATAGATGCTGTTCCAATTTCAAGCATGCCATAAAAGGAGATTGTTTCCTTTGGTGAGGAATATGTGATTCCTAGTGAATCAGATGAAGAAGATCCCTTTGCTGCTATGTCAGAGCAGTTGGATGAAGAAATTGAAGTGGATAATATCCCTTCAACACCGCTGGTATCATCGCCCATGCCTTAGTTCACGGCTGAAGAGGCAGGCATTGAAGAAATTGTTAAAGAAGATGAGGATGTGGATGTTGGGTCTACAACTCCAATTCTGAATGATGACTACTGGGAAAGTCATCATCCCAATTCACCACTAAACACACCTCTGCAACAAATTCCTCAGCCCCTGTCCAAACTGAAGAAATTCATACAGGTTTTAATGAACAACAAGCTTCACTTCTTTCTATCCCTAATGAAGCTCCAGCCGCTAGTGCTGAAGAAATGGAGGCCAAGGCTGCTGCTGATGACAATACTCCTGAAATTCCTCAGCCTATGGCTCCAGAGGCTATGCTTCAAGAGGCTGTGAAGACATCAACTGCAAATCTTCATCCCAAGCCACAGAATCCTCACTCCAAGAAGCAGAAGTTCAAGCCTGACGACTTCTTTGCTGAGCATCATTTCTTCACTGACTACAATCCATATGACTCTGCTCGACTGAGACGCAAGCATTTTTGGACTGCCAGCCAGATGAACTTTTATTCCTCACTGTTGTTCGATAAGGACAAGATCTTTGGCCATGAGCAAATTCCTCATGTGGATATGGAGTCTCTACCGTGCTTCACCCCAGTCCTCAATGTTCTTCATGATGTTGGGCTGCTCAATTTCCGCACTGACATCTGTGATTGGAATGAAGAACTCATTCTTCAATTCTTCGCCACACTTCACATTACTAGAAATGTTGAAGATGTCAATTCATGGGTGCTGGACTGGATGACTGAAACACTCACTACAAAGCTCCGACCTCTGAATTACTTCACACCGTCCCAGTCAGTCCTCCAACTGAAGGTACAAGGCTCATCTATGCTGAACCTGAACTCTCAGATCAACTGATGCAAGTGCTGATGAAGCCATTGAAGCCTGGCCAAGCTCCAAGGACCAAATTCCTCTTCATGGAATTGCTCTATGGGCCAAGGACAGTGTACATAATATTGACCAAAACCCTTAGTCCGATCAAGGGACACAACTCTGATGAAGAAGAGGTTGTTGGTATCATGAAGAATCTGCTATTCAACATCATACATGGTATTCCTATCAACTACCATGATTTCTTCATGAGGACTTTGGCCAATGTAGCTCTGTCACCGTTTGAGTTGAAGTCTTACACTCCCTAGATCATGAGATTCATCAGATCATGGTCTTCAATCAACTATAAGGCTGATTTTCAAAATCATCTCAGCTATTTGCCCCCAATTGAAGTCCTCAAAAGGACTATTTCCTCAGCTGATGAGAAGGGCAAGGCTGCTGTCATAGATGAAGGCACTCGTCCATTGCATGGACAGTTTCGCAAAGCTGCTTCTTATTCCACCAATGATGACTCTGCCACACAAGACTCTTCCGCAAAAGCTTCAAAGCAAATTCCTCAAGCCACTGCTCCATGAGTGATGACTGATCGTGACTCTCTACTCAGTCTTCATCAGAAGGTCGATCGCAATCACAAGTGGGTCAAGCGTCAGTTTGGTTCAATTCTTCAGAACATGACTATCACACAAAACACTGTGAAGAAGAACCATTACTACCTGCATGAGGGTTTTGATCGCACTTGGGCTGTATTGTCTCACCTCTACGGTGATGAAGATCTCAAGCAAATGGGCTTCAAATAGGACTTTGACTGGTCTCAGCCACCTTCGAAGAAATTCAAGAAGGTCAAAGTTCCTCACTTGGTTGCCAGTTCATATTCTTCATCGCGCGAGACTGATGAAGCCAAAGATTTGAATGACACTGCTGTAGGCCCTACTCCAACAAATGACCCCAACAACACTGGCGCTCCTCCATCGACATCATAATGATTTTCTTCAGGGGCGTTAGTCCTCATTTTTCGTCCCTTTTGGTCATTCGATGACAAAGGGGGAGAAATTTTAGTTAGTCTTCAAGCGGGTCTCTATATATGGGCATTTTTGTTGTTGTTAAGTTACAACTCTCGCTTTTCTGAAGTGTTTGTTGATCGAGTTGTAAACTTAAATCCTACGGTCGCTGATACTTTTGCTCTATTTTTCCGCATGCTATTTTCTCTAGTATGTTAATGCACGCATATTGCATTACATCAAACAGCATATTTCCATGCATTTCAAATTCTTCGTATCATATGTTAAATGCGTGTATGAATTACAAGATATAGGGGGAGATCTCCATGATTCTACTCCGCAATGTGCATTTGCTATTCAAAGCAAATTCCTCACATATGCACATCTGCATGGGGAGTTCTTCTATATCTTGCAATCAAATTCCTCAATATCAGTATTTACACTTCATATGTTTATCCTCGTTGAAAACTTAACCTATATTGTCATTAATCACCAAAAAGGGGGAGATTGTAAGTGCATCTAGTGCCCCTTAGTGATTTTGGTGTATTGAAGACTTATAGGTTAAGGGACTAATGCGTTTGTGAGTGTACACATGTCTATAAGTCTACGAGGAGTTTGATATTTACAGAGAAAGTTGACCCCTAAAAATGAATGTCTTCAACTAAAGACTTTGACTTTCTAAAGACTTTGAAAGTAAAGAAATTGGTGTGACCTTGAAGACTTGATATTCATGCGAGGAATATGAAGCGTGAAGACTTTCGTTTTTGTAGTTTCATTTTCTCCTTCTTGAGTCATAGGAAACATCGTACTGTTAAAGGGGGTCGAGGTAAAACTAAGGAAAAATTTCCAAGTGATGCTCATCTCAAAATCCTACACCTACCAATCCTTTCGAGTGAAGCCATCGGAAATCTCATACAGTTCAGTCAATTTCTTCAATGGCACAGGCGAAGTTCTTCTGGCCTCTGAGGAATTTGTTCTGACTGAGGAGTTAGGAATTTGCCAGTGTGTATTGCCTACAAGTGAGGAACATGATAGCCCTGAGGAATTTTGATAGAGGCGAGGGTGTCCCGATCTTTCGATGAGATGATAACTATCGGTTTGGTGGAGCTGACTTTGACGATCCGACTATAAACGCGCACGACGTTGCGCCTTGGCAATCGCTAAACCAATCTCCCGAGGTTACTGACGATGCCAGAAGCACGGTCAGCCTGACCACAAAGGTCTATTCCCGCAAGCAATCGAAGAACGAGCAAGAATATGATAAAGCAATCTGAATATTGCAAATATATATGAAGTATTGATAATGGCGGGGATCTGTAAGCGGTCTTGGTCTGGTCGTTAGGCACAAATGAAGTACACGAACTTGCAATGGCTAACTTTTAACTAAACAAATCCCAAGCAAAAAGCTACTAGATGGATCTACTTATATAGGAGCAAGGGGTGGTGTCCAAGGAGGTGGAAGGACGTCCCAAAGCAGCCTAAAACTAACCCTAGGTCGTACAAGGCTCATGGGCCCAAGTGGAGGTGATGCAACACCTTTGGACTTGTTGTTTGACTCGGATTCTGCTGCAGCGTCAGATTGTTTCGTCGATATCTCAACACTCCGGATGAATTTGAAGGTGAATCCAATTGGGCTGGAAAGAGCACGAAATCTACTTTCCAACAAAAAAAGAATCATCCAATTCGAAGTCCATATGAAAAAATTGTTGGCGTTCTGAGTCAGGTATGTCTGTGTAGTCCGAATCTGAATCCAGAACGTGAGAGACTTGGACTCTATCTTCTCTTGGTCCAAAAGTGACGGGAGAGGACTTTTTGAATATAACCTAAACTTCTCCTTTTCCCTTATCTTCATATTTGGATTGTACAAATGTCTCATACACCTGCAATTAGACAAAACACAAAAGTGTGTGAAGTATTTTTGTTTTGGATAACATAAATTAATTATTGAATAGTTTGCACTAGAAATCACCTGACAAATATGCATGTATGCAATATTTTTGGTCATATCCAAGGTATTCATGTCCTCATCATCCTCCCCTTCTTGAAAACAAAGCCGTCCTCCGCGTTGCTTAATCTGAAATGTGGCTAACAAAAGAGACAAGGTGTACATGTTGTATATGTATATGTCATTCATTTTACTTCCCTTGGTTTTTGCAGATATGACACATGTATACATGAGTAACTTTCATAGATCATAAAATATAAAGCCAAAATATTATCATAAGTAGAAGGCATGAAAATATTGCAACTCAGTTTGCACATATAAGTGAAGCTCTTAATTCATATCAAAAGATTGACAATATTCATCACTAAACCATCCCAACATTGGTGAATAGACCTTACGTGCATCAAATTTACATGCTACAACATGCTTAAATAAGAAAATATGCAATAAGTCATTTGACACAGAATGATCACCAAGATTAGAGGTCATATCAAAATGCTTAAACATTGGCACAATTATTTTAAAATGTATTTGATCCAAATCTGATTTATTTCCTGATTCACATGGTTCTTTGACATCAATGGTTAATTCAATGGGGGCACTCAAAATTGTTGGTATTTCAGTTTTTTGATCACATGATGCATTCATGACAGTAACATGATTCTTTAAAATAGGTGGCATGCTCAAATCAACAGGTAACTCAACACATGATGTATTTGAGTTAATTAGGCATGCATCATTCTCATGTGAAGTTATATCATCAATACATTTACTATTACCTTGTCGCAAAGACGTAGATACTTGAGATGATGTCGCACTCACAATATGAGGCGTGGCAGCTCTAGTAGGTGCAACAGTGGAGGAATCAACCGATGGTAGTGAGCATGAATTGGAATAGTAGTTGTTGTACTCACCCAATGCATCCTCTTGTAACTGTCTCTCAAAGATACAAGCACGAACATACATACCAGTAATGCAACGAGGAATATACTGAAATCTTGCCTGAATATTATGGTTCAAACCACCAAAAAATCTATTCATTGTATCATCCTCAGATTCTTCAATGTCACAATGATGCATATAAGTTTTGAACTCTTGGTAGTAAGCATGAACAGTGTTGTTGCCTTGTTTAAATTGTTCAAATTTGCGAAGCAATTCACGACGATAGTAAGGAGGAAAAAATTGTTGTCTCATTACATATTTCAAATCTTTCCAAGTTTTGGGTTGGTTATCAATGTTTTTCTTACAATGCACACTCCACCAAACAGAAGCAAAACCAGTAAATGCTCTAGTGACAACTTGTACTCGCTCAAGTTCGGAAAAGTCATGGTGACTAAAAACTTGTTCTACTTCAAGCTCCCAAGCTAGATAAATAGCAGGATTAAATCTACCCTCAAATGACGGTAAAGAGATAACCTGACCATGTGCTTGTGTGTGTTGTCCCAACTCTCGTGATGGTGAAGATGTGTTCGTCGTCCAAGAACTTCTCTCTCTGGAACCTGTCATGATTAGTAGAAACAAGAAACAAAATTCGAGAATAATGTTCCTATGAACTACTAGGATGTGGTTGTAAAGTGCTCACAGTAAAGCAAATATCAATATCTTACAAGTTCTTACCATGCGGCAGGTGGTGACAGGCAACCAGCGGTGTCAAATAACTCCGAATATTTTGTAAAGCGATTGCCAGGGGAACGTATGTATACACGGTGTAGAAATATGTGGAGCTCGGTTGGCTATATAAGGTAGCAAAATATTATCAATAATCAATGCAGAGATGCAATGTTGAATAAACGCTCAACGACGGTACTGTGCTGGTCCTAGGCTAGACCAGAACTAGAGATGCGAGCCTAGAACACTAATGGAGTCACGGCGTAGCACAACTAGAATCAATAGAGGATATGAAGTAGCTCTGGACAACAAGATATAAGTGAAGATCACAATAGCAGTAAAGATAATGATGTGAAACCAGAGCCAAGCAGGATATATCAACAACTTTCTCTCCAACTTTTCTCTGGAAAAGTTTGTTCTAATTTTCTAATAATTTTTCTCAAAATAGCACTGACTCAAGATTTCCAATGCAAAAAGAATCACTCAATTCCAAGTTGATATGAGGAGTTAAAAAATTCTAAAACTGGCTTGAAAAACTGGAATAATCTGTGTTCGCGAACTTCATAGCACAAAAAGACCTACTTAGAGGCCGATTTTTAGGTACCAATATTGAACTAGCTTTTGCAACTATTTAGATGCGGCTCGTCGCTAGCTTTAGTTTGAGTACTCGCGGAGGCAAAACGGATATCGTATCAGGAAGTTATGCCTGTTTTACTGAACATTGCACAAAACAGATTCTAATCCGAATTCAACTACGAGATTGATTCTAGATAGATCCGAATTTTGCTTTTTTTGCTTCTCTCTTTTTTTCCTCACACTTTTTTTCTTTTTCTTTCTCTCTTTTTTTTCTCTGATTTTTTTTATTTTTTCTCTTTTTTTCTCTGTCTTTTTTTTTTCTCTCTCCCTCTTTCCAAAACAAACTAGATAAGATGCAGATGGGATCAAGCAAAGATGTGAACGATATCAACTATGATCATGACAATGAACTATGGGTAGCATGTGGTGGAAATTTATAGATGGTGTGGTGGACAGAGGAAGGGATAATGATGCAGCGGCGATGTGACTAATGTGAACAGAACTCGAAACTCCAAACGAACTAGACACTAAGACCAGCAACTCGATACGGCGATGTAACCGATAATTCAATAATGCAAACAATGAAAAGAAAATTGCAAAGGCTCAGACTGGCTAGGACAAAGGATGAATAGATCTAACTTTTTTTGTGCCTTTTTCCCGGACAATAGGTAGGAAAATAAATCTAATCTAGGAATAACTGGAAATTCTCACCGAGCAACCTGAAAACCGTTACCACTTGATAGAGGCGAGGGTGTCCTCATCTTTCGATGAGATGATAACTATCCATTTGGTGGAGCCGACTTTGACGATCCGACTACAAACGTGCACGACGTTGCGCCTTGGCAATCGCTAAACCAATCTCCTGAGGTTACTGACGATGCCGGAAGCATGGTCAGCCTGACCACGAAGGTCTATTCCTGCTAGCAGTCGAAGAACGAGCAAGAATATGATAAAGCAATCTGAATATTGCAAATATATATGAAGGATTGATAATGGTGGGGATTAAATGGCGGTCTTGGTCAGTCGTTGGACACAAACGAAGTACGGTTGCAATGGCTAACTTTAACTAAACAAACCCAAGCAAAAAGCTACTAGATGGATCTACTTATACAGGAGCAACGGGTGGCGACCAAGGATGTGGAAGGACGTCCCAAGGATGCCTAAAACTAACCCTTGGTTGTCCAAGGCTCATGGGTCCAAGTGGAGGTGATGCAACACCTTTGGACTTGTTGTTTGACTCGGATTCTGCTGTAGCGTCAGATTGTTTCGTCGATATCTCAATGCTCCAGATGAATTTGAAGGTGAATCCAATTGGGTTGGAAAGAGGACGAAATCTACTTTCCATCAAAAAAGAATCACCCAATTCAGAGTCCGTATGAAAAAGATGTTGGCGTTTTAAGTCAGGTATGTCTGTGTAGTCCGAATCTGAATCCAGAACGTGAGAGACTTGGACTCTATCTTCTCTTGGTCCAAAAATGACGTGAGAGGACTTTTTGAACAGAACCTAACTTCTCCTTTTCCCTTATCTTCATATGTGGATTTTACAAATGTCTCATGCACCTGCAATTAGAGAAAACACAAAAGTGTGTGAAGTATTTTTGTTCTGGATAACATAAATAAATTATTGAATAGATTGCACTAGAAATCACCTGACAAATATGCATGTGTGCAATTTTTTGTTTGTATCCAAGGTAGTCATGTCCTCATCAAATTTGATACTCAAATATCCGACCGTTGTTGTGCTATGTGCCAGCTGTCCCAAAATATCTTCCCACCTAACGGTCATATCATTGAAGGGCATTTATGTCCTATCATGTCGGGTTGCTCCCTAGGCTATAAATAGCCGCCCCCGACAACCACTAGTTGGTTGGCTGCTCCGAGAGAAATAGACACTTTTCATTGAGAGCATCCCATCCTCCGAAGACTTTTGAGAAAAAATCATCAAGTAAGGAAAACCCAAACCCAAACCCAAACACCTACAAACCCAAAGTGATTGAGCATCATTGAAGAGATTTTCCCTGTGTGGAACCGATGCTTGTTACCTTTGAGGACTGCGCATCCTCCAGACGGTTAGGCGTCATGGTCTGGAGCATCCAAGAGGAAATTGTGGATCGCCGAGTACCGAGTCTATGAAGGTTTGGAAGTCACGTGAAGACTTGCCACGAGTGATTGGGCGAAGTTTGTGTGATCTTAGCTCAAGGAGAATACGGCGAGCACTGTGTGTCCTCAGGTTTAAATACCTAGCCGCTCCAACCAGACGTACGACTGTCACAGCAGTTGGAACTGGTCTACTAAATCATCGTCTACACCAAGCTACTGGTTCTATTTCCTCAACCCTTTCATTTCTTCATTCATGTGTTGAAGTACTTGATTGTTACTGCTTGAAGACTTTGACTGAATACTTTCTCAATTTCCTCAATCTTATTTCTTCAGTCAATTTTTCTTCTGCCTGCTTATCCTGGTTATACGCTACTTGTACTCTGTGCTTGTTTTCATTTCAACATGATGACTGTGCTACTGCTCTCTTATGCTTGCATCTGAGTACTTATTCCACTACTAAGTAGTTCGTTTCTTAGGAATTTCCTCACCTTGAAATTCTTTAGTGACGAATTTGTAAAAATCACCTATTCACCCCCCTCTAGTCAATATAACACACTTTCAATCTCGTTCAACATTATTGAATCTTGCTAACAATTGCATAAATTTTTGTGCCACCATCCTCACCAAGCTATTCCAGAAGCTTCACTTGTGTAGGTGTGACAAGATCTAGTACCAATTATGCTACTTCCATAATACCAAATTGGGTGATTATCGTTCCATATTCAACATTGGATAAGGTACATTTGGTCTAGTTCTTTCCTTTTTTCCACTCAAAATTTGCTTGAGATGATGGATAGGCCGAGCACTTCTACCAACCCACTCTTCGACAAGCAAGAAGAAGAACCAAACAACTACGTCACAAAGAATCAACAGTTTGGCGCACAAAGAGCTTTGTATCAAGCGAAAGTTTTGGGTGACCGCATCGAGCAACTCGCCACCGACTTGCGGCAATCCAAAGCAAGAATAAGGACTACCTTGACGACAAGCTATCATATCAAATGGACGAGTTTCGCGCCTTGATGGTCAACCGCTCTTCATCAACATTGTCATCATTAAGACGGCGCCACTCGAGCCGACACTCTTCGGACATGTCTTCGGATGCAAGACTTCCACGACCTAGTTCACAGTGTTGCCAAGACCATGAAGATCATCAAGCTCCACAAAATCCTTTCCATGGCAATGGTTTGTAAGACCGCCTTCTTGAGCGCGAATGACATCGTTGCCAAGCAGAAGATGTCATGGACCAAGATCGAGCTCCACAATGCGAACACCAAGAAAACAAAGATGGAGATGCTCTACGATAAGAACAACAACACCATGAGGAAAAGCCCTTGAAGCTCAACGTGCTCTATGCGATGCCACACATGACCTCAATGCATGCAACTGCTGTGTGCTTGAAAAAGAAGAATCCCTCCGGCAAGTGCAACAAGAGGAACCACACGTATTGAAGAATGCCAAGAAATGAGGAACCGTGCACATATCCCACGCCCTCAATGTCAAGATAAGCAAGCAGTGCATGAGGAGCAAGCGGTTGGAAATCCTCCTCCATGACAAGAGAGACAACACCATCAAACCCAACACAATGAAGAGCAACAATACGGCAAGCTCAAGTTCAACATGCCTAAGTTCTTCGGAAGCACCGATCCCGACTACTACCTCTCATGGGCATTGAAGGTCGACAAGATATACCATCTTCACAACTATGAAGAGGAAAATAAGATTGCCATGACCCTCACTTTAGTTCCAAGACTATGTTCTCATTTGGTGGGAGTAAGTCATCGAGAGGCGCCAAGAAAAAGGTGTTGTGGAACGTAGTAATTTCAAAAAAATTCCTACGCACACACAGGATCATGGTGATGCATAGCAACGAGAGGGGAGAGTGATGTCCACGTACCCTCGTAGACCGAAAGAGGAAGCGTTTGCACAACGCAGTTGATGTAGTCGTACGTCTTAACGATCCGACCGATCCAAGTACCGAACGCACGGCACCTCCGAGTTCAGCACACATTCAGCTCGATGACTTCCCACGAACTCTGATCCAGCAAAGCTTTGAGGGAGAGTTCCGTCAGCACGACGGCGTGATGACGGTGTTGATGATGCTACCAACGCAGGGCTTCGCCTAAGCACCGCTACGATATTACCCAGGTGGACTATGGTGGAGGGGGCACCGCACACGGCTAAGAGATCAATGATCAATTGCTGTGTCTCCAAGGGGTGCCCCCTACCCGTATATAAAGGAGTGGAGGAGGGGGAGGGGGCAGGCCTCCCTAGGCGCGCCCCATGAGGAGTTCTACTCCCACCGGGAGTAGGACTCCCCCTTCCAAGAGGGAGTAGGAGACGAGAGGGAAGGAGAGAGAGGGGGAAAGGAAAGCGGGGCTCCCCCCTCCTTGTCCAATTCGGACTGGGGGGGGGAGGGGGCGTGCGGCTGCCCTTGGCCGCCCCTCCTCTTCTCCACTAGGGCCCAATAGGCCCATTAGTCTCCCGGGGGGTTCCGGTAACCCCCCGGTACTCCGGTATTTGTCCGAAACTCCCCGAAACCATTCCGGTGTCCGAACATAGTCGTCCAATATATCAATATTTACGTCTCAACCATTTCGAGACTCCTCGTCATGTCTGTAATGACATCTGGGACTCCGAACTACCTTCGGTACATCATAACACAAAAACTCATAATACAATCGTCACCGAAACTTTAAGCGTGCGGACCGTACGGGTTCGAGAACTATGTAGACATGACCGAGACACGTCTCCCGTCAATAACCAATAGCGGAAACTGGATGCTCATATTGGCTCCCACATATTCTACGAAGATCTTTATTGGTCAAACCGCATAACAACATACGTTGTTCCCTTTGTCATCGGTATGTTACTTGCCCGAGATTCGATCGTCGGTATCTCAATACCTAGTTCAATCTCATTATTGGCAAGTCTCTTTAATCGTTCCGTAATACATCATCCCGCAACTAACTCATTAGTTAGAATTCTTGCAAGGCTTATAGTGATGTGCATTATCGAGTGGGCCCAGAGATACCTCTCTGACAATTCGGAGTGACAAATCCTAATCTCGAAATACGCCAACCCAACAAGTACCTTCAGAGACACCTGTAGAGCTCCTTTATAATCACCCAGTTACGTTGTGACGTTTGGTAGCACAAAAGTGTTCCTCCGGTAAACGGGAGTTGCATAATCTCATAGTCATAGGAACATGTATAAGTCATGAAGAAAGCAATAGCAACATACTAAATGATCAAGTGCTAAGCTAACAGAATGGGTCAAGTCAATCACATCATTCTCCTAATGATGTGATCGTGTTAATTAAATGACAACTCATGTCTATGGTTAGGAAACTTAACCATCTTTGATTAACGAGCTAGTGAAGTAGAGTCATACTAGTGACACTATGTTTGTCTATGTATTCACACATGTATTATGTTTCCGGTTAATACAATTCTAGCATGAATAATAAGCATTTATCATGAAATAAGGAAATAAACAATAACTTTATTATTTACTGTAGGGCATATTTCCTTCAGTCTCCCACTTGCACTAGTCAATAATCTAGTTCACATCGCCGTGTGATTTAACATCAATAGTTCACATCTTTATGTGGTTAACACCCATAATTCACATCGATATGTGACCAACACCCAAAGGGTTTACTAGAGTCAGTAATCTAGTTCACATCGCTATGTGATTAACACCCAAAGAGTACTAAGGTGTGATCATGTTTTGCTTGTGAGATAATTTTAGTCAACGGGTCTGTCACATTCAGATCCGTAAGTATTTTGCAAATTTCTATGTCTACAATGCTCTGCATGGAGCTACTCTATCTAATAGCTCCCACTTTCAATATGTATCCAGATTGACAGTTAGAGTCATCTGGATCAGTGTCAAAACTTGCATCGACGTAACCCTTTAAGACGAACCTTTTGTCACTTCCATAATCGAGAAACATATCCTTATTCCACTAAGGATAATTTTGACCGTTGTCCAGTGATCTACTCCTAGATCACTATTGTACTCCCTTGCCAAACTCAGTGATAGGGTATACAGTAGATCTGGTACACAGCATGGCATACTTTATAGAACCTATGGCTGAGGCATAGGGAATGACTTTCATTCCCTTTCTATCTTCTGTCGTGGTCGGGCTTTGAGTCTTACTCAATTTCACACCTTGTAACACAGGCAAGAACTCTTTCTTTGACCGTTCCATTTTGAACTATTTCAAAATCTTGTCAAGGTATGTACTCATTGAAAAAACTTATCAAGTGTCTTGATCTATCTCTATAGATCTTGATGCTCAATATGTAAGCAGCTTCACCGAGGTCTTTCTTTGAAAAACTCCTTTGAAATACTCCTTTATGCTTTCCGGAAAATTCTACATTATTTTCGATCAACAATATGTCATTCACATATATTTATCAGAAATGTTGTAGTGCTCCCACTCACTTTCTTGTAAATACAGGCTTCACCGCAAGTCTGTATAAAACTATATGCTTTGATCAACTCATCAAAGCGTATATTCCAACTCCGAGATGCTTGCACCAGTCCATAGATGGATCGCTGGAGCTTGCACATTTTGTTAGCACCTTTAGGATCGACAAAACCTTCTGGTTGCATCATATAAAACTCTTCTTTAAGAAATCCATTAAGCAATGTAGTTTTGACATCCATTTGCCAGATTTCATAAAATGTGGCAATTTGCTAACATGATTCGGATAGACTTAAGCATCGCTACGAGTGAGAAAATCTCATCATAGTCAAAACCTTGAACAGTGTCAAAAACCTTTTTTCGACAAGTCTAGCTTTGTAGATAGTAACACTACTACCAGCGTTCGTCTTCCTCTTGAAGATCCATTTATTTTCTATGGCTTGCCGATCATCGGGCAAGTCAACCAAAGTCCACACTTTGTTCTCATACATGGATCCCATCTCAGATTTCACGGTCTCAAGCCATTTCGCGGAATCTGGGCTTATCATCGCTTCCTCATAGTTCGTAGGTTCGTCATGGTCAAGTAACATGACGTCTAGAATAGGATTACCGTACTACTCTGGTACGGATCTCACTCTGGTTGACCTACGAGGTTTGGTAGTAACTTGATCTGAAGTTACAAGATCATCATCATTAGCTTCCTCACTAATTGGTGTAGGAGTCACAAGAACAAATTTTTGTGATGAACTACTTTCCAATAAGGGAGCAGGTACAGTTACCTCATCAAGTTCTACTTTCCTCCCACTCACTTCTTTCGAGAGAAACTCCTTCTCTAGAAAGGATCCATTCTTAGCAACGAATGTCTTGCCTTTGGATCTGTGATAGAAGGTGTACCCAACTGTCTCCTTTGGGTATCCTATGAAGATAAATTTCTCTGATTTGGGTTTGAGCTTATTAGGATGAAACTTTTCCACATAAGCATCGCAACCCCAAACTTTAAGAAATGACAACTTAGGTTTCTTGCTAAACCATAGTTCATACGGTGTCGTCTCAACGGATTTATATGGTGCCCTTTTTAACGTGAATGCAATTGTCTCTAATGCATAACCCCAAAACAATAGTGGTAAATCGGTAAGAAACATCATAGATTACACTATATCCAATAAAGTATGGTTATGACGTTCGGACACACCATTATGTTGTGGTGTTCCAGGTGGCACGAATTTGTGAAACTATTCCACATTGTTTTAATTGAAGACCAAACTCGTAACTCAAATATTCGTCTCTGCGATCAGATCGTAGAAACTTTATTTTCTTGTCACGATTCTTTTCCACTTCACTCTGAAATTCTTTGAACTTTTCAAATGTTTCAGACTTATGTTTCATCAAGTAGATATACCCATATCTACTCAAATCATCTGTGAAGGTCAGAAAATAACGATACCCGCCGCGAGCCTCAACACTCATTGGACCGCATACATCAGTATGTATTATTTTCCAATAAGTCAGTTGCTCGCTGCATTGTTCCGGAGAACGGAGTCTTAGTCATCTTGCCCATGAGGCATGGTTCGCAAGCATCAAGTGATTCATAATCAAGTGATTCCAAAAACCCATCAGCATGGAGTTTCTTCATGCGCTTTACACCAATATGAACTAAAAGGCAGTGCCACAAATAAGTTGCACTATCATTATTAACTTTGCATCTTTTAGCTTCAATATTATGAATATGTGTATCACTACAATCGAGATCCAACAAACCATTTTCATTGGGTGTATGACCATAGAAGGTTTTATTCATGTAAACATAACAACAATTATTCTCTAATTTAAATGAATAACCGTATTGCAATAAACATGATCAAATCATATTCATGCTCAACGCAAACACCAAATAACATTTATTTAGGTTCAACACTAATCCCGAAAGTATAGGAAGTGTGCGATGATGATCATATCGATCTTGGAACTGCTTCCAACACACATCGTCACTTCACTCTTAACTAGTTTCTGTTCATTCTGCAACTCCTGTTTCGAGTTACTACTCTTAGCAACTGAACTAGTATCAAATACCACGGGGTTGCTATAAACACTAGTAAAGTACACATCAATAACATGTATATCAAATATACCTTTGTTCATTTTGCCATCTTTCTTATCCGCCAAATACTTGGGGCAGTTCCGCTTCCAGTGACTAGTCCCTTTGCAGTAGAAGCACTTAGTCTCAAGCTTAGGTCCAGACTTGGGCTTCTTCACTTGAGCAGCAACTTGCTTGCCGTTCTTCTTGAAGTTCCCCTTCTTCCCTTTGCCCTTTTCTTGAAACTAGTGGTCTTGTTAACCATCAACACTTGATGTTTTTCTTGTTTTCTACCTTCGTCGATTTAGCCATCACGAAGAGCTTGGGAATCATTTCTGTTATCCCTTGCATATTATAGTTTATCATGAAGTTCTAGCAACTTGGTGATAGTGACTAGAGAACTTTATCAATCACTATCTTATTTGGAAGATTAACTCCCACTTGATTCAAGTGATTGTAGTACTCAGACAATCTGAGCACATGCTTACTGGTTGAGCTATTATCCTCCATCTTGTAGGCAAAGTAATGGCAGAGGTCTCATTCCTCTTGACATGGGCATGAGTGGCGTTCAAAACATTTTTGAAGTCCCGGTTCTAAGCCGTAAAGCATGGTGCACTAAACTATCAAGTAGTTATCATACCGAGCTTTTGTCAAAACGTTCAAAACGTCTGCATCTGCTCCTGCAATAGTTCTGTCACCTAGCGGTGCATCAAGGACATAATACTTCTGTGTAGCAAAAGGATAATCCTCAGATCACGGAGCTAGTCCGCATCTTTGCTACTAACATATTTCAACTTATTTTTCTCTAGGAACATATCAAAAATAAAATAGGGGAGCTAAACGCGAGCTATTGATCTACAACATAGACATGCTAATACTACCAGGACTAAGTTCATGATAAATTAAAGTTCAATTAATCATATTACTTAAGAACTCCCACTTAGATAGAAATCCCTCTAATCATCTAAGTGATCACGTGATCCATATCAACTAAACCATGTCCGATCATCACGTGAGATGGAGTAGTTTTCAATGGTGAACATCACTATGTTGATCATATCTACTATTTGATTCACGCTCGACCTTTCGGTCTCAGTGTTCCGAGGCCATATCTGCATATGCTAGGCTCGTCAAGTTTAACCTGAGTATTCCGCGTGTGCAACTGTTTTGCACCCGTTGTATTTGAACGTAGAGCTTATCACACCCGATCATCACGTGGTGTCTCAGCACGAAGAACTTTCGCAACGGTGCATACTCAAGGAGAACACTTATACCTTGAAATTTAGTGAGAGATCATCTTATAATGCTACCGTAGATCTAAGCAAAATAAGATGCATAAAAGATAAACATCACATGTAATCAATATAAGTGATATGATATGGCCATCATTATCTTGCTTGTGATCTCCATCTCCGAAGCACCGTCATGATCACCATCGTCAGCGGCGCGATACCTTGATCTCCATCATAGCATCATTGTTGTCTCGCCAACTATTGCTTCTACGACTATCGCTACCGCTTAGTGATAAAGTAAAGCATTACAGGACGATTGCATTGCATTGCATACAATAAAGCGACAACCATATGGCTCATGCCAGTTGCCGATAACTTGGTTACAAAAACATGATCATCTCATACAATAAAATATAGCATCATGCCTTGACCATATCACATCACAACATGCCCTGCAAAAACAAGTTAGACGTCCTCTACTTTGTTGTTGCAAGTTTTACGTGGCTGCTATGGGCTGAGCAAGAACCATTCTTACCTACGCATCAAAACCACAACGATAGTTTTTCAAGTGAGTGATGTTTTAACCTTCTCAAGGACCGGGCGTAGCCACGCTCGGTTCAACTAAAGTTGGAGAAACTGACACCCGCCAGCCACCTATGTGCAAAGCACGTCGGTAGAACCAGTCTCGCGTAAGCGTACGCGTAATGTCGGTCCGGGCCGCTTCATCCAACAATACCGCCGAACCAAAGTGTGATATGCTGGTAAGCAGTATGGCTTGTATCGCCCACAACTCACTTGTGTTCTACTCACGCATATAACATCTACGCATAAAACCTGGCTCTGATACAACTGTTGTAGAACGTAGTAATTTCAAAAAAATTCCTACGCACACACAGGATCATGGTGATGCATAGCAACGAGAGGGGAGAGTGATGGTCACATACCCTCGTAGACCGAAAGCGGAAGCGTTTGCACAACGCGATTGATGTAGTCATACGTCTTCACGATCCGACTGATCCAAGTACCGACCGCATGGCACCTCTGAGTTCAGCACACGTTCAGCTCGATGACGTCCCACGAACTCCGATCCAGCAGAGCTTTGAGGGAGAGCTCCATCAGCACGACGGCGTGATGATGGTGTTGATGATGCTACCGACGCAGGGCTTCGCCTAAGCACCGCTACAATATTACCGAGGTGGAATATGGTGGAGGAGGGCACCGCACACGGCTAAGAGATCAATGATAAATTGTTGTGTCTCCAAGGGGTGCCCGCCTCCCCGTATATAAAGGAGTGGAGGAGGGGGAGGGGGCAGGCCTCCCTAGGCGTGCCCCATGGGGAGTCCGAGTAGGACTCCCCCTTCCAAGTGGGAGTAGGAGAGGAGAGGGAAGGAGAGAGAGGGGGAAAGGAAAGGGGGGTGCCCCCCCCCCACCCTCCTATTCCAATTCAGACTGGGGGGAAGGGGGCACGCGGCTACCCTTGGCCGCCCCTCCTCTTCTCCACTAGGGCCCAATAGGCCCATTAGTCTCCCCAGGGGGTTCCGGTAACCCCCCGGTACTCCGGTATATATCCGAAACTCCCCGAAACCATTCCGGTGTCCGAACATAGTCGTCCAATATAATGATATTTACGTCTCGACCATTTAGAGACTCCTCGTCATGTCTGTGATCACATCCGGGACTCCGAACTACCTTCGGTACATCATACCACAAAAAATCATAATACAATCATCACCGAAACTTTAAGCGTGCGGACCCTATGGGTTCGAGAACTATGTAGACATGACCGAGACACGTCTCCGGTAAATAACCAATAGCGGAACCTGGATGCTCATATTGGCTCCCACATATTCTACGAAGATATTTATCGGTCAAATCGCATAACAACATACGTTGTTCCCTTTGTGATAGGTATGTTACTTGCCCGAGATTCGATCATCGGTATCTCAATGCCTAGTTCAATCTCGTTACCGGCAAGTCTCTTTACTCGTTCTGTAATACATCATCCCGCAACTGACTCATTAGTTACAATGTTTGCAAGGCTTATAGTGATGTGCATTACCGAGTGGGCCCAGAGATACCTCTCCGACAATTCGGAGTGACAAATCCTAATCTCGAAATACGCCAACCCAACAAGTACCTTCAGAGACACCTATAGAGCTCCTTTATAATCACCCAGTTACGTTGTGACGTTTGGTAGCACACAAAGTGTTCCTCCGGTAAACGGGAGTTGCATAATCTCATAGTAATAGGAACATGTATAAGTCATGATGAAAGCAATAGCAACATGCTAAATGATCAAGTGCTAAGCTAACGGAATGGGTCAAGTCAATCACATCATTCTCCAAATGATGTGATCCCGTTAATCAAATGACAACTCATGTCTATGGTTAGGAAAGTTAACCATCCTTGATTAACGAGCTAGTCAAGTAGAGGCATACTAGTGACACTATGTTTGTCTTTGTATTCACACATGTATTATGTTGCCGGTTAATACAATTCTAGCATGAATAAAAACATTTATCATGAAATAAGGAAATAAATAATAACTTTATTATTGCCTCTAGGGCATATTTCCTCAAAAGGCGACCCACCAATCACAACATGGAATCTAATAAAGGAGGTTATGAGAGCGTGTTTTGTGCCTACACACAATAGCCGTGTGAGAGCCTGGTTTCTGCCCTCTCTTATTTGCCTGATTTTCATTTGAAATTTTTCTAAAACCTGGAGTTTTTGAATCTTTTCTTATGGGCTTAAACACTTGGGCATCCTTGGCTTTCACCCAAGTGCTTCACTTCCCTCCTAAATCATCTTTTCTTTTCTGATCCATCCCAAAATAATCTTTGGAATATTTTTCTTAAATGAAAAATATTCATTTCATCTCAAAACCCTAGCTAGATCAGTATACTCCAAAGCAACCCTATTTTTTATGGCTCAGAAAAATCTGAGATAATTCACATATATTCAGTGAACCCTTAGGCACCTTCCCGAGCAAAATATTTCATCACTTTTTGGAAAATTTTGCTCTGAAAATATTTTCTGTTCGGACAGAAATGGTGGTTTCTACAGCAACTACCATTTTACATGCTCCATTTGACCTGAACTTTCTTGTGCATCTTTACCTTAGTAACTCATGACTATCCTCCCAAGCACAGCCTCTAACTCCCAGCCATTTGACCACAGTAACTGTTCAAAGTTACAGATCAGAAACTCACCTGGTTTGTAAAAACCTCTCTACTGCACCTGGATCCAAACCAAATCGTGGTAACACTCAAAACTACCATGAACAACATGCCAGACATGAAGTTTATGCTTAGATCGGCCTGATGTCATAGTTCACGCGGTAACCACGTTCGTCCAGGGGTGTTGGCATGCGTGTCGACATGCTCTGAGTGCCGCCGAGCACTCTGTTCGCGCGTGCTCGCTTCCCTCGCCTGCTCAAGCGTGCCAAACCGCGCCACCATCTTCGTCTCAATTCCCTTAACCTCCCTCTGGCGCTCGCCGATGCCGGAGCTTGCCGCAGCGAGCACGGGCAAGGTCCGGCCAGCCCAACAGTGCGGAGCGTACTGTGCTCGTCGCCTTCCCCTCGATCCTGTGCTCGTCTCCGTCCGCCCGCAGTCCCCGCGCGACCTGCGTTGCCTTCTCCCCCTCTCACTAATGTCGCTCGTCGCCGGGCGCCGTGGACAGGTGTCTACCGGTGGAGCACGAACCCCCCTCGCCGCTCGTCTATAAATGGAGCCACCCCCAGCCTCCTCGAGTACCATCCAGCACTCCCACACATCCCACAATCGCGTAGGAAGCCGTAGCCCGGCCGGGCAGGCCTCGGGCCGCCATCCCCGAGCTCGAGCTCGCCGGCTATCCCCTCTAGTCACCGTGAAAGCTCTAGCCCCTCACAGTCCAGGGCATCCCCTCCAGGGCTTCCGCCTCTCTCCGGTGAGGTCGTCCCGCCTGCTTGGAGCCCTTGGAGTGGCCTCCGTTCGCCGTCTTCGTCAACTCCAGCAACCACCATGTTTTGCCTCCGCTTGCGAGCTTGATTCCGACGCGGTCCGACCACCCCTAGCCACGCTACGGGTACGGGCAGGTTCGCCACCGTCCCCTCTTTAAATCCCCCCCTTCCGTTTTAGCCGAGGAGCCCTCATCGCCGACAAGAGTTTCGGCGAAGCCGCGGCCTCCTCTGTTTCCTTCTCCCCCCCTTCCCCCACCTGACTAGCGGGGCCCGCTAGTCAGCCACTCTGTACGCGCGTGAAGCGGTATGAGTGGTGGCGCCCTGAGGTTTTACGCCTTCGACGTCACCCCCACCCCCACACAGCTGTTTATTTAAATTCAAAATCACTTAAATTCCAGAGAGCTTCAAAAAGTTATAACTTTTCAACCATAAGTTCAAATGAATTGATTCTTTTTGCAGTGTGTTCTTTGAAAAGAAATCTAGCAGCTCACCAAAGATGAGGTTTTTCTGAGCTGTTTAGAATTTCTGGTAATTTTCAGAAGTGTTCTTGATATTTGCTTTTTGTGTTTAAATTTATTTTCAGAGGGTGAGGCTTGTCTTGAGGATCACCAGAAGGCTTGTGAACCTCATCTGCACTAAGGCAAGGAACAACAACATTTTCATGGTGTATTTCAATATTTATGTTTTTCTTACTTGAATGAAATGATTTATCCATGCATTTAAAATTATTGTGTTATTTATATTCTGTTAAGTGTTTGCTAGTTAATATGCTTGATTTACAGAATGTGGAAACTAGCTTAGTTGGTGAAGCAAAGCTAGGATTTATTCATGGTGATGACAGAAATAATTTTGCCATCCATGTTAGAAATTATTTGCGGTTTTGTTCTTGCATAGATGAAATTGATAAAAACTTGCTAGCATTTTACTTGCCTTACAGAATGTTTGAACCTCACTTAGTTGGTAAATAAATTAAGAATTGTTGTGGAGAAATCTTTTGTTAACCATATGAGAAATTTATCGGAGTTACGTTCTTGCGTGAGAAAATAATAATAAAACTTGCTGCAAAATATTTTGGTTAATATGTGAGTGGTCTTGATCTGCAAAGTAATATGAGTTGTTGAGGTTTATGCTTTGTGTGAATATGGATAACATCGGTCATTTTCTTTATTAAGTGATGCATGTGTAGTTTTGCATTTCATGGCATGCTATGACACCGGTCATTTTCATTTTAGTTGAACCTGAATATAACTCAACTTGAAGGGTTTTGTCAGAACGCCGTTGGTCCACCCGAATGGGAGTGCGAGGCCATGGGTTCCATGGTGTGGGTACAGTGTCCTACCTCTGCAGAGTGTATAATCTATCGATAGCCGAGTCCACGGTCACGACACCTCGTAGTAGGTCCCACCATGAGTCAACGTTTAATAAAATTGCACACTAAGCTATGAACTTTGCATTGTTGATGGATGGCAGAAAGGCCATTGAGGCATTCGGGACCAGATGTTGGTCGTGGTTGTGATCATCGTAAGGATCACGAGTTACTCTCGTTAAAAGACCACGTTGGTGGTTTGTTTGTGATCCGAGGATGATCACGGTTGGTAAGTTGTCCCGAGGGACGTTCGAGCATGATCACAGCATGTTGGACATATAGTGTTGCATTATTAATAATTGGTTTAATATCATGATATTGTTTGCCATTATGATTATGCCTGTTGTGGTCTTGCAAGTACATTCAATGTACTGACCTAGCATGTCATGCCAGATTTCAGGAAAGTATCATTGGAGAGGAGCGATGTTCGAGTCTAGATCGTGTCCACGTTGGTGTCCCTGTGATATGGAGCTTCGGCTACGACGTTATTCCGCTGCCACGTAGTTGTTCGGATCGAGGCCCCTTTATGTTCACTAAATAATGTACATATTGTTCAGCCGCACTGGGTGTGCCGCTTGGCCTCGATAGCTGTTGTAATATAACTATGTTCCGCTAGCATCAATAAAGCGGTTGTTTTCTGTACCAAGATGTTGTGTGTTGCCAGAAGACATGGTCTCTGGGCTGGCAATGCATGGTAAACCGGTCGCTCTGAGCCGGGGTGCCACAACGCTTGGTATCAGAGCCGCGCTGACTGTAGGCCATGCTAGACTGCGACGTGTTTACCGGACGTTAGTTACAAGTTTAAGTTGAGTGCCGGTAGTAATTTGTACTGATTGTTGTGTTGCATGCATTCGGTTTATATATTTTTATGCTAACCTGCTAATGGTTGTGGGTGTAGATGGCTCCGGTGCCGTATCCGTGCCAGTTGCAGCTGATGTCGTACATGTCACCGCACCTCCTTCGCAACGTGTGGCATCGGTTGTACCCTCTCGGAGATGACCCAGTCTATCGTGTGTATTGGGAGCATCTAGTTGATTCAGTGTATGAGTATCACGCAGTGGTCACTCTGCGCACTAGTTCCGATTCCAGCTCTTACACTCGTACTTCTCAGAGCAGTTACGTCTCCACCGCCTCTCAGGCTGTCCAGTTTGCTGCATTCGAGGTCCTTGTCGAGCTCCGCTACAACGAGGTCCGAATGTAGAACCACCTAGGTTTCTATTACTACCCATCTCTGCACGACAACGGTCGTATCTGCTTCCCTCTCATTCGTCCGGAGTCTGATAGTGTTGCTAGCCACCTTGCTCGTTATGGCACTGCTAGCTATCTCATGATCTACGAGCTGGCTCGAGAGCTGACTCGTGCCCGTACTGCTTTAGCCACTACTTTAGTCACTTCTAGATTTGCCACTACTCCATCTTCACTGGGATTTACCCCTTATATTCCAGTCAGTTCTAGTTCCCCTATTTCACCGGTTACTCCTCCGAGTAGCACGGGTGTCTCGGCCGTGAACCCTCTCAGTACTCCTGCCGAGTGGGTTTCACTTCTTACTACTCCTGTAGCCCCGATGCTTCATCCTACACCTGCCCCTGAGGGAGAGCCCTTGAGGCAGCGCCGTCGTGCTACCTTTAACCCGGAGGTTTCCGTTAACCACGTCAGTTCGGGATCCGAGACCGCTTCAGGGGAGGACACCGCAGCACCAGCGGAGCAGTAGTATTCGCAGTCGTATGGATGATGTACGGATGTAGTCGTATGAGTAATGATGTTTCATTGCATGTATGAGGGTAGTTGAACCAGTCATGTTGTTTATCTTTCATGTACGAGTCTATGTATAATTATGTTGGGACTTTATTCGCCGTATTTTCTTCGCTCTTTTGATCTTCCGGGATTTGTCGCTGGCTTTTCCCCAATTTTATTCTTGGGTGTTTCTCATCTCGATTGTGTTGTCTTGGGAAAAATCCACAATAGGATGACGCGTGGAGGCAGCAATAGCAACGTTCGTGAGGGAACTCCTGTACGTCGTTCCGCACGACAGGCAGGATATTCTCCCGAGCCGTATGTTCTGCCACCACCTCCACCGCCTAATCCTCCCTCCACCGAGAAAATTCTGCGTATGTTTGAAGAGAAAAGGAACAATGATCTGATTGAAATATTGAGAAGTGTGCAAGCTATGGTTGGACAGAATGGAAATCAGAAGGTCATCACTCAAAGCTGTCAGATTTTTAGAGGACCAATCCACCCAGCTTTAGTCAGATTGTTGACCCATTGGATGCAGACGATTGGTTGCGCACCATGGAGAAAAAGCTTGAGATTGATCATACTGAAGGAAATGATAAAGTTCCCTTTGCAACTCATTACCTTGAAGGCGCAACTGCCATATGGTGGGAAAATACAAAAGCCATGTGGCCGGTTGATGAGGAAATCACCTGGGAAAAGTTTAAGGATCAGTTCCGAAAGTATCATATCCCTACGGGAGTTATGAAGACCAAGCAGCGTGAATTTCTCGCACTCGTCCAAGGAAATCAGTCTGTGGCTGAATATTTGCAAAAATTCAATCATCTGGCCCGTTACTCTCTTTATGATGTGGCCACCGAAGAAAGGAAGATTGACAGATTTCTTGGAGGCCTAAATCCGCAACTCCGGTGTACTCTCAGTATGCTTGATTTCCCAGATTTCCAAACTCTGGTGAATAACGCTTTCATTGCTGAATGGGAGCACAAGCTTATAGCATATAATAGGCCTATCAACAATGAAAACAAGCGTAAATTTGAGCCAAAGAAGGATGTGCAACCAGTGCGAAAGGCGCGTACCTGGCATCAGACTCAGGTGGAATTCTAGCCAAATTGGCAGCAGAATGTTAACAAGACCACCACTCAAGTCAAGAATGTTGTGACCAACCCAACACATGAGGAGCGTCGGCGCAATAATTCTTGCTTCAGCTGTGGGCAGAACGGACATTATGCCCGACAGTGCCCCAAGAACAACAAGATGAATGCCCTAAGCAGGCCACAAGTCAACTTTATGGAGTCGTGGCCAACCCAGCAAAACTTCACTGGGCACGTACATCATATCTCCGCCGATGAAGCTCAAGAGAAGCCAGAAGTCATCATTGGTATGTTTTCTGTTAATGACATACCTGCCATAATTTTATTTGACTCTGGGGCTTCCCATTCTTTTATTTCTCGGAGTTTTGTTGCCCAAAACAATTTCCCTTGCACGCTTTTGGGCAAAAATATGCTGGTACAAACCCCGGGATCTATAATCAAGAGCCATCTGGTCTGCCGTGATCTGGAAATCAATATCAACGGAGTCTGCTTTCCAACCTCTCTGATAATCATTGAGTCTGAAAAGTTGGATATTATATTGGGTATGAATTGGTTGACCAAATATCAAGTTTGCATAAACTGTGCAACCCGAGAAGTCACTTTGACCGGTCTGAATGGGCAGCTTACCAAATTCTACGCTCGTAAGAATATACCCAAGCAAGAATTGGTATGCACCGCTGTGGCTGAATTGGAATTTATTCCTATGGTCAGCGAGTAACCTGATGTATTTCCGGAAGAACTGCCAGGCATGCCACCACATCGAGAACTGGAGTTTGCAATAGATCTTGTGCCCGGAACCGCACCGCTATACAAGAAGTATTACCGGATGCCCTCATCAGAACTAGTGGAGCTAAAGAAACAACTTGATGAATTGCTCCAGAAAGGTTATATTCGTCCCAGCAATTCACCATGGGGATCGCCTGCTATTTTCATGGACAAAAAGGATGGTAGTCTCCATATGTGCGTAGATTACCGCCAGCTAAATGAGGTCACCATAAAAAATAAATATCCACTACCAAGGATTGACGATCTGTTTGATCAGCTTAGTGGGGCTAAAGTATTCTCTAAAATCGATTTACGGACCGGATATCATCAGCTCAAGATTAAAAAGGAGGATATTCCTAAGACCGCATTCACTAATCGGTACGGTCTTTACGAATATACTGTGATGTCCTTTGGTCTCCCCAATGCCCCTGCTTTCTTCATGCATACGATGAACAAAGTATTCATGGACTTCCTCGAGAAATTCGTGGTAGCCTTCATTGATGACATCCTCATTTACTCCAAGGGTGAAGAAGAGCACAAGGATCACCTCCGAGCAGTGCTACAACGACTGCGCGACCATCAGCTATACGCCAAATTCAGTAAATGTGAATTTTGGCTCAAGCAAGTTGGATTTCTCGGACATGTACTATCCGCCGAAGGTATAGCCGTGGACCCAAGCAAAGTAAAGGATGTGCTTCATTGGGTGCCTCCCACGACTGTGACGCAGATCCAGAGCTTTCTCGGATTGGCTGGATATTATCGTCGTTTTATTGAAGGGTTTTCCAAGATTGCTAAACCCATGACGGAGCTGCTCAAAAAGGATAAGAAGTTTGAATGGACGGAGGATTGTGAGAAAAGTTTTAATGAGCTGAAGATACGTCTGACAACCGCACCTGTATTGACTCTTCCAGACATTTATCGCAATTTTGATGTGTACTGCGACGCCTCCAGGCAAGGTATTGGCTGCGTACTCATGCAAGACAGCAAGGTAGTAGCATATGCATCACGACAGCTACGACCCCATGAAGGAAATTATCCTACTCATGATTTGGTATTGGCTGTGGTGGTTCATGCCTTAAAAATTTGGAGACACTACCTCATTCGAAAACGGTGCCAAATTTTTACCGACCACAAAAGTCTCAAGTACATCTTCCCTCAGCCAGATTTAAATCTCCGTCAAGGAAGATGGCTAGAGTTGGTCAAGGATTATGACCTTGGAATAAATTACCACCCGGGCAAGGCCAACGTAGTTGCCGATGCACTCAGTCGAAAGCCCGTCAGCTTGAATGTCATATTGAAATCCTTGCCTCCCGAACTCCAAGAGGAGATTGCTCAGCTCAACTTGGTCATAGTGGATGCTGGCCTCGCTAATATTTTGGAAGTTACCCCCACACTTGAGATAGAGATCTGCAAGGCTCAGTCAGATGACGTCGAGATGCAAAGATGTGTCAAGTGCCAGATGTCAAAACAGACCCCAGCTTTCTTCAAGGACAAATTCGGTACCCTCCGATTCCATGGAAGAATTTGTGTACCCAACCAACCGGGCTTGAAGAAGAAAATCATGTTAGAAGCACACGAATCCTCATATTCCATTCACCCAGGAGGTACGAAAATGTACGAGGACCTTAGACAAATATTCTGGTGGGATGGAATGAAGAAAGACATTGCCTATTTTGTAGCCTGTTGCGACATATGCAACAGGGTGAAGGCAGAGCATCAGAAGCCAGCCGGACTCCTCCAACCGCTGCCGGTCTCACAGTGGAAATGGGATGACGTTTGTACGGATTTCATTACGGGATTGCCTAAGACTCAGCGAGGCAAGGATGCAATCTGGGTTATAGTGGATACCCTAACCAAGGTCGCTCACTTCATTCCCATCAGCACCAGATATAGGGCAAATGAACTCGCACAGCTTTACGTATCCAGAATAGTCAGTCTGCATGGAGTGCCCCGGACTATCACTTCCAACCGAGGTTCCTTGTTTACTTCTGCTTTTTGGTCCCGCCTCCATCAAGCCTTGGGGACAGCGCTGAAATATAGTACTGCCTATCATCCTCAGACAGATGGACAGACAGAGCGGGTAAATCAAATACTCGAAGATATGTTGCAAGCCTGTGTGCTAGCCAAAGGAGCTAAATGGGAAGATTGCTTGCCATATGCCGAGTTTTCTTATAACAAGAGTTTCCAGACCAGTCTGAAAATGTCACCATATGAAGCTCTGTATGGCTGTAAGTGCTGCACTCCTTTAAATTGGTCTCAAACTGTAGATAGCCGTATCTTCGGAACGGACCTCATGATGGAAGCTGAGAAACAAGTTAAGGAAATCAGAGACAGATTGCAACTGGCCAAATCTCGACAGAAGAGTTATTATGATGCAAAGCACCGGAAGGTCAGTTTGGAACTCAGAGAACACGTATACCTCCGAGTCACTCCCATGAAAGGAGTCAAGAGATTTCAGACTCGTGGAAAGCTGGCCCCAAGATTTATTTGTCCATTCCCGATTATGTCTCGAGTAGGTACTGTTGCATATCAACTGGAACTACCCCCTGAATTGGTAGACGTGCACGACATGTTTCATGTTTCGCAATTGAGACGATGCATATCCCCGCCTAAGAAAAGGACTGCTATGGCTGAGATAGAGTTGGCAAAAGATTTAACTTATGAAGAGAGACCATTTAAAATTTTGGATCAAATGGAAAGGGTCACTCGCAGTAAAGTCAAAAAATTTTACAAGGTTCAGTGGGAGCATCACACAGAATCGGAAGCAACTTGGGAGCGGGAAGAATTCCTAAAGGATCAGTATCCAGAGTGGTTTTCCCAAGCAACCGAATCTCGAGGACGAGATTCATTCTAAGTGGGGGAGGTTTGTGACAGCCTGGTTTTTGCCCTCTCTTATTTGCCTGATTTTCATTTGAAATTTTTCTAAAACCTGGACTTTTTGAATCTTTTCTTATGGGCTTAAACACTTGGGCATCCTTGGCTTTCACCCAAGTGCTTCACTTCCCTCCTAAATCATCATTTCTTTTCCGATCCATCCCAAAATAATCTTTGGAATATTTTTCTTAAATGAAAAATATTCATTTCATCTCAAAACCCTAGCTAGATCAGTATACTCCAAAGCAACCCTATTTTTTATGGCTCAGAAAAATCTGAGATAATTCACATATATTCTGTGAACCCTTAGGAACCTTCCTGAGCAAAAATATTTCATCACTTTTTGGAATATTTTTGCTACAGAAAATATTTTCTGTTCTGGAAAGAAATGGTGGTTTCTATAGCAACTACCATTTTACATGCTCCATTTGACCTGAACTTTCTTGTGCATCTTTACCTTAGTAACTCATGACTATCCTCCCAAGCACAGCCTCTAACTCCCAGCCGTTTGACCACAGTAACTGTCCAAAGTTACTGATCAGAAACTCACCTGGTTTGTAAAAACCTCTCTACTGCACCTGGATCCAAACCAAATCGTGGTAACACTCAAAACTACCATGAACAACATGCCAGACATGAAGTTTATGCTTAGATCGGCCTGATGTCATAGTTCACGCGGTAACCACGTTCGTCCAGGGGTGTTGGCATGCGTGTCGACGCGCTCTGAGTGCCGCCGAGTGCTCTGTTCTCGCGTGCTCGCTTCCCTCGCCTGCTCGAGCATGCCAAACCGCGCCACCATCTTCGTCTAAATGCCCTTAACCTCCCTCTGGCGCTCGCCGACGCCGGAGCTTGCCGCAGCGAGCACGGGCAAGGTCCGGCCAGCCCAACAGTGCGGAGCGTACTGTGCTCGTCGCCTTCCCCTCGATCCTGTGCTTGTCTCCGTCCGCCCGCAGTCCCCGCGCGACCTGCGTCGCCTTCTCTCCCTCTCACTAACGCCGCTCGTCGCCGGGCGCCGTGGACAGGTGTCCACCGGCGTAGCCCGAGCCCCCTCGCCGCTCGTCTATAAATGGAGCCACCCCCAGCCTCCTCGAGCACCATCCAGCACTCCCACACATCCCATAATCGTGTAGGAAGCCGTAGCCCGTACGGGCAGGCCTCGGGCCGCCGTCCCCGAGCTCGAGCTCGCCGGTGATCCCCTCTGGTTGCAGTGGAAGCTCTAGCCCCTCCCAGGCCAGGGAAACCCTTCCAGGGCTTCCGCCTCTCTCCGGTGAGGCCGTCCTGCCCGCTTGGAGCCCCTGGAGTGGCCTCTGTTCGCTGTCTTCCTCAACTCCGGCAACCACCGTGTTCTGCCTCCGCTTGCGAGCTTGATTCCGACGCTGTCCGACCACCCCTAGCAACGCTATGGGTACGGGCAGGTGTGCCACCGTCCCCTCTTTAAATCCCTCCCTTTCGTTTTGACCGAGGAGCCCGCGTCGCCGGCAAGAGCTCTGGCAAAGCCGTGGCCTCCTCTGTTTCCTTCTCCCCCTTCCCCCACCTGACTAGCGGGGCCCGCTAGTCAGCCACTCTGTACACGCGCGAAGCGGTACGAGTGGTGGCGCCCTGAGGTTTTACGCCTTCGACGTCACCCGGCCCCCCCTCAGCTGTTTATTTAAATTCAAAATCACTTAAATTCCAGAGAGCTTCAAACAGTTATAACTTTTCAACCATAAGTCCAAATGAATTGATTCTTTTTGCATTGTGTTCTTTGAAAAGAAATCTAGCAGCTCACCAAAGATGAGATTTTTCTGAGCTGTTTAGAATTTCTGGTGATTTTCAGAAGTGTTCATGATATTTTCTTTTTGTGTTTAAATTTATTTTCAGAGGGTGAGGCTTGTCTTGAGGATCACCAGAAGGCTTGTGAACCTCATCTGCACTAAGGCAAGCCACATCAACATTTTCATGGTGTCATTTCAATATTTATGATTTCCTTACTTGAATGAAATGATTTATCCATGCATTTAAAATTATTGTGTTATTTATATTCTGTTAAGTGTTTGCTAGTTAATATGCTTGATTTACAGAATGTGGAAAATAGCTTAGTTGGTGAAGCAAAGCTAGGATTTATTCATGGTGATGACAGAAATAATTTTGCTATGCATGTTAGAAATTATTTGCGGTTGTGTTCTTGCATAAATGAAATTGATAAAAAATTGCTAGAAATTATTCTGTTAAGTACTTGGTTAGAAATTTTACTTGCCTTACAGAATGTTTGAACCTCACTTAGTTGGAAAAGAAATTAAGAATTGTTGTGGTGAAATCTTCTGTTAACCATATGAGAAATTTATCAGAGTTACGTTCTTGCGTGAGAAAATAATAATATAACTTGCTGCAAAATATTTTGGTTAATATGTGAGTGGTCTTGATCAGCAAAGTAATATGAGTTGTTGAGGTTTATGATTTGTGTGAATATGGATGACATCGGTCATTTTCTTTATTAAGGGATGCATGTGTAGTTCTGCATTTCATGGCATGCTATGACACCGGTCATTTTCACTTTAGTTGAACCTGAATATAACTCAAGTTGAATATACCGTTGACTGGGTCATGGTGTGGCCAAGAGATGGTGATACAAGTGCAATATGGATGGTAGATATAAGTTTTTGTAATCTGAAAATATAAAAACAGCAAGGTAACAAGTGGTAAAAGTGAGCGTAAACGATATTGCAATGATAGTGAACAAGGCCTAGGGTTCATACTTTCACTAGTGCAAGTTCTCTCAACAATAATAACATAATTGGATCATATAACTATCCCTCAACATGCAATAAAGAGTCACTCCAAAGTCACTAATAGTGGAGAACAAACGAAGAGATTATGGTAGGGTACGAAACCACCTCGAAGTTATTCTTTCCAATCAATCCGTTGGGCTATTCCTATAAGTGTCACAAACAGCCCTAGAGTTCGTACTAGAATAACACCTTAAGACACAAATCAACCAAAACCCTAATGTCACCTAGATACTCCAGTGTCACCTCAAGTATCCGTGGGCATGATTATACGATATGCATCACACAATCTCAATTCATCTATTAAAACCAACACATAGAACTTCAAAGAGTGCCCCAAAGTTTCTACCGGAGAATCACGAAGAAAACGTGTGCCAACTCCTATGCATAGGTTCATGGGCGGAACCCGCAAGTTGATCACCAAAACATACATCAAGTGAATCACGTGATATCCCATTGTCACCACAGATACGCACGGCAAGACATACATCAAGTGTTCTCAAATCTTTAAAGACTCAATCCGATAAGATTACTTCAAGGGGAAAACTCAATTCATTACAAGAGAGTAGAGGGGGAGAAGAAACATAAGATCCAACTATAATAGCAAAGATCGCGATACATCAAGATCGTGCCAAATCAAGAACACGAGAGAGAGAGAGAGAGATCAAACACATAGTTCTTGGTACATACCCTCAGCCCGGGGTGAACTACTCCATCCTCTTCATGGAGAGCGCCGGATGATGAAGATGGCCACCGGTGAGGGTTCCCCCTTGGCAGGCTGCGGACAGGTCCCGATTGGTTTTGGTGGCTCGGAGGTTTTGCGGCGGAACTCCGATCTAATCTCTATTCGGAAGTTTTACGATCGTAGGTATATATGGGTGCGGGGTATGTCGGTGGACGAAGGGGGCCACGAGGCGGGCGCGCCCTAGGGGGTGGGCGCCCCCCCTCGTGAGCACCTCCTTCTTTCTGACGTGCACTCCAAGTCCATCGGTGGCTTTCCTTGAAAAATAACTTCTCCAGTTGATTTCGTTCCGTTTTGACTCCGTTTGATATTCCTTTTCTTGAAACACCAAATAGGCATAAAACAAAGAATCAGGCTGGGCCTCCGGTTAATAGGTTAGTCCCAAAAATAATATAAAATTGGATAATAAAGCCCAATATTGCCTAAAATAGTAGATAATATAGCATGGAGCAATCAAAAATTATAGATACGTTGGAGACGTATCGAGCATCCCCAAGCTTAATTCCTGCTCGTCCTCGAGTAGGTAGATGATAAAAAAGATAATTTTTGATGTGGAATGCTACTTGGCATAATTTCAATGTAAATCTTCTTAGTTGTGGTATGAATATTCAGATCCATAAGATTCAACACAAAAGTTCATATTGACATAAAAATAATAATACTTCAAGCATACTAACAAAGCAATTATGTCTTCTCAAAATAACATGGCCAAAGAAAGTTATCCCTACAAAATCATATAGTCTGGCTATGCTCCATCTTCCCCACACAAAATATTTAAATCATGCACAATCCCGATGACAAGCCAAACAATTGTTTCATACTTTTGACATTCTCAAACTTTTTCAATCTTCACGCAATACATGAGTGTGAGCCATGGACATAACAATATATGTGGAATAGAATGGTGGTTGTGGAGAAGACTAAAAGGAGAAGATAGTCTCACATCAACTAGGCGTATCAATGGGCTATGGAGATGCCCATCAATAGATATCAATGTGAGTGAGTAGGGATTGCCATGCAACGGATGCACTAGAGGTATAAGTATATGAAAGCTCAACAAAAGAAACTAAGTGGGTGTGCATCCAACTCGCTTTTCTCACGAAGACCTAGGGCATTTTGAGGAAGGCCATCATTGCAATATACAAGCCAAGTTCTATAATGAAAAATGCCCACTAGTATATGAAAGTGACAACATAGGAGACTCTCTATCATGAAGATCATGGTGCTACTTTGAAGCACAAGTGTGGTAAAAGGATTGTAGCATTGCCCCTTCTCTCTTTTTCTCCCATTTTTTTTTGTTTGGGCCTTTTCTCTTTTTTTTATGGCCTCTTTTTTTCGTCCGGAGTCTCATCCCGACTTATGGGGGAATTGTAGTCTCCATCATCCTTTCCTCACTGGGACAATGCTCTAATAATGATGATCATCACACTTTTATTTTTCTTACAACTCAACAATTACAAATCGATACTTAGAACAAAATATGATCTATATGAATGCCTCCAGCGGTGTACCGGGATATGCAATGACTCATGAGTGACATGTATGAAAGAATTATGAATGGTGGCTTTGCCACAAATACGATGTCAACTACATGATCATGCTAGCAATATGACAATGATGGAGCGTGTCATAATAAACGGAACGGTGGAAAGTTGCATGGCAATATATCTCAGAATGGCTATGGAAATGCCATGATAGGTAGGTATGGTGTCTGTTTTGAGGAAGCTATATGGTGGGTGTATGATACCGGCGAAAAGTGCGCGGTATTAGAGAGGCTAGCAATGGTGGAAGGATGGGAAAAGTGCGTATAATCCATGGACTCAACATTAGTCATAAAGAACTCATATACTTATTGCAAAAATTTAGAAGTTACCAAAGCAAAGTATTACGCGCATGCTCCTAGGGGGATAGATTGGTAGGAAAATACCATCGCTCATCCCCGACGGCCACTCATAAGGAAGAAAATCAATAAATAAATCATGCTCCGACTTCATCACATAACGGTTCACCATACGTGCATGCTACGGGAATCACAAACTTTAACACAAGTATTTCTCAAATTCACAACTACTCAACTAGCATGACTCTAATATCACCATCTTCATATCTCAAAACAATTATCAAGTATCAAACTTCTCATAGTATTCAACACACTCATAAGAATTCTTACAAATCTTCTATGCTTAGCATATTAGGATTAATTAAGCAAATTACCATGCTATTTAAGACTCTCAAAATAATATAAGTGAATCATGATAGTTCATCTATTTCTTCAAAATAAAACCACCACTAGGCTCTAAAATATATAAGTGAAGCACTAGAGCAAACAACAAACTACTCCAAAAGATATAAGTGAAGATCAATGAGTAGTCGAATAATTATGCAACCATGCGAAGACTCTCTCTCATTTAAGAAATTCAGATCCTAGTATTGTATCCAAACAGCAAGCAAAACAAAATAAAATGACATTGCAAGGATAACACAACTCATGTGAAGAAGCAAAAACTTAGGCTCAACCGATACTAACCGATAGTTCTTGAAGAAGAAAGGTGGGATGCCTACTGGGGCATCCCCAAGCTTCGATGCTTGAGACTCCTTGAAATATTATCTTGGGGTGCCTTGGGCATCCCCAAGCTTGAACTTTTGTGTCTCCTTAATTCCTCTCATATCATGGTTTCTCTTTTTATCAAAAGCTTCATCCACACCAAACTCAACAAGAACTCGTGAGATAGGTTAGTATAACCCAATGCAAAACCTTATCATTTTCTACTGTAACAAATTACTAAGATTATTATTCAACATTGCATAATAAATGCCTCTGCATACTTAATACTCATATCCTCAAATAGAATCATTAAACAGGCAAACATATGCAAACATAACAGCAATCTGCCAAAACAGTACAATCTGTAAAGAATGCAAGATTCATCATACTTCCCTAACTCCAAAAATTATGAACTAAAATTCCCACTGTAATAAATTTATCAGAGCTCAATATAAAAAAATATTCAACATTATACCACTCTCTGACTTTTCTAGGGAATTTTTGCAACATCGGTAAACTTTCTGTTTTCAAACAGCAACATGCATACTTGCAAAATAAGCATGGCAAAGGCTATCCTTGACATTTTTATTGAAACTAGAGATGCAAAACACTAATATAAATAACAGAAAGAAAATACTAACAAAATGAAATGGCGCTCCAAGAAAAACACATATCATGTGGTGAATAAAAATATAGCTCCAAGTAAAGTTACCGATGAACGAAGACGAAAGAGGGGATGCCATCCGGGGCATCCCCAAGCTCAGGCTCATGGTTATCCTTGAATATTACATTGGGGTGCCTTGGGCATCCCCAAGCTTAGGCTCTTGCCACTCCTTATTCCATAGTCCATCGAATCTTTACCCAAAACATGAAAACTTCACAACACAAAACTTAACAGAAAACTCGTGAGCTCCGTTAGCGAAAGAAAACAAAACACCACTTCAAGGTACTGTAATGAACTAATTATTTATTTATATTGGTGTTATAACTACTGTATTCCAACTTCTATATGGTTTATAAACTATTTTACTAGCCATAGATTCATCAAAATAAGCAAACAACACACGAAAAACAGAATCTGTCAAAAACAGAACAGTCTATACTAATCTGTAACTAACGCAAACTTCTGGAACTCCAAAAATTCTCAAATAAATTGGTGAATCTGAGGAATTTTTCTAGTAATCATCTGCAAAAAGAATCAACTAAATTTCACTCTCCAGTAAAAAGTTGAAGCAAATCTCGTGAGCGCTAAAGTTTCTGTTTTTTACAGCATGATCATAAAGACTTCACCCAAGTCTTCCCAAAGGTTCTACTTGGCAAAAACACTAATTAAAACACAAAAGAACATCTAAGCAGAAGCTATATGTATTATTTATTCCTAAACAGAACCAAAAAGAAATAAACTAAAATAAAATTGGGTTGCCTCCCAACAAGCGCTATAGTTTAACGCCCCTAGCTAGGCATAATGATTTCACTGATGCTCACATAAAAGATAGGAATTGAAACATAAAGAGAGCATCATGAAGAATATGACGAGCACATTTAAGTCTAACCCACTTCCTATGCATAGGGATTTTGTGAGCAAACAACTTATGGGAACAATAATCAACAAGCATAGGAAGACAAAACAAGCATAACTTCAAAACTTTAAGCACATAGAGAGGAAACTTGATATTATTGCAATTCCTACAAGCATATATTCCTCCCTCATAATAATTTTCAGTAGCATCATGAATGAATTCAACAATATAACCAGCACCTAAAGCATTCTTTTCATGATCTACTAGCATAGAAAATTTATTACTCTCCACATAAGCAAAATTCTTCTCATTCGGAATAGTGGGAGCAAACTCAACAAAATAACTATCATGTGATTGAAGATTAAGATCAAGATGACAAGTTTCATGGTTATCATTATTCTTTAAAGCATACGTGTCATCACAATAATCATCATAGATAGGAGGCATGTTTTCATCATAGTAAATTTGCTCATCGAAGCTTGGGGGACTAAACATATCATCTTCATCAAACATAGCATCCCCAAGCTTGTGGCTTTGCACATCATTAGCATCATGGATATTCAAGGAATTCATACTAATAACATTGCAATCATGCTCATCATTCACATATTTCATGCCAAGCATTCAATGTAATTCTTCTTCTAGCACTTTGGCACAATTTTCTTTTCCATCATACTCGCGAAAGATATTAAAAAGACGAAGCGTATGAGACAAACTTAACTCCATTTTTTTGTAGTTTTCTTTTATAAACTAGACTAGTGCTAAAACAAGAAACAAAAAGATTCGATTGCAAGATCTAAAGATATACCTTCACTTACCTAGCCTCCCCGGCAACGGCGCCAGAAAAGAGCTTGATGTCTACTACGCAACCTTCTTCTTGTGGACGTTGTTGGGCCTACAAGTGCACAGGTTTGTAGGACAGTAGCAAATTTCCCTCAAGTGGATGACCTAAGGTTTATCAATCCGTAGGAGGCATAGGATGAAGATGGTCTCTCTCAAACAACCCTGCAACCAAATAACAAAGAGTCTCTTGTGTCCCCAACACACCCAATACAATGGTAAATTGTATAGGTGCACTAGTTTGGAGAAGAGATGGTGATACAAGTGCAATATGGATGGTAGATATAGGTATCTGAAAATATAAAAAGCAGCAAGGTAACAAGTGGTAAAAGTGAGCGTAGACGGTATTGCAATGATAGTAAACAAGGCCTAGGGTTCATACTTTCACTACTGCAAGTTCTCTCAACAATAATAACATAATTGGATCATATAACTATCCCTCAACATGCAATAAAGAGTCACTCCAAAGTCACTAATAGTGGAGAACAAACGAAGAGATTATGGTAGGGTACGAAACCACCTCAAAGTTATTCTTTCCAATCAATTCGTTGGGCTATTCCTATAAGTGTCACAAACAGCCCTAGAGTTCGTACTAGAATAACACCTTAAGACACAAATCAACCAAAACCCTAATGTCACCTAGATACTCCAATGTCACCTCAAGTATCTGTGGGCATGATTATACAATATGCATCACACAATCTCAATTCATCTATTCAAACCGACACATAGAACCTCAAAGAGTGCCCCAAAGTTTCTACCGGAGAATCATGACGAAAACGTGTGCCAACCCCTATGCATAGGTTCATGGGCGGAACCCGCAAGTTGATCACCAAAACATACATCAAGTGAATCACGTGATATCCCATTGTCACCACAGATACGCACGGCAAGACATACATCAAGTGTTCTCAAATCTTTAAAGACTCAATCCGATAAGATTACTTCAAGGGAAAAAATCAATTCATTACAAGAGAGTAGAGGGGGAGAAGAAACATAAGATCCAACTATAATAGCAAAGCTCGTGATACATCAAGATCGTGCCAAATCAAGAACACGAGAGAGAGAGATCAAACACATAGCTACTGGTACATACCCTCAGCCCCGAGGGTGAACTACTCCATCCTCGTCATGGAGAGCGCCGGGATGATGAAGATGGCCACCGGTGAGGGTTCCCCCCTCCGGCAGGCTGCCGGAACAGGGTCCCGATTTGTTTTTGGTTGCTTTGAAGGTTTTGCGGCGGTGGAACTCCCGATCTAATCTCTGTTCTGGAAGTTTTACGATACGTAGGTATATATGGGTGCAGAAGTGCGTCGGTGGACCGAAGGGGACCACGAGGCGGGGGCGACCCTGGGGGTGGGCGCGCCCCACCTCGTCGAGACCTCCTTCTTTCCTGATGTGCACTCCAAGTCCATCGGGTGGCTTTCCTTCCAAAAATAACTTCTCCAGTTGATTTCGTTCCGTTTTGACTCTGTTTTATATCCCTTTTCTTCGAAACACTGAAATAGGCATAAAACAGCAAATCTGGGTTGGGCCTCCGGTTAATAGGTTAGTCCCAAAAATAATATAAAAGTGGATAATAAAGCCCAATATTGCCTAAAACGGTAGATAATATAGAACGCAGCAATCAAAAATTATAGATACGTTGGAGACGTATCATGGTGCCGCTGAATCGAGTTTCTTTCCAAGTGCAACCACATTTGCCTTTCTGGGAAGGCCTTGATTCTGTCCATTGACATTGCCTCTGGACGGTGCCTCCAACTAGGGAAGGTTGCGTCGTGCTTACCCTGGCCCGGTAAGCAGGCATAATCTTGTGTGCCCGTTGTTGAGTTTATGGTACCGAGTCCCCGAGTGGGATTGTTTTGGCCACGACGGTGGTCGGTGTGTCTTTGGTAGACACGGGGCCACCCAGGACTAGCCCGTTGGGGATTGGGTTGGAGTGGTCGGGAGAGTGTCATGGCAATGGAAGGATTTTGTCGGAACGCCGTTGGTCCACCCGAATGGGAGTGCGGGGCCATGGGTTCCATGGTGTGGGTACAGTGTGCTACCTCTGCAGAGTGTATAATCTATTGATAGCCGAGTCCACGGTCACGGACACCTCGTTGTAGGTCCCACCATGAGTCAACATTTAATAAAATTGCACACTAAGCTATGAACTTTGCATTGTTGATAGATGGCAGAAAGGCCATCGAGGCATTCGGGACCAGATGTTGGTCGTGGTTGTGATCGCTGTAAGGATTACGAGTTATTCTCGTTAAAGACCATGTTGGTGGTTTGTTTGTGATCCGAGGATGATCAAGGTTGGTAAGTTGTCCCGAGGGACGTTCGAGCATGATCACAGCATGTTGGACATATAGTGTTGCATTATTAATAATTGGTTTAATATCATGATATTGTTTGTCATTATGATTATGCCTGTTGTGAGCTTGCAAGTACATTCAATGTGCTGACCTGGCGTGTCATGCCAGATTTCAGGAAAGTACCATTGGAGAGGAGCGTTGTTCAAGTCTAGATCGTGTCCACATTGGTGTCCCTGTGATATGGAGCTTCCGCTACGACGTTATTCCGCTGCCATGTAGTTGTTCGGATCGAGGCCCCCTTTATGTTCACTAAATAATGTACATATTGTTCAGCCGCACTGGGTGTGCCGCTTGGCCTCGACAGCTGTTGTAATATAACTCTGTTCCGCTAGCATCAATAAAGCGGTTGTTTTCTGTACCAAGCTGTTGTGTGTTGCCAGAAGACATGGTCTCTGGGCTGGCAATGCATGGTAAACCGGTCGCTCTGAGCCGGGGTGCCACAAGCCGCGATCTATTCAGAAATTGCACCTCCTCAAACAAGGCACAAAGTCGGTTGAAGACTACTACCAAGGAACACTAGGAGCAAACAATGTCACGCCTCTTGAATGGACTCAACCATCCCGTCAAGAAAATTGCCGATTTCCAGTGATACACGAACCTCCTCGATCTAGTGCACCAAACAATCAAGGCGGAGTGACAAGTGCAATATGACTTCAAGTACGCCAAGTACTCTTACAATACCTACAGTTCATGCACTTAAGCTTCAATGACTATGACACCTCCTACAACGACTCGAGTTTCACCAAGCACCGGTGACAAGTCAAGCTACAAGAAGCCTACGATATCTTTGAGCCGTCCTCTTACTACAAGCAACTCCAAGCCTACAGCTTCATCCTCTACGACTAAAATGGATGAGTCTACCAAGACAAGTTCCATACAATGTTTCACTTGCAAGGGCCGAGGCCACAAGTCATTTGAGTGCCCAACTCAGCGCACAATAATCGCCAATGATGATGGCACCTACGACTCCAGAGCGAAGAAGAAATGGAAGCGCTTGAACACATGGCCATGCACCATCAAGTGAATGAAGATGACACTCAAGTCTATTGCGACAATGATCCGAGCCCCGCTCTAGTTGTCTCCAAGGTCTTGGCACTTCAGCACAAACAAGATGAAGATCAACGATGCCATATCTTTCCATACCAAAGCGGGCATCAAAGGACGTTCCGTCAAGGTCATCATCGACAAGCGGAAGTTGCCACAATTTGGAAGCGGCAAGCTATGTTCCAAGCTACAATTGACCAATAAGAAGCACTCTCTCCCTTACAAAGTCCAATGGTTAAGTAACTCTGGCACCATTCAAGTGTCCTTCAAGATTAGCGCATACGAAGACACATTGGAGTGTGATGTGGTCCCCATGTTCTGTCGGGGGAGAAGAACTGATCGTGCCCCACGAGCACCTACGGGATTCTAGGTCCCTTTGTGGTTCGGAGGGGGGCGGAGATTGTGCAAAGAGAGGATCGAGGCGATGCACACGAGAGGGTTTTTACCCAGCTTCGGAGCTCTCCGGAGAGATAATACTCCTACTGCTGCTTTGTGTATTATCTTCTCTTCTTGCTAGGGAGCAATGCTGGCTCCAAAACCTAGCCTGAATGTGATGAACTAAGCTGGAGCTGGACCGAAACCAGCCGAACCCCTTCTACGTTGCCCTCGGGCCTCCTTTTATAGACACAAGGGGTTACCACATATGGCAAGTAGACAAGGGTAAGATAGTAAAAACCTAGGTTGGTACACGCTTTATGCAAAGGTACGATAATCTATACCTAACTCGACGACAAGGGACAAGAGTCATCAATGCCCGTCTCGGTCGCCCGAACAAAGGTAACAGGGACCGTTAAGTCGCCTCCGTCCGCCACGATGGTGGCTTGTCGGCGCTGTTTGTCGCTACTCCCGCTGGCTGCACAGCCCACCGACACGCTGCAGCTTGGGGAGCCCGTGGTGACACGTTGGCGGGTGAGCTGGAGCGGAGATGAAGACAGTCGCCGCCCCGCAAGCGCCTTTGTGGCGGGAACCTTGTCGCGCTTGGGGTTTAGCGCTGCCAAGCCTTCCGGCAAGCTCCTCTTGCCGGGCCTTGTTCCTTTATACTGAGTGGCCTTCCGCAAGCTCCTCTTGCCGGGTCTTGACCGCATTGTTCTTGAATGGCTCCAAGGGAGCTGCCGAGGATCTTAGCGGCCATCAAGCCGGCCCGGCCGTGGCGCTGAATGTCCGTGCGAGTTCGGGGTACTAGGGTACCCCTACTCTAGTACACCGACAGAGCCCCTGAACTGGGCCACACACGCGCTAAGCTCTGTTGGGCCAGGCCCAAAACAAATGCACGGCGCGCGTGGTCTTGACTACGTTGTTACTTGCCTTGGACCCACCACGTCTCCCACGAACGGCACGCGTCCACCGCGTTTCTCTGCAACGGCATGCGTTAATTGTGGTGTCGTGGGTGAAGTGGGCGGCGTGTGAGGTCGCCTCATCTGTCGCCTCAGTTATGCATCTCCGCCACGTGGTTCCCATGCACCCGGGGTCACGGACGGTGGAAGTGGGAAACTGGGCCGTTGCGAGCAGAGGCAGCAGGTCTGCCCTGATTCCCTGCTCTTCATGTGCCTTGATTCGCCGAGCGGGGCGGCCGAGCCCCCCACCTTGCTCCTTTTAAGAGGGGCGGAAGGGGAACGCAGGAGCCCGCATTCTCCCATCCTTCCTCTCTTCAGCTTCTTGCTCCCCTTTCTCCCATTCTCCATGGAGAAAGGGAACCTTGGTTCTTCATCGGTGGCGGCGAGGGTCGCAGCTGGACATCGCACTCCTCCCAGTCCCACGCCCGTGGTGGCTGAGCCAGCCACAAGGGGAAGAGGGAGGGGCGAGGTGGGCGAGGCCGAGGATCTCGGGAGAGGCGGACGAGGCGGCGCCGTCTCCGCCTCCGTCGGCAGTTCCCCCGGGCGAGGCCGTGGACGAGTTCGAGGTGCTCGGGGAAGAGGCGGGCGGGGCGGCGCGCCGTCTTCGCCTCCGCCGGCGGTTCCCCTCCCCGCGTGTAACGCCCTCGATGCGGCTATATCTCTCACGTGTCGAGGCACGACTTAGAGGCATAACCGCATTGAAAGCAATGTCGCAAGTGAGGTAATCTTCACACAACCCAAGTAATACATAAGGGAAAGAGATACATAGTTGGCTTACAATCGCCACTTCACACAATACATGAGTAAAACATTACACCATACAGATACAATCAAGGTCCGACTACGGAACCAAAATAAAAGAAGACTGCCCCAAATGCTACACAGATCCCGATCGTCCCAACTGGGCTCCACTCTCGATCAATCAAACGAATCAACACAATGAACAAGATCTTCATCGAGCTCCTCCTTGAGCTCGGATCGCCACCGCACGGTTTCATCGGCACACGCAAACTGGTTTTGGAAGTATCTGTGAGTCACGGGACTCAGCAATCTCACACCCGAGATCAAGACTATTTAAGCTTAAAGGTAGGACAGGGTAGTGAGGTGGAGCTGCAGCAGCGACTAGCATATATGGTGGCTACAATCGCAAAAGAGAGCGAGAAGAGGAGGCAAAGCACGGTCGAACAACTATGATCAAGAAGTGATCCTGAAACTACTTACGCCAAACATAACTCCAACACCGTGTTCAATTCCCGGACTCACCGAGAAGAGACCATCACGGTTACACACGCGTTGGTGTATTTTAATTAAGATCAACTTCGGTTTTCTACAACCGGACATTAACAAATTCCCATCTGCCTCATAACCGCGGGCACGGCTTTGAAAGATAATACCTGCGGGGTGTCCCAACTTAGCCCATGATAAGCTCTCACGGTCAACGAAGGATATTCCTTCTACCGAAGACCCGATCGATCTCGGAATCCCGGACTACAAGACATTTCGACAGAATAAAACAAGACCAGCAAAGCCGCCGGATGTGCCGACAAATCTGATAGGAGCTGCACATATCTCGGTCTCGGGCACACCGGATGAACACTACGTACGGCAACCGACGATACCCCAAGTTGCCTCGGGGCGGCACCGCAAGTGGCTCTAGTTTGGACCAGCACTCGGAGGAGAACTGGCCCGGGGGTTAAAATAAAGATGACCCTTGAGTCTGCAGAACCCAAGGGAAAAGGGCTTAGGTGGCAAATGGTAAAACCAATGTTGGGCCTTCTTTGGAGGAGTCTTATTCAAAGCGAACTGTCAAGGGGTCCCATAAATCACCCAACCGTAAGGAACGCAAAATCCGGGAACATAACACCGGTATGACGGAAACTAGGGCGGCAAGAGTGGAACAAAACACTGGGCATAAGGCCGAGCCTTCCACCCTTTACCAAGTATATAGATGCATTAATTAAATAAGATATATTGTGATATCCCAACAAGTAAACATGTTCCAACAAGGAACAACGTCTCCATGTTCCAACAAGGAACAAACTTCATCTTCACCGCAACTAACAACGCTATAAGAGGGCTGAGCAAAGCGGTAACATAGCCAATCAACGGTTTGCTAGGAAAGGATGGTTAGGGGCTTGACATGGCAATATGGGTGGCATGATATAGCAAGTGGTAGGCATCGTAGCATAGGCATAGCAAAAGAGCGAGCATCTAGCAAGCAAAGATAGAAGTGATTTCGAGGGTATGGTCATCTTGCACAAATCCCGCAAGGAAGAAGAACGAGTCCATGAAGAAGACAAACGGACGTAGTCGAACGAATCCTCACAACTCCGGAACGGAACCGAAGCTAACGAGAGAAGCAACCCGGAAAGAAACAAATATCATAGTAAACAACCATCACATAAACATGGCATGATGCACAAACAAGTATGATGCATGTCCGGTTTAAATAGCATGGCATGGCAAAATGCAACAAACAATACCACAAATTAAGTGGAGCTCAACATGCAACGAGTTGCATATTGACGAAACACCACATCAATTATTTAGTTCACTCCCGATTAGATACTCAACAATATTAAATGTTGATTATCATGGCAAGGGTGAAGCACAACAAAACTACCTAACTAGGCAAGTTTAAATGAGGCCGGAAACAACGAACAACAAGTCCGGAAAATCCTCATGTGCATATTTATGGATTAGGTACTGTTCTGCCCTAAACACAATTTTAGAGTTGTTAAACATGCAAAGTAATGCTACCATGTAAAACTAGGCATTTTTCTACCCCATTTACATATATAATTTATTTAAATCCGAGCTACGGTTATTTAGTTATGAAATAAATCATTTTAGCATGGCATATTGGCAAATTTAAATAGACAGCAAGTTAAACATTTTAACATGGGATGAAAGTGGCATATTATTAATCTACACAATTTTCTGAGCATATTACATATAAAGTTTGTTTAAATCCGATGCACGGTTAATTAATTATTGATGCATGAACATGGAGGGTTTTTCTGCAAAATAGTAATTTTACGGATAATTAGTAAATTAGCAGCGAGAAAAAAATCTCGTGGGCAAACTGCTAGCCCAACAATTACATGTGGGAGGGGTGGGTGGCTGCTCACATCATGGGCTTGGCCCGTTGGTGGAGGAGGGAGAGGCTCGGCTGGGCTGGCGACGCTGGAGGAGGCTGGGAGGCCCACGCGGGAAGGAGGCAGCTGGCTTGGGGCTGAGGCAGCAGCCGAGGCTGGGCAGACGCAGGGCGGGCTCACGGGCCGACGGCCTTGATCAACGGGCAGGGCGGATCGGGCTTCTCCCGACCACTGTGGAAGGCGGCGGCGGCGGCGGGTGCCCGGCGCGAAGCGGCGAAGACGGGCGGGACCGACCGGAGAGGTCCGGATGGACGGAACGAGCAGATCCGCCGGGGCAACCGGATCCGGTGGATCCAGGCCCGGTTCGGTGAAGACGTGGCGGCGACGGCGACCTCCATGGCGGCGGTGGCTACTGCGGAGGAAAGGGTCGGCGGGGTGAGCGGGAGAAGTGGAGGAGGAGAAGGAAGAGAGGAGGAGGCGGGCTCCGGCTGGCGTTGGCGCTTCCGCGGCCAGCCGCTGGGTCGTCGGCGGGGGCGCGAGGCGGCGGTGGTCGGGCGCCGGGATCCCCGAGGCGCAGGAGGAGCTCCTCCTGGAGCAGCGGCGGCGGTCACGGGCACCTCGGGCCCAATCGGCCGGGCGGGCCGTGGACGGGCCGGGAGGACCAGCGGCGCGGGAGGCGCTGGGGGCACGTGGCCAGCCCTGGTTGGTCTGGGCGGGCATGGCGCGCGCCAAGTGGCGAGGAGGGAGCGGGTGGCGCGGAAACGGAGGTGGGAGGCGGCGGCTGATGATTGGGGGCGCGAGATTCGAGGAGGGAGGAAGACCAGAGGTAGGTGGAGGGGCTAGGCTGCCCAAAATGGACAAGGGATGGTGTTTAAATAGGAAAGGGGCTAGGGTTAGGGGATTAGCTCCATTTTCGGACCGTACGATCGCCATCGAACGGCTCCGGAGCGGAGAGGGACTAGGAGAGGGTTGGGGCTGTGTAGATGGGCTAGGCTGAGAAGAGAGAGAGACCCGACAGCAGCTTGGAGACCGAACGTCTCGACGAAGGTACCGCAGCAGATCTTGCAATGTTTAACGGTTGGGCGATCAAACGGACTCGAATCGACGAAACTTGGCAGGCGGCCTGTCTACACCATAATAAGACCGCATGACAAGTTGCAACCCATTCCGAGAACATTTTATGCCACTTAAAAAAATAATATTTGGAGAAAGTGCAAGTAGCGTCTGCGAGTGTATCGGGCTCGGAGCGGACAACGAGAGAACTGACGGAACATTTAACGGATGCAAGTTTTGAAAAACATGCGGATGAAATGCAGATGATGCCATGAGATGAAATGCAAGACATGAACAAAATGCAAAACAACAGACAAAAACCCAACCACGGAAGAAATATCATATAGCATCTCCGGAAAAGGCAAGAGTCGGAGTTACGAATATGGAAAGTTGTATCCGGGGCGTTACAACACTCCACCACTACGAGAGGATCTCGTCCCGAGATCTAGGATGGCACCGGAGGGAAAAGGAAGAGGAAGATGAGAGGTAAAACTAAGTTGCTTCTTTGACAAAAGAGTGAAAGCAAAGAACTTTGAGAGGTTGAGAAATATGAAGGAAACAAAACAACGAAGATTGCAAACAATCTGTTAGAAAAGAGGAACAAGGAACATTACGAGGGCTTGAAGGTTGCAAGGACATGGTTGACGAGCACAAAGGACAAGAAGGAATTGAAACCACTCTGGTTGAAACGAGATAAGAATGATATAATCTGGACAGCACTCCGACTGAAAATGGAAGGAATTAGAATCATGAACTTGAGAAGATGGGATGATACTTGGTGAAATCAACAACACACTGCCTCTGAAACTATTGAAAGAATGGTACAAGGGGTAAAAAAAAACATTTCAGACCGCACTCCGGTTAAGGAAGCAGGCAAAACTTGATAAGATGAGAAAACTTGAATGGATGACACAACACTCCGGTTAAACGGATATTGCAAGAAAAAGAACATGATCTTGACAAAACGAGACGATGGGTCGAAGAGAGCAACATCACAATGCCTTCGGAACGAAAGAATAGAAGATAGATCTTTGGAATAAAGGAATGGAGAAGAAAATGACAACTTCTACCACAAATGAGTTTGGAAAGCACCCTTCCAAGAAAGGTTATAACAGAGTTGTTGGAAAACTAACAACGAAAGAACAGAAGCTTGTCATGGCCTTATGGCAAACATCTCAAAATGATGAGGTGACAACCCGCCATTAATGTAAACAAATGATTGGTTGAGATTAAAGAAGATAAGAGAAACTTCTTCACCGAGATGAGAAGGAGAAAATTGGATCATAGATACGCACCACAAATAGCAACATTCCTTAGGGAAGGCTTTAGGTGAAATATGACCCAAGATAACTCGAACAAAGGGATTGATGGATTTAAAATACCTCATTCTTGACAACATGTGAAACATGAAACACGAACTCAAATTGTCAAGAATGACATAACACCACCTCAAAAGATAAGGTAGGAAGAATTGCACTTCGAAATGCAAGAAGAAGAATACTTGAGCTCCTCAAAACAAAACATGTGTTGAGCACCATGTTTATTTTTAGAGTATAGCTTGGCGGGTCATAACTTCGAGAGAAACTTGAAGGACAATTCGAGAAAGAAATGAATCCTTGACGAACCACCATGTAGATCCTCCATGAAGAACTCCGGTAATAAAAGGATGATAGAAAGAAAGAGAAGTTGCAAAAGCAAGGTGAAACCTTGAAGTGATAAGATGAAGCTTTGAAATGATATAACCGAGAAAACTTTGAACTCCGGAAAGAAAAGATTAAACATCTCGAACCGAGAATGTGATATGATGACCAACTCCGGAAAGAAGAAACTAGATTACTTGGATGAAACAACAATAAGAATTACGTTATGCCTATCCTTCACCAATTTAAATTGATGAGAAGCAACAAATTTGGCATACTACTTATTCTCGTAGAAAGGATTAAAAGAGATATTTCTCAACTTGGGAAGGTCTTCATCGAACCACCGGTAGGACTGAAAAGAACGAAAGAATCTATATGATAACGAAGGAATAGAACTCTTGAACGAACCACCGTAATAATTGAGAATGAATGAAGAAAAGAGAATGAATCACCGGGAAGAATTAGAAAAGAACGAAGATGCTTGAGAGAATTTAGATATAAGAGATTGAAGAGATGACAATCTGACTAGAGAATACTTGAACGATGCACCGATAAGATTTGGAGAACGAGAGCTGAAAGCTGGAATGAATAATTCTGAGATGATGGGCTCCGGAGAATCAAACTGAAAAGACTCCTGAAATGCTCCGGGTGGGTGAAAAGAATTCTCACAATCTAAAACCATTATGAGAGGATGGCATCAAACTAGAACCATGAATCTTGAAGAGAATGGAGCAAGATTTAAGAGAAACTCTTCTTCAGTCTTCAAATGTTGAGAATGACGATGAGAAACATCACCATGAATTGTTGAGGCACTCCGGAGTGAAAATTAGAAAGGTTGAACCAACCATGAAAATAATTTGAAAGATCTTGGAGAAAGACATTTGACTGATGATAATTCATCCTTACATCAAACTTAGAAAAGAATTTGAGAATAACTCCGAAAAATTAGAAGAGTCAGGTAAGATCCTGGGGAAAGACCTGTGGGTTAGGGCCCACTCAAAAGAAACACCGTTTAACGATTGCTTGGAAGAGAGATTGCACCGGTTGAATTAAATGGGTTGAATGAGATAGCATCCTCAAAAGAACTTGAGTGAATTGAGAATGGAAACTAGAATCTTCTGAGATATCTTCAACACTCCGGAACAATTGAATAGCGAGAAGTGGATGATTAAGAGATGCACCGACATGAGAAAGCATTTGAAACGATGAAAAGAATACGATCAACACTGAAAACTTGACTTAAATCCACCGGAGAAGAAAATTAGAATGGAACAATGATAAGGTTAAAGCTTCCTTAGCGTCTTCATGAGAAATCACCGGATAAAACATTTAAGGAAAAGAATGAAGAAACTTCACTCAATAAAATTGATACTTGATTAAGAAATCTGAGTCCTTGAAGAAAAAGGGTGGGAGGGCGGGAAAACAAAGGCAACTTGGGACGGATGAAACAACACCGTTGAGAAAACTTAGAATTGATCTTGCAAACGTTGAAATGGTCGGATCCACTTGAAGAGAAGCACGCCGGTTGAGAAAAGAATTGACATGACAAGCTCAGTGATCAAGAAGGATTAGTATTCACATAGCAATATGAGAACACCATTTAGGAAAGGTATGGAATCAACACTTGACAATGAAGCAACTCGAATACCACAAAACGGAACAAAAACAAAGGATTTGGCTTGCAGAATAAGCCGGAACAAACACATGATAGAGATTTCGCCCAGAGTGTTCGTGGTGGGGCCCACACGGACACGACGTATAGCGGACGTCACGAATGACAAACAAGACGTCCCCGAATCAGCATAGCCAAGGATTCTTTAAGGCGTCTCGCGACCACTCGTAAATCGACCGTGAATGGGCGGACCACTGAGCGTTGAACCCCAATCTCAAATCATACATCCGTCGGAAAGAATATCCCGTAAGCTACTAGAATTCCCACCTATAAACTCCCGAAACTTTCGGTTATGCAATCTGGTGTTGGGGATCAGGGACACAAAATATCTCACCCAAACTAACAATACCTAGATCCATTTGTATCCATCCGTCAACACATAACCAAGAAATCCTCGAAATCGTGTACCTCGACCTTGAAAAACATCCGTTATACAAGTCATGGCAATACTCCCTTTTCGCCTCGATCTTTGGGCTATCGGGTTATCTCACCAACAAGCGCACAAAAGAGATTTCGATGTCGGAAAAGCTCGGTATTCGAGAATCGCAACGATAAAATTGTGGCGACAACACCTCGAGCTCAACTCCCGGGACACCGCCACAACCCCTAAATGTCGAGGCACCAAGAACAATGTTCTCGTCACAAAACCATCAAACGATTCCAAGATACCCACGTGATCCTAAAAAAATTTAGTGAAATTTGAGGAGAGAAAAGTCAAAACATCTACGTCAGGATGCCTCACCAGAGCGACGAAGGGACTGGGAAGTAAAAGAATCCTACTCTCCGATATATATAATCCTAAGACTCAAAACATTTTCCGTTCTAGACTCAACAACGCCAGCAAACAATCAAGTAGGGGGCTCCTAAGTGGGAAGGCTCGATTACCAACTTAGCGCCCTCGATGCGGCTATATCTCCCACGTGTCGAGGCACGACTTAGAGGCATAACCGCATTGAAAGCAATGTCGCAAGTGAGGTAATCTTCACACAACCCAAGTAATACATAAGGAAAGAGATACATAGTTGGCTTACAATCGCCACTTCACACAATACATGAGTAAAACATTACACCATACAGATACAATCAAGGTCCGACTACGGAACCAAAATAAAAGAAGACTACCCCAAATGCTACACAGATCCCCGATCGTCCCAACTGGCTCCACTCTTGATCAACTGAAGCGAATCAACACAATGAACAAGATCTTCATCGAGCTCCTCCTTGAGCTCGGATCGTCACCGCACGGTTTCATCGGCACTGCAAACTGGTTTTGGAAGTATCTGTGAGTCACGGGGACTCAGCAATCTCACACCCGCGAGATCAAGACTATTTAAGCTTAAAGGTAGGACAGGGTAGTGAGGTGGAGCTGCAGCAAGCGACTAGCATATATGGTGGCTACAATCGCAAAAGAGAGCGAGAAGAGGAGGCAAAGCACGGTCGAACAACTATGAGCAAGAAGTGATCCTGAAACTACTTACGTCAAACATAACTCCAACACGTGTTCAATTCCGGACTCCGAGAAGAGACCATCACGGTTACACACGCGTTGGTGTATTTTAATTAAGATCAACTTCGGTTTTCTACAACCGACATTAACAAATTCCCATCTGCCTCATAACCGCGCACGGCTTTGAAAGATAATACCTCAGTAGGGGTGTCCCAACTTAGCCCATGATAAGCTCTCACGGTCAACGAAGGATATTCCTTCTCTGGAAGACCCGATCGATCTCGGAATCCCGGACTACAAGACATTTCGACAAAGAATAAAACAAGACCAGCAAAGCCGCCCGGATGTGCCGACAAATCCTGATAGGAGCTGCACATATCTCGGTCTCAGGGCACACCGGATGAACACTACGTACGGCAACCGACGATACCCCAAGTTGCCTCGGGGCGGCACCGCAAGTGGCTCTAGTTTGGACCAGCACTCGGAGGAGAACTGGCCCGGGGGTTAAAATAAAGATGACCCTTGAGTCTGCAGAACCCAAGGGAAAAAGGCTTAGGTGGCAAATGGTAAAACCAATGTTGGGCCTTGCTGGAGGAGTCTTATTCAAAGCGAACTGTCAAGGGGGTCCCATAAATCACCCAACCGTGTAAGGAACATAAAATCCGGGAACATAACACGGTATGACGGAAACTAGGGCGGCAAGAGTGGAACAAAACACCGCATAAGGCCGAGCCTTCCACCCTTTACCAAGTATATAGATGCATTAATTAAATAAGATATATTGTGATATCCCAACAAGTAAACATGTTCCAACAAGGAACAACGTCTCCATGTTCCAACAAGGAACAAACTTCATCTTCACCTGCAACTAACAACGCTATAAGAGGGGCTGAGCAAAGCGGTAACATAGCCAATCAACGGTTTGCTAGGAAAGGATGGTTAGGGGCTTGACATGGCAATATGGGTGGCATGATATAGCAAGTGGTAGGCATCGTAGCATAGGCATAGCAAAAGAGCGAGCATCTAGCAAGCAAAGATAGAAGTGATTTCGAGGGTATGGTCATCTTGCACGAAATCCCGCAAGGAAGAAGAACGAGTCCATGAAGAAGACAAGCGGACGTAGTCGAACGAATCCTCACAACTCCGAACGGAACCGAAGCTAACGAGAGAAGCAACCGGAAAGAAACAAATATCATAGTAAACAACCATCACATAAACATGGCATGATGCACAAACAAGTATGATGCATGTCGGTTTAAATAGCATGGCATGGCAAATGCAACAAACAATACCACAAATTAAGTGGAGCTCAACATGCAACGAGTTGCATATTGACGAAACACCACATCAACTATTTAGTTCACTCCCGATTAGATACTCAACAATATTAAATGTTGATTATCATGGCAAGGGTGAAGCACAACAAAACTACCTAACTAGGCAAGTTTAAATGAGGCCGGAAACAACGAACAACAAGTCCGGAAAATCCTCATGTGCATATTTATGGATTAGGTACTGTTCTGCCCTAAACACAATTTTAGAGTTGTTAAACATGCAAAGTAATGCTACCATGTAAAACTAGGCATTTTTCTACCCCATTTACATATATAATTTATTTAAATCCGAGCTACGGTTATTTAGTTATGAAATAAATCATTTTAGCACGGCATATTGGCAAATTTAAATAGACAGCAATTTAAACATTTTAACAAGGGATGAAAGTGGCATATTATTAATCTACACAATTTTCTGAGCATATTACATATAAAGTTTGTTTAAATCCGATGCACGGTTAATTAATTATTGATGCATGAACATGGAGGGTTTTTCTGCAAAATAGTAATTTTACGGATAATTAGTAAATTCATGGCCTTGAGAAAAAAAAATCTCTGGCGGGCCAAACTGGCTAGCCCAACAAAGGCATGTGGGAGGGTGGGTGGCTGCTCACATCATGGGCTTGGCCCGGTTCGGTGGAGGAGGGAGAGGCTCCGGCTGGGCCTGGCGACGCGGAGGAGGCTGGGGAGGCCCACGCGGGGAAGGAGGCAGGCCGGCTTGGGGCCTGGGGGCAGCAGGCCGAGGCTGGGCCAGACGCGGGGCGGGGCCCACGGGGCCGGACGGCGCGGTCAACGGGGCAGGGCGGATCGGGCTTCTCCCGACCCATTGTGGAAGCGCGGCGGCGAAGCGGCGAAGACGGGCGGGACCGACCGGAGAGGTCCGGATGGGCGGAGCGAGCAGATCCGGCTGGGGCAACCGGATCCGGTGGATCCAGCCGGGTTCGGTGAAGACGTGGCGGCGGCAGCGACCTCCATGGCGGCGGTGGCTACTGCGGGAGGAAAGGGTCGGCAGGGTGAGCGGGAGAAGTGGAGGAGGAGAAGGAAGAGAGGAGGCGGGGCTCGGCTGGCGTTAGCGCTCTGGCCTGCTGCTGGTCGTCGGCCGGAGGCGCGAGGCGGCGGTGGTCGGGCGCCGGATCCCTCGAGGCGCAGGAGGGCTCCTCCTGGAGCAGCGGCCTTGGTCTGGGCACCTCAGGCCCATCGGCCCGGGCGGGCCGTGGACGGGCCGGGAGGACCAGCGCGGAGGGGCGCTGGGGGCACGTGGCCAGCCCTGGTTGGCTCTGGGCGCTGGCCGGCGGCGCCAAGTGGCGAGGAGGGAGCGGGTGGCGCGAAGCGGAGGTGGGAGGCGGCGGCGATGATTGGGGCGCGAGATTCGAGGAGGAGGAAGACCAGAGGTAGGTGGAGGGCTAGGCTGCCCAAAATGGACAAGGGATGGTGTTTAAATAGGAAAGGGGCTAGGGTTAGGGATTAGCTCCATTTTCGGACCGCATTTATCACCATCGAGCGGCTCCGGGCGGAGAGGGACTAGGAGAGGGGTTGGGGCTGTGTAGATGGGCTAGGCTGAGAAGAGAGAGAGACCCGACAGCAGTTTGGAGACCGGAACGTCAGCGAAGGTACCTGCAGCAGATCGCAATGTTTAACGGTTAGGCGATCAAGCGGACTCGAATCTGACGAAACTTGGCAGGCAGCCTGTCTACACCATAATAAGACCGCATGACAAGTTGCAACCCATTCCGAGAACATTTTTATGCCACTTAAAAAAATAATATTTCGGAGGTGCCGCGGGCGCGTGCGAGTGTATCGGGGCTCGGAACGGACAACAGAGAGAACTGACGGAACACGAACGGATGCAAGTTTTGAAAAACATGCGGATGAAATGCAGATGATGCCATGAGATGAAATGCAAGACATGAACAAAATGCAAAACAACAGACAAAAACCCAACCACGGAAGAAATATCATATAGCATCTCCGGAAAAGGCAAGAGTCGGAGTTACGAATATGGAAAGTTGTATCCGGGGCGTTACACCGCGGCGGTCCATATGGGGGACGACCCTTGCGAGTTCTTCGTCAAGCTGCGTCGGGCGCCTCGTCGTCGTCTCCGGCTTCCAGCTCCGTTCGCGATGGCGATGGAGTCGGATCCGCCCGAGACGTTGAGATTGCACATGAGGGGTTGTGGGATTAGTGGCACGCGAGTCCGCGTTGTATTCCCAGCCCCTAATGTGATGTATCTTGATCGTGGGTGGAAGACCTTCGCCGCATCCACAACGTCTTTGGCGGGTTTACCCTCCATTTAAGTTAATGGAGGGTGATCTCCTCTCCGTCAAGGTCTTGAGGATCTTGGCACTTTCGGGCGAGTGCTGCGTGGATAGCTCCTCCGACAATGACGATTCCTCCTCGGCGAGTGGCGAGGAGGAGAGCGACAGCGACGACGAGGGTAGCGGGCCCGACTAGTTGTCGAGGCGCCGCCCGCGCGTCACCGGCGACCCCATCATCCGTGTCGCGGCTCCTTGAACTCCCCGGTCGTCTCCTTGGGCGGCCGGCGTGGGGAGGCTGCGGAAGGAAGAGGGAGGCGACAAGGCCGTCAAGTCGAATCTGAGGCGTAGTGCCCTCGGCAGCGTCTTGACGTCCTGCCGCCCGTCTTGAGCTCTGCTTCCGTCGCCGCCGTCCCGTCAAGCCTTCTCGAGAGCCCCGGCATGTTCCCTTGGTGCCTTCGCACTGTAGCTCAGCGTGGCGCCCTTTTCCCTTCCGCCTCCTTAACCTACCTCCACGAAGATAGGGACGGAAGAGGATTACGGGCATCTTATCTTTTTAATTTGTAAGCCTTCGGGCCTTATCTGCATTTAAGAACTTGTAATCCTCTCTTTCATGTTTTTCACTCTCCACGGACTGTATCCGAGTAGAATGTTTTTAATGAAAGAGGGATGTTTGAGAAGAGACGAAAGGCTTATCTGATACCGCGGCCCCCGGCAACTCTGGCTTGCCGCAGCCCCCGGTAACTCTAACTTGCCGTAGCCCCCGACAACTCTGGCTTGCCGGGGCTTGGATGCTGGCGCACCTTTCTTCTCTTCGCTGTTATTTCAGTTCTGAGAACAGTTTAGCTAGTGCCATGATAGGTTATTTTTGTAAAATGCACTATCTGAAGCCATCGAATGCAACGTTATTTCCTTTACTCAATTTCTTCCCTTGTATGTTTTTACCCTACGCTTTCAGGGAAACTTGCCGGTGCAGGCACCCTTGCCGCGGCGTCGAGTCGCGGAACTTCAGCAACTTCTTTGGTGGGGTCGCTACCGACAAGCAACCTCGTCGCGGACTAGTCGCAGCTCACTTAAATTGTTGAGCGGACTCGAAACAAAGTAAGGGCGCGACCAGTCACGATTTGGTTCCTCCGCGCACAGGTTTTCCATACAAAGTACTATCGTTCGAGGAAGATAACTTGAAAATTTAAAACTGGTCGCTTAAACTTAGCAACTTAGCTTTTCTGTTGTCCGTCTTCCGGCAAGGCGACAATTCCTCGAGCGACGCCCACACCATTATCTCCTCCTCTCCCCCCGGTTAACTTGTGGGTGGATGAACCTCCTTCTTGTTTGGGAAGAAAGAAGAGAAAAAGAAAGTTGTGGAGCCTAATGGCTAATTATCGCTTACCGGGTGCGGGTGCTGCACAAGATGTTAGTAAACACATGCATATTTTATTATGAAGGCATGTATTAACAAAAATGTGCGCAACCATAGGCTTTACTGATGCACGGGGTCTGCGCCCGGCTTTGTACAAAGGATTACATGCAACAGCGGCAAGACTTGTACAAAAGAGTGGTTCTTGAGCAGGTTCGGCAACGCGCCTCATGGGTAAAACTTGAAGATGCTCTATGTTCCGGAGTTGCTCACGGAAAGCCATCTTCGGTCTCAAAGCGGACGGCGCGGGCCTAGTGACTCGTTTTACCCGATAAGGGCCTTCCCACTTGGCGTCAACTTGTTGGAATTCTTGGCGGATTGAGCGCGCGAAGAACAAGGTCGCCTTCCTCGAAGCTTTCGGCATTAACTGCGGCTATGGTAGCGGCGCAAAGCTTGTTGGTAACGAGCAGCTCGTACAACAGACTGAAGGCGATCTTCCTCGAGGCGGCGCGTCATCTTGTCGCAGCTGCTCTTGCTCAAGCTCATCATAAGCGAGCACTCGAGGTGACCCGTATCTGAGTTCCGTGGGGAGAACTGCCTCTGCTCCGTAGACTAGAGCAAAGGGTGGCGGCGATGGCTCGATTTGGCGTCGTCTGATCGACCAAAGAACCACTGGTAGCTCCTCGATCCAGTTCCTTCCGCACTTGTGCAGCCTGTCGAAAGTTACGGTCTTGAGTCCTCGCAGCACTTCAGCGTTTTCCCTCTCTGCTTGACCGTTGCTTGTCGGATGAGCAGCGGAAGCAAAGCAGATCTTGGCGCCAAGATCTTGGGCGTCTTGCATGAAGGTGCGACTTCGTGAACTGTGTGCCGTTGTCGGTGATGATCCGGTTAGGAATCCCAAGCGGCAAACAATTGACTGAAGAACTTGACGGTTGATCGTGTTGTCACCTTTCTCACTGGTTCCACTTCCGGCCACTTTGTGAACTTGTCGATTCGACGTACAAGTATTCAAAGCCCCGACAGCTCGGGGAAGGGCGAGATGTCGAGCCCCTAGACCGAGAAGGGCGGGATAAAGGGATCGTCTGGAGAGCTTGAGCTGGCTGGTGTATCTGTCTTGAATGGGCCTGCACGCTTCACACTTGGTTACTTGTGCGGTTGCATCTGGAGGGCTTCGGCGGAAGAAACCTTGCCGGAAAGCTTTGCTTGGCAAGTGCTCTTCGCCAATGTGGTGAACACATGTGCCTCCGTGTATCTCTGCCAACAGTTTACATCCATCTTCGGCAAATACACTTCAATTTCACTCTGTTGAGTCTTCTTACATGCAGGATGTTGTCAACAAACTGGTACATACTTGACCGCCGGCTACTTTTCCGCTTCTTCTTGCTCTTGGGAAGTTCTCTGTCAGAAGGAAATGGGCGATCTCTTGTGCCCATGTTGGAGCACTGTGGCTCGACAACAAGGACTAAAGGCTCATCTATCATCTGCGGGACCATCGGCTTCTCGGCAAGGACCTGCAGGTCCGCGAGCTCGATGATCCCGTCAAGCTTGCGGAGCTAAGCTTGTCGGGGCGTTTGCTTCAACGATACAAACTGCATGGTTTGTCGAGCGATCGCTCCTCGGTGATATTTGCGTTGGTTTTAGGGACCTTCTTGGCGGCGGCTTGGGGAGCTCTGCCGGAAAGTAGTCGCCCGAAACCAATTTTCTCTTCTTGCTCTGTCACGTCGATGGTGTCACGGTTGGTGAGTCGACTTGAGCACAAAATCCCTAGTTCCACAGGTAACTTAAGTGCGGCACATTTGGAGAGGCCATCAACTATGTCATTACTGTGTTCTTGGAGCGTGTTCCATTTGCGAGCCTTCAAAGTGCTCTTCCAGCTTCCTCACCTCATCGACGTCGCTTCCATCAGCGGACTCGGTAATCTTTATTTACTTGGCGGACGACAAGTTGTGAGTCTCCACGACAATGAGCTTCTTAATCCCAAGGTCCACCGCAATCCACGAGACCGGCAAGCAAGCCTTCATACTCTGCGGTATTGTTTGTTGCTTGTTCCTTGGGAAAGTGCATCTGGACTATGTATTTGAGGTGTTCCCGGTGGGTGCGATGAGCAACACGCCGCACCGGCGCCTGCAGCGAGAAGGCACCGTCAAAATACATCAGCCATTCTTTATTTGCCTCCTTGGCGGGATGCTCGTCTCGGAATCTCTTCATCCTGCGTTGGCGTCCACTCTGCTATGAATTCAGCCAATGCCCTGCTCGATAGTTGAAGTGCTTTGAACTTGAGACCAAAGCTTGCAGTTCAAAGTGCCCACTCAACAATCCTGCTTTGCTTACGGATTTTGCAAAATCCTCTTCAGTGAAAGCGAGTGACAATCTGTTATCTCATGTGCTTGGAAGTAATGGCGCAGCTTTCTCGAGGCCATGAGGAGGCCAAAAGCAGCTTCGCACGCCAGAGTACCTCGATCTAGCCCCTGCAAAGGGAATCGACAAAATAGACTGGGCGCTGCACCATCTTCTTCCGTATCTTATGCAACCTCTCGCTGGTCCGTCCTTATCGGGACCAGAGCTTGACGGCGAAGCATCTTGCTCGTCATTTGGATCGCTTTGCCTCGGTTGCGGCTCATCATCTGCCTCCTCTCCGCTACTAACGCAGCACTAACCACTTGATTGGTCGCCGCTATATACAACAGCAACTTTTCTTGTGGCTTAGGTGCGACAAGTATTGGAGCGGAGGACAGTATCTCTTCAAGTCTGCAGCGCAGCCTCCGCTTCGAGTCCATTTCATTGGACCTGCCTTTTCAAAATCTTGAAAAAGGCGGTAGCGTTCAACAGATTTAGAGATGAACTTCTTGAGGGCAGCCATGCAACCGCAAGCCTTCGACATCCTTGGCGCTTTGGCGCTTGATCTGCTCAATGGCCTTGATCTTGTCGGGATTGGCTTCAATTCCCGCCGAGATACAAAGAACCGAGAAGCTTGCGGAAGGGACTCCAAACACGCACTTCTCGGGGTTGAGCTTGAGGTTGATCTTGCGCAGGTTTGCAAGCGTCTCATCAAATCTTGAACCAAGGTTGCCTGTCTTTGCTCTTGACCACTATGTCATCCATGTAAGCTTCTACATTTGATGTACACGAGGTCCAAAAGCATCGTGGACTACCCTTGCAAAGGTTGAACCGGCATTCTTCAAACCGAAGGCATCCGTATAAAGCGATCGTGCCACATAGTGTGATGAATGCGGTTTCTCTTCATCCTCTTACGCCATGAAGATCGATGATATCCTGAATATGCATCAAGAAACAGCGGATCGCATCCACCGTGGAGTCAACAATCTGGTCGATCGTGGCAAGGGAAGCGGGTCCTTGGGGCAAGCTTTATTAACATCTGTGAAGTCAATACAAAGCCTCCATTTCCCATTAGCCTTGTGTACCACTACGGATTGGCCAGCCACGTGGGGTGGAGGACTCCTCGACAAGCCTGCTGCTTCCAATTTCTTGATCTCCTCTGCTATGAACTCTTGGCGCTCCTTTGCTGCTTCCTAACCCTTTGCTTGGCGGGCGGCGTCGGGACGGGACAGCTAGGTGGTGCTCAATTACTTTCACAGGAGCGCGGGGATGTCGGATGGTTGCCACGCAAACACGTCGACATTCGCCCGCGAGGAAAGCAACGAGCTCGCCTTCCTATTTAGGTTCAAGTGTGGCAGATGGTGAAGGTACCACCGGTCCCGTCCTCCTGGCGGGCACCTTCTTGGTCTTTGGCGGAGCTGCCATCGTCTTGTTGCACTTGCGGTGGAGCTCGATGGTGCGTCCTCAGCGGTGGCGCAGCACTCAAAGAGGTGCGCTTGCGGAGTGGGCAGCAGAGCTCTTGCGGACCTAGTGGTCTTCTTCTTCGCCCGGGAGCTTCAGCGGTAAGTGGTTTGCTATCTGTCGCGGCTGCTGCGTCCGGTAAATCTTGTCGGCGCGAGATAAGTCGTCTTTCTTGTCGCCATGGACAGAAATGACACTTATCGGGCGGGCATCTTGAGTAGGTTGTAAGCATAATGAGAGCGGCCATGAACTTGGCGAGTCTTTGGGCTGACCAAGTATGCCATTGTAGGGCAATGGGAAATCGGCGACGTCAAGCGTGACCCTCTCGGTTACGAAGTTGAGTTATTTGCCGAATGTTACCGCAGCGTGATCTTCCCTTTGGGCTTGCTCCTTCTGGGTTGATTCCTTGGAAAGTACCGGTTTCTTGAGCTCATTGTCGAGGATTTGAAGTTTACGGAGCCTTGTGAAGGAGATCAAATTCAGGCCGCCCCGCCGTCAACCAACATCTTTGTTACCTTGAGGTTGCGGATGGTTGGTGAGACCAACATCGGCAAACACCCGACCTCGATGATCGATCGGGGTGATCCTCAATGTCAAAAATGATGGGGTCTTGGACCACTTGAGGTTTGCGTGACTCTATGGGCGGTTCTGCTGCATTAACCTCACGCATCCATTGCTTAAGTTGGCGGTCACGAGGTATGCGAGAGCAGCGCCACCATCGGCGCAAAGGACCTCTGTTGCCTTTTGAAACTCATGCTCATCGGTCTCATCGTCCTCATCGTCCTCGTCATCTTCATCTTCATATTCTTCCTTGTCGCGCCACGGGAGGTCATCTCCTTGCCGCTGCTTGGCCTTGCCGCGTCCTCCCGGCGGATCTCTTCTTACTTGTCGCACCTGCACCTTCTTGGGCTTTCTCCTTGTCTACTTCGCTCGTATTCAGCTTTTGTAGCTCAACAAGCTGCTCGACTTTCTTGCAGCTCTGGAGATCGTGGCCCTTAGTGCGGTGGATTTCTGATCTTGCTTGTTGGAGCTGCCGGGCTTGTCGGCGGCCGCCACGACTTGGCGGTCGGCGTCAGCGGCAACCTCCTTGCGGAGCCACCGGCCTTGGCTTGGTTGGCGGCACCATCCTTCCTGACTGCTCGACAACTAGTACTTCTTGGTTTTCTTCCTCCTGTTGTTCCGCCGCGGCTATTCCTTGCAGGCGATCCCTCACTGTCGGACTCTGCTCCCACATTCTCTCACAGGAGTCTTCTTCCTTCTTCAGTAGCGTGCACACTTGTCGGCAAGGCGTATAGCTCGTGGCGTCTTTCACTTTGCACATCGCCATCTCCTCCCTCATCCTGCGATTTCATACATTACGATGGAATGCCTTGATCCTTGCAGCAGGTGGGCGTGCAGGATGTTGTAGTGCACTCGATTGAATCTCTGGATGAATTTGCGCAGAGACTCCCCCTCCTTCCGGGCAAGCGGTGGAGATCACTCTCACAGCCATGAGGCTTGTGGCCGCTGTGAAGGCGCCAACAAACTGGTGGCACAAATCTGCCAAGAAGAAATAGAGCCATCCGGCAAGTGCATGAGCCAAGATCGGCGTTTGGCTTGAGCACCAAGGGAAGTAGTTGGCGAGGATCTTGTTGTCTCGTCCCCGCAGCTTGCACGCGATGGTGTGAATCTTTGAGGAACTCGATGGGTGTGTTACGCCGTCGTACTTCTCCGCACGCGTCTGGTTTGAAGTTTTTCTTGTCGGACCACGGACTTGCCGCAGCTCACGAGTGAGCAGGGCAACCCACGCGTCTGACAAGTCGCTGGTTCCCCTGGCGCGTGCATATCGACAATGGGCCCGGCGCGTTGGTCGATTGACGCACGCTTCTCTTGGCGCTTCGTCTGGGTTCGGCGTCCTCTTCTTCCGTTCGAAGAGCGTGGCGCTGGTCGCGACGAGCTCGTGGATCCGGCGACGCCGTGGAGTCGCTGTCGAGTGGATCCGGCGAGTCGGTGATCTTAGCCTTCGGGAAGGGGAGTGTACGGATGGGTGCACCCCGCAAGTCTCGTCGCCATCGGCTCGTGCCTTGTCGCCTCGCCCTTGATTGCGGCGCGCTCGGTTGTCGCGGGGCGTCGCCGTTAAGCGAAGCCGATGAGACTCTGATTGTGGCCCTCCACTCGTCGACCTTATCGGCCGTCGGAGGTAATCTAGTAATGTGAGCTCGCCAAGGCTTCCGCTGGTGTGTTTAGGCGGCAGCGGCGTGCGGGCGAAGAAGCGGGATGTGCTCGGACTCTAACCAAGTTAGGAGGAGCAGCATCCGCCCAGCGAAATACCCCACTCGTCTGCGGCATCTTTGAGGTGCATGCGGGTCTCGAGGCCTCGGGATCCTCGGCTTGGCCTTGGTCCAAAGATCGTATCTTTGCCTTGGGTATCATGGCGCTGTTTGTCCGCGCCTCCTGCGATGGGCCTTGGTGCAGTTCGGACGCCGGCCGCGCGCCGCGTTGTCCTTGGACTGGCGGCATCGTGGGCTCCCTCGGCAGCCTTGGTCCCTCACTTGTTTCCCCCACAGGCGGCTCCGGTGGTGGTGGGTTCGGCAGCAGACGGCTCAGCGGCTGCCGAAGGCTTCTTCTTGACACCATGTCGGCGAAGATGTCGATGGAGTTGCTCGTCGACCGCGGATCAGGTTCACACAGCCTCGGCGTCCCCTACAGCGCGCCAAAGATGTCGGGGAGAAGAACGATCGTGCCCCACGAGCACCTCTGAGATTCTAGGTCCCTTTGTGGTTGGAGGAGATTGTGCAAAAAGCGGATCGGCGATGCACACGAGAGGTTTTACCCGGCTTGGAGCTCTCCGGAGATAATACTCTCTTGCTGCTTTGTGGATTATCTTCTCTTCTTGCTAGGGAGCAATCTGGCTCCAAAACCTAGCTTTGAATGTGATGAACTAAGCTTGGAGCTGGACCTAAACCAGCGAACCCTTCTCGTTGCCCTCGGGCCTCCTTTTATAGACACAAGGGGTTACCACATATGGCAAGTAGACAAGGGTAAGATAGTAAAACCTAGGTTGGTACACGCTTTATACGATGTACGATAATCTATACCTAACTCGTGACAAGGGACAAGAGTCATCAATGCCCGTCTCGATCGCCCGAAACGAGTGTAACAGGGACCGTTAAGTGCGCCTCAAATGCGCCACGATGGTGGCTTGTCGGTATTGTTTGTCGCTTCTCCCGGCTGGCTGCACAGCCTTGCCGCAGCGTGCCAGGGGAGCCCGTGGTGACACGTTGGCGGGTGGTGGAGCGGAGATGAAGAGAGTCGCCCGCCCGGCAAGCGCCTTGCATGGCGGGAACCTGTCGGCAACAGGGTTTAAGCGCCTCAAGCCTTCCCGGCAAGCTCCTCTTGCGGGGCCTTATTCCTTCAGCATACTGGTGGCCTTCCGGCAAGCTCCTCTTGCGGGGCCTTATTCCTTTAGCATGCAGGTGGCCTTCCCGGCAAGCTCCTCTTGCAGGGTCTTAACTACATTGTTCTTGAATGGCTCCAAGGGAGCTCTTGAGGATCTTGGCGGCCATCAAGCCGGCCCGGCCGTGGTAGCTGCAACTGTCCGTGCACGAGTTCGGGGTACTAGGGTACCCCTACTCTAGTACACCGACATGTTCGTATGGCATCTCCTCTTAGGAAGATATTGGCAATTCGACCGCGGTGTCATCCACAACGGACGAACCAATAACTATAGTTTCCATATGAAGGGCAAGGAGTACGTGCTTCGACCCAGGTCACCAAGTCAAGTGATTGCCGACAAGCAAGGTTCAACCCATTATGGAAATAATAGTGAGCGAGCGAACCACCAAAAAGAGAGTGAGCGCCACAAGACAAAATGGAGCGACTCCACGATGAGCGACAAGAAAAACTTAGTGCTTTTAGCCACTAAAAGAGACATCGGGGATGTCAGTGAGAGCCCATCGAGTGTTCTTCACTTTGTACTTGTGTGCAAAGATGAGGTGGTGAGGACTAATACTTCACGTCATCTACCTTTTGTGTTGTCTTATTTATTGCAAGAATTTATGGATGTTTTCCCTGATGTGCTACCTCCCGAACATCCCGAACTTTGTAAAATTGAACACCGCATCGACCTTATACCTGGTGCACCTTTACCGAACATGGCACCATACCACATCAACCCTGACGAGACAAAGAGATCCAAAGGCAGTGCAACATCTCATGAAAAATGGGTATGTACGTGAGAGCTTACATGTGCCATTCCGGTTATTATTGTGCCTAAGAAATACGGTAGTTATCGCATGTTTAGATTGTCGTCCCATAAATGCTATCACCGTTCGTTATATACACCCCATTCCATGCCATGGTGACATGCTAGATGAACTTAATGGAGCCACCATTTCTCCAAGATTGACCTTAAAAGTGGCTACTATCAAATTCACACACAAGAGGGTGATTGTCGTGGTTTTGTCACAGCAGATGTCCTAGTGTGAGGACTTAGACATGAGGCCATTGCATCTAGGTGGTTAGCTTGTCAGGGTTGAGCGGAATCGACAGACACGGATTTTACCCAGGTTCGGCCCCTCACGGTGGAGTTAAAAAGCCTACTCGTGTTTTTCTACTTATTGCTTGAGTATCGATTACAAGGGATTGGATTCACTTGTCCTAGCTATCAATTGATTGTAACCTGATCTATCTGTGCCGGGGACTCGCCTTTATATATGGGTCGAGGCCTCCGGCTTACAAGAATCCGGGTTGTGTCATGACCTGTGACTGAGTCCAACTCTAAGTCGCCTTGCCTTCTGTGGCAAGACACCACATGGCGGCTTATGCCTCCGGGCCACCCGCCGCCTTCTGGTTCCGGGCACTAAGCCGGCCCATCTTGTAAGTCGCCCTTCCAGTCTTGCGTCTCGATCGCTCCGGCCCGTCTGATGCCTGACTCCAAGAGTCACGAGTAACATGACCCAGCCTTTATACGGCGGGTTATATCATTGGGTCATATCCCCAACATTAGGCCCCAGATTGATTTGAAATCGTTCATGTCAATCTTCAATCCATCAGTCTGGTGAGTCTTCCCTCTGAATCTCACAATCTTAGCTTAAAAAACTTCACAACCCACCATATGAAATGATGATGTCACCTCTGCAATTTTGGGGAATCTTTCATGATGTCAAAAACCACCATTTGCAATTGGGTTCCTTCCCAAGTCTCCAGTCTCATCCTTAATGATTATCAAGATCAAGGTTTTTTGCCACCTCAAGAAGAAATTGGTTGGCGAGCCGGCCAAGGAGACGACATTCCTCGTCCCGACGAAGGAGAAGTTGTGGTTTTTACTGACCATCAACTTAGAGGCTTTTCTCCGCCCGGGTCACAATTCTTTCAAGACGTCTTAAACTATTTTAAACTTCATCCTCAAGATCTGGGCCCAAACTCCATATCCAATATCTGCAACTTTCGAATCCTATGTGAGGCGTATCTGTAAATAGAGCCCAATGTTCCCCTCTTCAAGGAATTCATCTATATGAACCGTCAAACAGATTGCACAGATGGCCCGAGCCTAGAACTTGGTGGGATTTCAATCCAGAGGCGCATAGACGACTACTTTCCTTCAGCTACCTTACCAAGTCATCCTAAGGGATGGATAAAGACATGATTTTATTGCAAGAACACCACCCCAACTAATGAGAAACCTTTGCCAGGTTACAAAGAAGACCACCTTCCCATGGACTTGGATCTCCCAAGCCGGATTATTCCAGAAGAACATGTTGAAGCCGCCCCAGTCTATCCAAAACTCAGGGCTTTGTTGGCTAATGGTCTAACATGGATTCATCTAACCCGGTGCTGGGTTGGATTGAGAATCCTCCCTTTAATCCGCCGACCCATCTTAATGTGTGAGTATTCTGGCAATTAAACTGGCCCTCAATGGTATAACTCTGATAACTTTACCACTGAGGAAGTCAACAAAATTGTAAAGAGTCTACTCAGGGAGCCTTATTAGAGTTGTAACAAGACGGGGCTGTTACCATTCTTCAAGCTTAACCCAGCCCCTCCGGTAAGCATTCCCTTCTATCCGGCTTATAAATCCTTACTTTGTTTGATACTTCGCTTTCTAACCTTTCTCAATTATGCAACCTGGCTCTCCCTTCTGGAATAAGAAGAGAAAAACTCGGGTGGCCAAAACCAAGACTACACCGACTTAGAAAAGGAACAAACATGCTGCTATGAATGAGTCGGCAATAGCGGGCGAGTCACCGGAGGCTGACGATCAGTCAGAGGTAGAACTGGACTCCCTTGGCCGTCTCTTTATTGAACTAGCCGACACCTCTTATTCTTAGGGTGACATTGAAACAAGCCAGGCCGAGGATACTGAGGTAATTTCCAGCTCTTTCGGCTCAGACTCCTTGCCTCCAAAGAAGATTAGGAGGGTCATCCGGAAAGTAAGCTTTTCTCTTCCAGATGCTCATTTAGACCTGAACTTTATTTTGAAGAAAACTCAGCATGAGTCGAGGTGCCAAACTCGGAGTGGCGGCTCTGGAGATCTAGTGGCCAGGTTAAATCATTAACCATCTACTCGCAAGCGGCATAACGAGGTGCCACACAGTCCGACTCATTCTTTTCCAAATGCTGGCCTTATAAGGTAGCCTCATAATCCTTCTGATTCCAATTACCAAGAGTCGCCACCATCTTCTAGATATTGGTCCTCCACTCAGCTATCGACTTTGGTTATAAACCCTGGGTAAGTAACTGTACTAACTATTGGCGGCTTGATTTACAGCGATGCGTTTTGTAATATACCATCTTGATCACACGGCCAAAGCCAAGAGCAAGAAAATGAAAACAGGCGAGTCTTCAACGACCCAACATTGAGAACCCTCAAGATCATCATGAGGACGAGGGTGATCCACCCCCGCAGACTAAACTGACGGCTTCTGACGCCATGGGTGCTCATGCTAACTCGGCAGACAATCTTAACCCACTGAGTCCCACTGTTACCTCAAGCCCTGCAAAGGCGACTGAAGATATTCCCTCTCATGAGAGGGATAACAAAGAAATTGCTATCACTGAGTGGGTCATAACACTCCAGAGGCCTCCAATGTGTTGTACCGCCAAGGATGAGACACGCTTATTAGATAAGGGCAAATCCAAACTTGAGCTACCTAACTATGAAGACTTCAGTGCTGACGAACTTTATGCCGGCTATTTAAGCTACCTGTCTACAAGCCGGGACATGCAGGCAAGCCTGGTGAATATGATGAAGAAGAAATATGAGGTATGCTCAATCGTCTCTAATGCAGCATATATCCTTATGTAGCCCCCAAGTCTTAACCATAAGAAACATTGATTATGTTTAACACGTACAGATAAATCTATAGAGCTTGAAGGGTAGCCCCCAAGGGCTGGGTTATCATCTGAATGATAAACTGGTTCTTTAAATTAACTCCTTAGTAAAAGAAATGCGATGTAGCCCCCAAGGGTCGGCTCATCTTCATGAGATGAGTCGGGTCTTTAAATATTAGTATACTTTGAATAATTGACATGTAGACCCCAAGGGCCGGCTCATCTTCATGAGATGAGTTGGGCCTTTTTGTATTAATATAATTTGAATAATTGACCTATAGCCCCTAACGGCCGGCTCATGTTGATGAGATGAGCCAGGTCTTCTCGTATTCGTTAAAATAGAAAAACTGACATCCATTAGCCCCCAAGTGCCGAGTATAGTGCTTGCAATCTGCTGGGAAATTGAACTTGTATGGATATAGCCCCCAAGAACTGGGTTAGAGAATATCGCCGACCTACTCCAGCACTTGTTTAAATAAATTTATCTCCATTATGTTGCTGGAGGCTTTAAGCACAACCGAGTCAAATTTGACCAGCTTGAGAAAAAATATTGAAAATGAACATGATCTGCGGACTAAGGCAGAGTCAAGCCTGCAATCCCCTTTGGAAGAGTTAGAAAAGATCAAGGTGGGCTTTGAGATAGCGAAGAAATCCCTAGAATCTAAAAAAGCCACCTTAATCCAATGCACATAAGTCGCCGAAAATCAACTAGCACATGTTACCGAAGAGATGGCCGGGTTGAAACACCACATCTCATAAATGACCCAGGCCATATTTTGTAAGCCATCCTTCAACTTAGAGATAAAAAATTAACTCACCTGGCGACTCATGCATAAATGATAACTCGCCCGGCGAATCTTATATGTCAACCTCTTTGCAGGTTATAGAACTCATGGCCTACAGGACAATGTCATGAAGATAAAGGTTGTATACTCTCTTACAGAGCAGTCATATACTGGAAGCATCTGGACCATAAAGGCTTTCATGGGTGAAAAGGACTTGCTGCATTTTATAAAAGATGCATTGAAGAAGTTGTCCACTATCCCAATGCAGGTGGAAGAGCTGAAGAGATCAGCCGCCCGATCCGGAGCCACCACCACCTTAAGTCGGGCTATGGCTTATGCGGAGCTCGATCTGTCAGACTTGGCTGGCGAGTTCCCGTAATATATAGATGACGGGTCTGCATTTTCATAGGAGGACTACAACACATTGCATGAAAGAATCGCGATTATTGGCGAGTCAGCTTGTTGAAAATATGGAGCTGAAAAAATATCAGCCCTCTTACAGTGCCAACAACAGCGAGTTGCACCACCCATCCTGATATCATGTGACTTAACTCTGCAACAGCGTAAGAACCTCTTTGCCCCTAACGTTGATCCATCTCCTATCCTTCATGATGAAGCCGTCTTCGAAGCTTTAACAGATGTTGACTGGACTCTGAACAACTCTCAGATCCGAGAAGCAGAAGAGCATTGTAGGATAACCTGGAGGTGTCAACCACTTGGTGTCATCAAGGGGCTAACCCAGACGGCCCAGAGGCCGGCTTGAAAGAGTAATTTTGCACCTTGCAAAAAACTTTGAATATTCTTGTCTCAGCTGCAGCCATGTAATAGTTTTAGCTGAAACTTAGTTTCTTTTGTCGTGCCTTCATGCATGTTGAACTATTACACAAGCATTTATCTGCCTGTCGGTTGACAATACTGGGATTAATGCATGGTACATGATCCACCTTGGGCGTCTTATAGCCATTGCCTGTATATGTAATTGATAAGTTGCCTGTAGCAACACGTAAATGTAGAGACTTCTAATATCTGCAAAAAAAATGTCTACCAAGCCATAGTTGGTGTCAAATAAACCGGTGAATTATATACCGGTGACTTATAATCATGATAATTGAGTGCTTAGAAGCAATTGTGGGTTAATAACTCGGTGATTAATGGTCAATAAAGGCTTTAATAGCCATCACAAACAACCCGAGATTCTTTTGACCCAGATATGTATAGTCATTGCTATAATGTGATTTAAAAGTGTTTCAATAATCCTGCATAATCAGAGATAAACAAGTATATATATACATACATATATATATATATATATATATATATATATATATATATATATATATATATATATATATATATATATATATATATATATATAGAGGCAATATTCTAATCCTGGGATTAGAATAGTTATTTGGATCACGATGGGCCTATATAGGAGCCGATAGATCCTCCCGAACTCGCTGAAAAAGAAGAAAAGGCCGATCCCCCACTCCCCGCACAACCCACGCACCCACCTCCAAAGGGGCGACGCGCCACCACCCCGCCCCAACCGGCGATCGGCCGGAGACGCCGCCGCAACCCCGCCAGCAACCGCCGCCGCCACCGAATGCCCACTCCCAGATCCAACCCCGCCGCGACGCCCCCTCTCCTCCTCCCTTGCCAGCACGCGCCACCGCAGCCTCCAACCGCCGGCTGCCCGGTCACCGAAGACGCCGCCCCGCCCCGTTCCGCCCCCAACTATTGCCTGCCCTGTCGCCGGAGATGTCGGTTCATGCTCGATTTGAAGGCCGTTGGGACGGAGAAGCTAGTGGTAGTACTGCTCCTCCTGCGCGCGCGCCAGGACACGGGCAGCCCATGCAGAAGCCGGCAGTGAGAGCGACTCGCTCAATCAGCTACACACACGTATGCGGTGCTCCGGCGGAAACGGGAAGATGCGGGCGGAAGCAGGGGCACCCCAACCGGACAGTCGCCGCCGCCCACCACCCCGAACTCCTCCGCAGGCACCGCCCGACAACCCCCTCCGCCCTGACCAGCTCCACCTCCGCCCCCGTCCTCTGGCCTAGCCACCTCTGTAGCCACCTCCCCACAACCCATCACTACGGCGCGACCTGAAAAACTGGACGACTCTTCCTGAAGGATTTGACCTTCTCTGAACTATCACTTCTAAAGGAATTGACCTTCTCTGTACTTTTGTTTTTGTGTTTGTCCTCTGAAAAAACTGCACTTGGACGCACTTTTATGTATCTGATGGATGAATTGGTTTGAGGTTTGAGCATTGTTGAAACTGCACTTTGAGCAAAAAAACTGCACTTTGAAAAAAAATGTGTGAGTTTAGAAACTGTGTGTGTTATGTTAAAACCAATGAAAAATGGCCTAGGCAACCTCTCTCTTCGGTTCAGACTTAACATATCTTCTACTACATCTTTAGAGATGTGCAAAAATGCTAGTGCTAGTGGAGATGATTAGGAAGTTATACTATATCTACATGCCATATTTCAAGATTTTAGAAGACGTATGTTGGTACCAAGCTTGTTGATGTGTTGGTCATCCATGTGGCACACGCAGTGTATGTGTATTGTTGTGTCTAATTTTCTTGAATTTCAATAGCACGTGAAGTTCATGTTTCAGAAATTCTTAAGTTCACGTGTACCACATACAGAAGAAATTCATCAAATGAAAAAAGGACCGCCTAGGCCCATTTCACTGAAATAAAAAATACATAAAAATGTTGCGGCTAAGAAAACAAATGTTCAATGTAGCATAGTAACTTCATAGAAAAGTGGAAAAACCCAGAATTTTGTTTTGTAAGTCTAATCATTGCTAAAAATACCTAGAAGTTCAAATTTAAATAAGGGACTACAAAATAAGAGTATTAAATGAAATTTGGAAAAGAAATTGTTTGATGCTTATTTAAAAACATTTTTTCAAAGGATACGTGGCCAAAGTTGAATGAGAAAACAGCGAGCAGTTCAACTACTATACGAAATGCGTTTCGGATGAGAATAAAATAATACAAAATTAAAAGCCTAAAATGTTTGTTGCAAGAAGTTCATGTGCTCCACCCTACATGGTCCAAAAATTATATTACGAGACGTCCGACCTTCAACTACATGTTCAAAAAGAGAGGAAAAAGCAAAAACATTTTTGCCATTTTTAAAACTGCCCTCAAACGAAGACGAATTGGTAACACTTGTCTACATGAAAAACTTGCTCCTATTCATAAGCTTTCCAACTATATATTATATGCTACATGCCTATGTATGGTTAAAAAGTTTCATGTATACCAATTAAAACATGTTTTTATGTATTGAAAAAATTCTTTTGAACTGTCAAGAGTATGAAAAAATGATCAACACGTCAAAGTTGTGTGTTTTTGACAGCTTTCCATCGGTATATCATTTGCTCAATTCTGGTAAGTGCTTGGGTAGTTACGGGTAAAAGAAAACACGTGAAAAACAAAGTGAAGTTCAAAAAGAACTGCTCGAGAAGTTCAACCTCTTCACGAAACGCATTTTCGGAAACTCTGTTTTTCTGATGAAGATAGAACGCATGATCTTAGAACTTTAGATTGATAACTGCCAGAAGTTGACGTACTACATGGTGATAGAGGCAAAGGTGTCCCGTCTTTCGATGAGATGGTGGCTATTGTTTTGGAGGAAGTCGACTTTGACGATCCGACTACGAATGTGCGAGGACGTCGCGCCTTAGCAATCGCTAAACCAACCCCGAGAGGTTATTGACCACGTCAGAGCACGATCAACCTGACCACGAAGGTCTGTTTCCTGCAGGCAAACTAAGAACAAGCAAGAAACTAAGATTGCAATCTGGATATTGCGAATATAAGAGGAAAGCTTTATTGATCAAGGTGGGGTTACATGGCGCTTTGTGCAGTCGTTGAACACAAACGAAATCACGCGAAGTTGCAGCTATGGCGAACTTTTAATCTAAACAAAACCCAAAGTCTAAGCGGTGCCCTAAGGGCTGTATATATGGAGGAAGATGGGGAATTTCGTGGCCCTTGGGAAGGGGTCCAAACCAAGCAGTATCTCTTGTTTCCCCACACATCTGAGACTCTTAAAACAGCATATACTTATGTATTTCGAAATTACATGGGCCTGGCCCAATAATAAGGTGACACATCACCTAGAATAGCCTTTGGACAAAATTTATGAAGTGGCATCTTGTATATTTCGTCCAAGGCTTCATGCACTCATTATGGTGGCTTCAAAGTCCTGAAATCATCACTTGTAACTCCATTCTTATTCCCCTTGCGCATGCCATCATCTCCATGCTTGGTCTTGCTCTAGTGTTCAACCCTTTGATCCATGCGAGGCCCTTCATTTGTAAGCAAAACAAATGTATCCAATTTAGGCAACATCATATTCTCATGAACATTAGAATCATTACCAAGAAACGAAAGTACCTGATAATTTAATTGACGTGCGCAAGCTCTAGTAATTGGTCCAGTATATGTACTAGTAGGGGCTGTGGGTGTAACAATGGTATTGATGTCCTCATCACATGGTGTGCATTTTGTATTCAAAAAGAATGAAAATGCAAAGCCTAAAGTTTTGTTTCTAGAAGTGCTCAGCCCGAGAAAGTTCAAAAATTCTTGTGAGAGAGGTTGAACAAAAATACATGACAGAAGTTCAAGGTGAAAACACCGAGAAGTTTAGCTACAACAAGGAATGTATTTCAGGTGAGAATAAAAAGTATAGAAAAAGAAAAGCTTTGTTGAAAGAAGTTCAAGTACTCTGTCCGAGGAAGTTCAAAATTCTTGCGAGAGAGGTTCACCTTGTATTTCCATGTTCAAAAGCACAAAAAAGAAATGTTTTATGCATTTTAAAATGATTCTCTCAATCCACAAAGAAGTTTAGTTATTATTTGGGAGGAATTTAATTTAAAAAAGAAAAAAGATTCAAATTATAAAAATGGAAAAAGTTCATGTACTACAAGGTATGTGTTCAATATGAGAAAAATTGAATTAAAAGGCAAGGTCCAACTTTTTTGTTGTTATAAGTTCAAGGCCTCGGTCGGAGGAAGTTAAAAAAAATTATTGTGAGAGAGGTTTGTACAAAAGGAATATAATTTGTGTAACACTAACGAATGGATGAGAAAATTGCAAACAAAAATATGTCTCAAAGGTTCAACGTGAAAATAGTAGGAAGTTCAACTACTACATTGAAAGAATTTTAAATGAAGAACTTTTAAAATCGTCGCGAGTATCAAAAAATGATCAAAACATGAAAGTTGCGTGTTTACAGCAGCTTTCCACCAGTATGTCACCTGCTCAATTCCGGTGAGTGGATGGAGAGATTGCGCAAAAAAAGCACGTGAAAAATAGAGTGAAGTTCAAGTAGACATGCCGAGAAGTTCAAGTTCGTCACGCGGTGCATTTTCGAAGAATCTGTTCCGCGATAAAGACAGAACGAATGATCTCGCCATGTTCGAAATTACCTGAGAATTGCTAGGAGTCAGAGAAAACCGTCAAAATGAATTTTTTTTTGCATTTTCCGTAGCTTTTCAACGGTATATTATTTGCCCCATTCTGACAAATTTTGTAGAAATGACGTCGAAAATACGTTTTTAGCCATTTTCAAAATTGACTTAAAACCGTAAGGAATTCGTAGAAACAATATATACCTGAAAGTTTTACATTTCCTCAGGCTTTCCAATGCCATATCATTTGCTGTATTCAGATGTACGGTTAAAAAATTAGCTCGAAAATACGAACTCGGTGGAACTTTTACCATTTTCTAAATTACTTTTAAACCGTTCAAAATTAGAAAAAACTTTCAACATGAGAAATTAGCGCTTTTTCATAAGCTTTCGAACGCCATATCATTTGCCTCTATTGGATTAGCCGTTTAGAAATGGCATAAAAAATACGAACTTGGCTTTTTGGGTTGCATAATTTTACGATTTTCTAAATTACTCTTTAACCATAGGGAATTAGAGAAAAACTTTCAAAATGTGGAAGGAGCAGTTTGGCAGCAGCTTTCCAATGCCATATTATTTTCCTCATTTTGATAAACGGTTAGAAATGCGATCAAAAATACGATTCACATTTTTTATATGAAGAAAAAACGGTTTTCAAAACTGCTCTTAAACCGCTTACATTTTGCCAAAATTTTAACTTCAGTCATGATACTCGTGTCCATAGCTTTCCAACGGTATATCGCAAGCCCCATTTGGGCAATGTTGACGGAAGTTCAACCTAGCACCGGGGGAAGTTCAGGTCGAACAACTCAGGCAGTAAAATTGCAAAAAACGCAATTTAATCAACCCGAGAGCAAAATCTGCCAACGAGCGAGACTCCTATTTAAAACGGGCATTTAGTTGCTAAAAATCATTTGTATATTACAGTTACATCATATAGAACACGACTAACCAGAATAATTCACGTGGGGAGATACAGTTGCGAAGATAGCGCGAAGGTCGGGTTCCTACAAAGGGAAGTTCAGTCGTGTAACTCAGGAAGTTCATGTTGTGATCAGAATAATATTCTGATCCCGTGATCGGAATAGTGTTTATGTATACTATTTTATCATTATACAACCATATGATATTATATATACTATTTTATCATTATAAATATGTTCATATATTATACATATCATATTCCAAAGTGAGTTACATGCAAAAATTGCAAGTTGACCCATGGTTTTTATTATATTTGTGAAATACGTATATATTTGTACGTAAAAAGAGCATACTCAAAATATGATGCATACTACCTAATAAGTACTATATTTTCTATCTAAACATTTTTATATACTACATACTACGCATACATACTCTTGATTTGATAGATACTACATACAATATACAAAAGCTGAAGTGGTGGTAACTACCACCGGTGGTAGATAAATTTTTTCCTATTTTAAATGTGAGTGTAGAATAGCTTATTCTACACCCCAGTAACGATATGTACAAAATCTAATAAAACAGTGCATAAAATGTAGTAATTCTGATTTTTTTTATATATCCATGTTTTTAATTTCCTACATCGTCAAAAAAATTACTATATTTTGTATGCTACGTTACAATATTTTGTACTATTCTGTTACTCCTCGGCCCTATAATGGAGCGACACGCCTACACCATAGAAACTCCCCGACCCACCCTGAACCTAACCTACCTCCTTTCGCCAGAGGCAGCTGTCGTGGGCGAGCGAGCGACGGCGTCAGCCGGAGCGAGGGAGCCTGCGGCCGACGGATCCACTGTCGCCATCTCCTTCCTTGCTGGCAAAGCAACGCCGGGGTCGTGATCCTCGCCTCCCGCCTGCCCCCTCACCGGAGCTCCTTCAATGGGGCCATGATCCCTGCCTCCCGCCTCCCCCATCGTCGGGGCTCCTTCGACGGGGCTGTGATCCCCGCCTCCCGCCTCCCCCCTTGCTGAAGCTCCTTCGACGGGGTCGTGATCCCCGCCACCAGGCTCCTCCTCGCCAGAGCTTCTTCAACGGATCCGCGATCTCCGCCACCAGCAACTGCCTCCCCGGACCTCGTCGCCGGAGCTCCACCACAAGCAGGAGCGCCGTCGTCTCCCCAAGCTCCTTGCATGCATCAATGGTGCCACCCTCCAAGATTATGCTAGTACGCCGCCGATGAGAGGAAGAAGAAGATGTCGGAACCAAAAACATGCCACTGTAGGTGATGTGTGCTTCCAACACGAATTTTCCTCAAAATTCAATCTACCAGATTGTTTCTGAAGCACAAACGATCAGGTCAAAAAATGTTTCCAGATATGGGTTTGCCTGAAGAAAAATAGCACGCTTGTGTTAGTTCATCAGTTCATTAGTCCTACTATGCAAAAGATTTGATTTAAAAATTGCACACACTATGCTCTGCCTATATGTTACACTATTAGGTTCATCAGTACTACATGTGTGCTGCATCAGTGGCACATGTTCCTATGATGCAGAAGCTGATACTACATTGCAAATGCTTGCATTAGTTCATTACACCCCTGCCACTTGATGCACAATTTGGATGTCGAGGTTATCGTCGGTACCTCTAATATGCTAGCTTCCGTTCGAGTCAAAAAACAGAAACTTATGCATCAATCCAAGTAGCTACTACGGTTTATATAAGGTTCAGCTACCACTTCAAGTTGTATGTTATTATTTCTAATAGTACATGTCAGGCTGTGCTGCTCATGGCGCGTGAGCTTCTACGCTATTTCCCGACCAACGACCTGTACGACGATTGGCTCACCCGCATCATCGAGCTCATCAACGCCGCTGGTGAGCCTCCTGCGCCGTCTCGTTCGCCTCGTCCTTCGCCGTCCCTGGCGGGCGAAGTGGCTCATGGCGCGCTCCCTCCTCCTCCTCTGTCCCAAGATAAGGCTCCTCCCCTGCGGTTGGCTCCTGTGAGTGCGGCAGGTTGCCGTGCATTCACCCCAGAGTTGCGCCGCGTCGTCTGGCCTAGCAAGTTCAAGGCAGATCTGCCTACACGCCACGACGGTACTCCTGACCTCGTTGAGTTCCTCCAGCTCTACGAGCTAAGTATCGAGGCGGCGAACGGCAACGACAAAGTCATGGCGAACTGGTTCCCCATGGCCCTCCAGGACGGCGCGCGTTCATGGCTCCTGAACCTTCTGGTGGGGTCAATTTCCTCCTGGGACGAGCTGTGCGAGCGCTTCATCGCCAACTTCCAGGGCATTTGCGACCACGCTCTTGCCACAGGCGACCTGCGACGCATCAAGCAGCAGCCGGGTGAAACCTTGCACAAGTACATACATCGCTTCACCAACGTTCGCCTCAAGATCCCAAAGGCATCAGACGAGACCATCATCTTGACGTTCACTAATGGCGTTCGGGGCGTCAAGCTGAAGGAAGGGCTCGCCATACATGAAGACCTGTGTTCGACTCTAGAGATGTTCAACATGGAAAGAAAGTGCGCGAGGGTAGAGGAATGTCGCCTCTCCCTCCTAGAGCTCCCGGAAGCTGATCCTGAAGACAAGAAGGCCAAGCCTAAGGACGTGAAGCACAAGGGCCCTGCTGTGCTTGTGGTCGAACCTGAGATGAAGAGTGGCTGCGACCACTCTAAATCCTCCAAGGGCAGCCGCCCGTTCTGCGTCTTCCATAATGTCCACAGCCACAACACCAATGTTGTGTGCGCCTTGGCCGCTATCCCAAGCACAACGACCGTGGCTACGGCCACGGAGGAGGTCGCGGTGGAGGCCGCTGGGACAACCATGACCCCCACCAGGACTGGCATGATCAACCTCGTGAGGACCACTCGCAAGGCCAGCCTCGCGAGGCCCATGGCGTGATCATCCTCGTGAGGACCGTCCTAAGGGCAACGCCAGCCTCCCTCCACTGCCACCGCTGCCAAGGAGGAACGACGACCACCGCCAAGACGGTGGGGCTGGAGGTTTCCAAGTGCCTCGTGCCATTGCCTGCATCCTGGGTGGCGCTCAGGCTCCCGCCTCTCATCGCATCTTAAGCAGTTCGCTCGTGAGGTGAATGCGGCCCTTCCCAAGATCGGGGCGTCGCATCCCCTCAGGTGGTCCAAGTACGCCATCACCTTCGACTCATTAGACCAGCTCAAGCGCTCGGCCGCCGCCGGCGCACTCCCAATGCTCTGCTCACCGACCATCAGAAACGTCCTCGTCACCAAGACACTCATCGACGGTGGCGTGGGGCTCAACGTACTCTCCGTCGAGACATTCGAGATGCTCCAGGTGCCCTACGACCAGCTGCTCCCCACCAAGCCCTTCTCAGGAGTGACCGATGGCTCCATAGTTCCCATTGGGGCAGATTTGCCACCTTGTCACCTTCGGCAAGCGCAACAACTACCGCACCGAGCTCATCAACTTCGACGTCGCCCACATTCGTCTCCCGTACAACGCCATTCTCGGGCATCCGACCATCGCCAAGTTCATGGCAATGACTCACCACGGCTACAATGTCCTCAAGATGCCAGGAAGTGGCGGCATCATCACGGTCGCTTGTCATGAAAAGGATGCGGTGTGCTCCCTCGAGCGCGCCTACCAGGCCGCAGCGGTCGAGAACTCAGATGACGAGGGTGCCATCTGTCCTCCTGAGGCCGTCCCCTAGAAGAAGAAGTAGCTCCTCCTCAAGGGCCGTCAGGAGGCTGGGGCGTCTGATGACCATGCCCCTGGCCTCGCGCCCCACTGCTGGGGTGCCTTTCTCTCTCGCATAGGAAGGCCTCTGACCTAACCAACGTCACGAGGGAGGTGTTCAGGCACCACGTGGCGGCGTGCTTCGATGCGCGCTTCCTTGAGCAGGGCACAAGGCGCCAGGCGCTCAGGAGTTCATCACCAAGGCGATCGAGGAGCCTCGAGAGGCGCAAGCCATGCGCGTGAGCGCCGCCCCGCACCGCTTAGTGCAGCTGCCGCCCCTGACGTGGGTGGTGAGCCGCCCGTCTGCGTCAATACACTACAAAAAAATACACTTCCGTGATGATACGTGTTTGTCACTGTAGGTCACATTTTCTGTCATGCATGTACATCCATGATGATTTTATGACAGAATCAAGATAGTCATACCTGTGCTGTCATAGAAGTGTTCCATGACATTACCAAAATTATCATCACGGAAGTGTCGACTTCCATGATGATAAATGGCATGTCATGGAAGTGCTTTCGTCAAGGGTAACCGACATGTGGCATCCACTGTAACGGGTCGCCGTTAAGCTATCGGGTCCGATTTTTGTCAGTGTCCCTGGAAGAATTAGTCATAAATATACGACCATTTGAGACCAATTGGTCAAAAGCTGTTCGGGGGGCTCCAAACCCTAAACTATAACGACCATTTTGGTCAGAAAGGTCGTAATTTCCTTACACGAAATGGTCTGCTGCATTATTTCTAGCTGATCACGACCAATATTGATGGTCATAACCTTGTAAATTATGGTGGATTGCTATGACAAGGCGCCACGTCATCAGGTTTGTCTATGTGTCATGTCCATGTGTCAATTTTTGCCCTAGGTTGTGAAGCAACCTATATTTCTGTCATTCCCAAAATTCCCAGAACAATTGGGCATTCTTTACTATGCAAATCATTGCCTCATGACAATATTCAACTCCATTTGCCTGGTAAATCTTCCTTGACAAATTTTTAAAGTTTTTGTTCAGCTCGAACTGTTATGAAGGAAGTACTGGCTAGGCATATCCTAATGAGCTGAATTTTTGCCACATCTTCTATATTCCCAAATCATAGCTCTCCACAAAATTTGAGCCCCATCTAACAATACATGTGAGCTCAGCATCCAATCTTTGTTTCTAGTGATATTTTTAGTTTGTGAAGCAACTATTATTTATGTTAATTTATAATTGCTGAAAATTTACCACGACATGACCCTGTCCATAGAACCTCCCTCCACCAAATTTTAGCTCATTTATTCTAGACAATTTCCCTCAGCATTTTTCCCAATTTTCTGTTAAGTGGAAAGCACTGTGAAGGAAGTACCAATTTTATGTATCCAAATGGTATGAAAATTTTAAAGTGGCTTCACATGCCCAAATTATCATCCTCCTCCAAATTTCAGATCAATCCATTCATTCATTTGAGTCTAGCTTCAACATTCATATTTTTGTCCAGTGTGGTACGTTGCAAAGCAAATGCCACCTAAGCTCCTCCATTTGAGCTAAAAATTTGTGACGACAGTCTTCTTAGTAGATGATCACCCTCAGCCAAAAGTCACGCCCATTGGCCATGTGCATTTCCCGTACCGCTAATCAAACACTTGGCTGCTAATTCATGTTTGAGCATAGTTCGGTCTCCTCGTTAGATTCTTCTGTTGTCATTTTCTTCCTAGCACCTACCTGGGGAGTTCCCAACTCACTAGACATGCATATGCCGTCCAGAATGCAGGGCAATGCCACGGTCACGCGGTGACCACGCGGCGGTCATGCGAGTTTACGCGCTCTGGAGTTGGGGCCCTTGGCCACCGTCTAAACCCTGACGTATCGCCACCAAACCATGTATTTCTGATGAAATATATACTTATGTATCTAGAAATGATTTTTGGAAAAAATAAAGAGCAAACTATAAGGCAGCTGCAGTTCAAATTTGACCCGCTTCCTACCGAATCGGCGGAAATTTGTCTTTTTCACCAGAGGTGGATCAAAACTTTTGACACCCAACCATTTTGTCAATTGTGCATTAAATATGGCCTAGTATTTAGGAAATTTATTTGGTCCAATTTTGCAACAAATATATGGTAGGTCCTTCACAAAAAAAACTCATTTTAGGGACTCAAAAAATGGAACATGAATTTTACGTGCAAAGAAAATGAAAACTCCCTTAGGTAACATTGTTTGGAATTCCAAGATGCACCCTTCTGTACAATATGAGATCCTTTGAACAAACTATGCCATGAATGTGGCCATAAGATTGATCATTTGGCTTGAAAGCCATGAATCTTCACGCATTATAGCTCATTTCTGAGAACTCTTTTTTTAAAATAATTGTTGTATTACAAGTTTATTATTTTTCCTGAAAACTTGGTTACATATAAAGACACAGTGCGAAGGTTTTCCAATTTTTTGATTTTCTTTGAATTTTTTATGCCCGTTTCAAAATGCGCTCAAAATGGCGGGCTTGACCGTTCCTAGCTAGTGGTTGAATCTTGGAAAACTTTTGATGTTTCTCTGATTAAATAGATACTTATGTACCTAGAAATGATTTTTGGAAAAAATAAAGAGAAAACTATGAGGCAGCTGCAGTTCAAATTTGACCCGCTTCCTACTTAATCGGCGGAAATTTGTCCTTTTCACCACAGGTGGATCAAAGCTTTTGACACCCAACCATTTGGTCAACTGTGAACTAAATGTGGCCTAGTATTTTAGAAAATTGATTTGGTCCAATTTTGCAACAAATATATGGTAGGTCCTTCACAAAAAACTCCTTTCGGGCACTCGGAAAATGGAAAATGAATTTTCCGTGCAAAGAAAATGAAAACTCCCTTAGGCAACATTGTTTGGAATTCCAAAATGCACCCTTGTGCATAATATAAGATCATTTGAACAAACTATGCCATGAATGTGGCCATAAGATTGATCAATCTTCACGCATGATAGCTCATTTCTGAGAACATTTTTTAAAAATAATTGTCGTATTACAAGTTTATTATTTTTCGTGGAAACTTGATCACATATAATGATACAATGCAAAGGCTTTCCAATTTTTTGATTTTTTTTTGAATTTTTTATGCCCGTTTCAAAATGCAGTCAAAACAGCGGGCTTGACCGTTCCTAGCTAGTGGTTGAATCTTGGAAAACTTTTGATTTTTCTCTGATTAAATAGATACTTATGTACCTAGAAATGATTTTTGGAAAAAATAAAGAGCAAACTATGAGGCAGCTGCAGTTCAAATTTGACTCGCTTCCTGCTTAATCTGCGGAAATTTGTCTTTTTCACCAAAGGTGGATCAAAGCTCTTGACACCCAACCATTTGGTCAATTGTGAATTAAATATGGCCTAGTATTTTAGAAAAATGTTTTGGTCCAATTTTGCAACAAATATATGGTAGGTCCTCAACATGAAAAACTCATTTCGTGCACTCGGAAAATGGAAAATGATTTTTTCGTGCAAAGAAAATGAAAACTTAACATTGTTTGGAATTCCAAGATGCACCCTTGTGTACAATATGATTGTGTCATTTGGCTTGAAAGCCATGAATCTTCACGCATGATAGCTTGTTTCTGAGAACACTTTTTTAAAATAATTATCGTATTACAAGTTTATTATTTTTCATGGTAACTTCGACACATATAATGACACAATGCGAAGGTTTTCCATTTTTTCTGAATTTTTTATGCCCGTTTCAAAAAGCGGTCAAAACAGCGGGCTTGACCGTTCCTAGCTAGTGGTTGAATATTGGAATTTTTTTGGTGTTTCTTTGATTAAATAGATACGTTTGTACCTAAAAATGATTTTGGAAAAAATTATAGAGCAAACTATGAGGCAACTGCAGTTCAAATTTGACCCGCTTCCAGCTGAATCGGCAGAAATTTGTATTTTTCATGAGAGGTGGATCAAACTTTTTACACCCGACCATTTGGTCAATTGTGCATTAAATATGTCCTAGTATTTTAGAAAATTGATTTGGTCCAATTTTGCAACAAATATATGGTAGGTCCTTCACAAAAAAACTTATCTTGGGCACTCAAAAAATGGAAAATTGATTTTTCGTGAAAATAAAATAAAAAATTCCTTTGACAATATTGTTTGTAATTCCAAGATGCAAACTTGTGCACAATATGAGATCATTTGAACAAACTATGAGGCAGCTATAGTTAAAATTTGACCCGCTTCGTAGTGAATCGACGAAAATCCCACCTAGTATGAAACCACCTCTAGTTATTTGAGGGAACCGTACATAAACATTGTCATAAAAAGAGAATGGAACGTACCGCCAAGCATCGTGGTGCTGCGTTGGATAACCCCGACGCTGCAATTGAGCTTCATCGGGCACCGTGGTGCTGCATTGGAGCTATTAGCACGCCATTGAGAGCTGTAATGGAGCTTCGTGGGGATGTTATCGGGGCTACGTTGAAACTTTTTCACGCTTGGTGCTGTCACGACATATTGATGTGATCGAACGATAGCCAATGCACAGATCGGGGGGCTAGCTAGGTGGATGATTTCTAGACAAAATCATATGGCTGACTCGTAGTTCTTTGCTTATTGTTAATCGATTAAGACCAATTTACATGGTCGTAACATCATCAAAGCCTATACTTCCTTCTGATTGTCCTATGGACATGTCACGCGGATCAAGCATCACGGACCATCGGATACTGCCAGATCCAACAACCCACACCCCTCACCTCTCACCCCTTGTCCCACCCGCAGCCCAACCACCCAAACCCTAACTTCCCTCCCACTCCAGCCGCCGCTGCCCCCTTCTCCCTCCCAGATCCAATCCAAATCAGAACCCCTCGCCCTCCCGCCCGGCCTCCATCTCTATTCCTGCGCGCGTCGGCCACCTCCCTCCGACGGAGTTCGACCCCCACCCCCAAGCACCGTTGCTCCACCCTCTCCCGCACCCATCCACATATCGAGCGAGGGGTGAGGCAGTGCCCAGATCCATCGCCCTGCTGGAATGAGATGCAGCACCGGATCCCTCCTTATTCCTGACCTCTGGTGGCGCTGTCGCAGCCACCTTCGACGCTGCGACTCTCCCACTTCGTCCAGCCTCATGCCTACGCCTCCCCCGCCCCTTGCCCCTCGCGCCCACGCCTCCCCCGCCCTCGTCGGACTCACCATCCTCCGCCGCACCAAGGAGATGGGCGTGTGTGACTCCTCCCTCTCAGGGGAGGCAGAGGGGCGCCGCGGCGGTGATGGGGAACAAGATCGCGCGGACGATGCAGGCCTCGGCGACGGAGTACTACCTGCAACCTTGTGTTGCTCGACCTCGTCAGCCGCGACCGCGTCCACTACAAGCACGACGAGGGCCTCCTCCTCGTCAAGGTCTACTTCAAGCGCGCCGGAGAGCCCCTCGACCTCAAGGTAACCGCCGCATCCACATCCCGATCCCCCTTCGGTTTGGGCGGCCGGGCGGCATGAGAAGTCTGTTCGTTGCCTCGCATGACCATGAATCGGAGGCTGGAGCAGATCCGGAGGGCGTTCCAGGGCCTCGAGAGCTCCCACGCCTGACCCTTCTAGTGTTTAATTTTTCATACTCAGGTTGTAATAATTTTCAACTTATAGTCAGGTTGCTCTGCTCTCAGTCACTTGGTAGTTTTACGAATGTTCTCATGTTGATTCTATCTTCTGCCTGGCTCAAAGGATGAAGATAAGGAACACCAAGCAGAGCTAGTAGATCAAATCATCCTCACTGCATAATCTGATAGACCTAGCTGGCAGTACTGTAGTAAGAAAAACATTAACTCTGCGATGCTTCTAGTAGACCACTAGCATGCATGATTTGGGTAATCAGTTTAGCTGTTGTGTTGTATAAATGGAAAGTGAAAAACCTTGACTAGTTAAACCTAGGTGCATGATTTTATACCAGATCTGATATGCTTTTAAATTGTACCTGTGTACTAAGCCCAAGTTAAGTATACCCGAGTATTCTCGCGCTTGCATAATATGTGTGAGCTAGGTTTCAGTTGGGCTTGTATTTATATTTTCGTCCTGTTTGCGTTCTGCTAGTCTCACTACGGTTAGCTCTAACAACCCAGTTCAATATTTCAGTTACGGAGTGGCCTGTCCTATGCTGTGTCCTGCCACTCAAACGTATTTTGGGAGCATGATCAATCATTTTATCATGATGGAAAGAATAGCCCAAATTTGCTTCTACTTTTAAGCTAAAAAATGTTTGTGCAGTAAACATTATATGCAAGATTGTTACTGCCATGCGTGCACATTATACATTTTTTATCTCGTTAATGTTAATCAATACCTATCTAGGTGACTGGTCAATCAACATTTGCTGGAATCGTGCACCGTGCTGGTGTTAGTCGCAATGATCAGCTTCAATGGCATGACCAGTACCTGAACATGATGCATATTTATTAACAAAAATGGTAATGCATTTTGCTCATATTTATTAACAAAAATGGTAATGCATTTTGCTCATATTTATTAACAAAAATGGTAATGTATTTTGCTCATACCAGGGTACTCAATTTAGTCTATTGCGAATGCTAATAGACCATGATAACTTGTATATTGGACCTGCGCCCTCTCTCTGTTCGAGGGTGGAGCCCGAGCCTCCACTAGAGCATGGATCAGACGTGCAGGAGGTGGAGCTCCGCATGGATCACGACGTGGTCGTCGTGGGGGCCTGGATCATCAGGTCCGCAGGCGGCATCGGGGGCGGTGCAGTGCCAGCTGCTGGACATAGTTCACCCTGGGTTGGTGTTGATGCACAAGGTTAGCAGGCGTTCTGGCCTGATTGATCTGTTCTAGAGCGCTGCGCTTAGGCGGCTTGGCTTAGATGGCTGCGATGCGATGCTCATTTTGGGGTGTTTTGCGGGTGAATTTCGATGCCAAGACAGAGTACGACATGATCCAGAACTACAGGATTCTCCTGGATGTGTTCAACAAGTTGCAAATAGGCAAGGTACATGTGGTGATTCTCCTGGCTTAGATCTCTATCCGTGGATTTATCCGTGATTGTGTCTTGCATTTTGTCATCTGGGAAAGCAAATATGGTATGTCTGTACAATAGTTCGGTTTATATATGCGGTGTGTGGGGATTCAATCTGGAACAGTTGTGTGTGCTTGATGTCAGCATGTGGTATAGCCACAAGGTGATTTGATAACTAACTAAATTTGTTGTGCAGTATTGAAGTTATGCTCATTGCTGTGTACAGTACTAAACATGTACAATTCTTGTCCTGTTTCCACACAACATTAAGATTAGAGTCGTGCTTTTAGAATGTTTTGCCGATTTTTATGGCCTGTGTGCTAGCAAACTGAGCTAAGGGTGCTTCATCTTTGTCCTTCAGCTTCTATTCTTATGACAATTAAATAGAGGATATATTTTGCTCCCTGCTCTGATTGGTTTTAATCGATATTTGTCCCATCCAACACTCTGAATATCAATGTGTTGTTTTAATCCTGATGATGACGTGGTAGTATGAAGTGGACACCATATTCCTGTTTAAATGCATAAGGAATAATTTGATTCATCATGTCCTTGTTTACCCATGCCAGATTTGTTTCTTCCGGAACTCTTGGTCCTTCATATCTAAAGTTTACATGTACTGTAGAAGCTCTACTTTATGCTAATACCTGCTTGTGTAACATTTTGCATGGTATACTTCTAAATGGAGAAGTACATGCGGCGTCCATCATCAACGATGATGCAGACTAGATGTTCAACTGCAGAACCATCCATCATATCAACACAAAGTAAGGTATGTTCTTGTCTTGTTGAACAGATAAGGGCCTGATGCTTGACGGCCTTATGCTTGATGCATGTATCATTTGACACACACATTAGTAAATCTGAATTAATTTTGACATAGTTGCTTATTGATTGAATATGAGTATTGTTCCTTATACTCAAATAGAACTTTGATCTGCTGTAACTTTGAATGATCATTTTTAAACCTTGTCGTGTATGTGAAACATTCAATGCTTATTTCTTGCTAAGTTTGTCATATGTGCCAATTCAATTCCTAGATTTGATGAATATGCCTATTCTAGATAAGTAGATTGATCTTCTTAAAATAATAATAAGTAGAATGATAAAATACTGGTGTGTCTTTAGTTTTTATTTTAAAAGTATCCGTGTAATATTTCTTCTATCAGTGACATACTTTTTGTTCTCTTTTGAATGTCTAGATGTTTTGCAAAAGGAAGAAGCGGTACTTGAAGAAGCAGATTACAATGTTTTCTCGTCATGAAGCACTAGATAGGCCTGTTCTATTTATTTTTCCTGTTCTGGAGTATTCCAGCACCTGAATGCTTGACTACAACATGTTGTAAGTTGCTTGGATCTGTATAAAATACATATGTGATGGAAATTTGTAGAATGTGTGTTCTGAGATATTTTAGTAATATTCAGCTAATTCGTGGTAACTTGATTCATATTGTTATTCAAACTGGTTTGAAAATGTTCGTTAAATGGGCTGGAGTTGGACCTTAAAGAGGCCAAGGATCAAATTATATTGGACAAATATTTTGGGTAAAAAAGTAAAATGAAAATAAATGAATGTTGAAAGGCCAAGGCCCAGGAAATAAAAACCTGGAAAACATTGGGCTGGATTCATTTGAAAAAAAAAGATTAAAAGGCTGCAATGTTGGGCTTGGCCCATGAAGTCGACCAAAAATTGACACGGAAAAATATATAGAAATGTTGAATGGTTGGGCTCGACCCATGTAAAACACCAAATCGGACCAGGCTGAATCTTATCAACAACCTTTTCATTTGGTCGCAATTTTGCCACGTCAGCTTGCCACGTCGGATCCGACATGGCCTAGGCAGAGAGCTAGCGACCAAAACAGAAGGTCATAGGATCAATGACCTTTTGTTTCAGTTGAAAACAAACGAAGTATGCGAATATAAGAAGAAAGCTTTATTGATCAAGGTGTGGTAATGTGACGTCTTGGTCTGGTCATTGAACACAAACGAAGTATGCGAAGTTGCATCTATGGCGAACTTTTAATCTGAACAAAACCCCAAAGTCTGAATGATGCCCTAAGGGCTGTATATATGAAGGAAGAGGGGGGAATTTCGTGGCCCTTGGAGGAGGGGTTCGAAATCAACCCTAACTCTTGTTTCCCCACACATACGGACTCTAAAAACAACCTATACTTGATTATTTCGAAATTACATGGACCTGGCCCAAAAATAGGTGACGTAGCACCTATAATAGCCTCTGTGTGAAATTTATCAAGTGGCATCTTGTATATTTCGTCCAAGGCTTCATGCACTCATTATGGTGGCTTCAAAGTCCTGAAATCATCCCCTGTAACTCCGTTCTTGTTCCCCTTGCGCATGCCATCATCTCCATGCTTAATCTTGCTCCAATGTTCATCCCTCTTTGTCGGTGTACAAAAGTAGGGGTCCTATTTGTACCCCTTTACTTGTGCGCGGGTAGTTGCAGCCACGAGCCGATGGCCACGCTTGGCGGGGTAGTGGGAGCAAAGGGACAAGACGAACCGAGCAACGCCAAGACCAGAAACACAAAGAGCAGAGGGCGAGGTGAACTCCCCCGGCAAGGCCCTTGCCAGGGCGGCCTCCACAGCCCCGACACGAACCTTGCCGGGGCAACTTGCCCAACACCAGCAGAGCTGCCACCCTTGAGCCTAGGAGTTCCGACGCCATCACCCACATTGGAACCAAGGCTCGGGAGGCGCCTCCATGGTGGCATGCAGATCTTTGTGAAGACCAAGAACATACAATACAAGATGAGAACCAGAAGACGGAGACCCCCGGCAAAACCCTTGCCGCTGACGCCTACGAGACCCCGGCAAGACTCTTGCCGGGGACATCTGCGGGGCCACAGTCTGACCCGCTCCTGCCAAGGCACCACTGCCGTTCCCACACAGCTGCCAACCCACCAACTAGGCGAGCACCTGCATGGCGACGTGGGGCCTCCAGGCCAACTTAGCAAGCACCTGCGTGGTGGCATGCAGATCTTCGTGAAGACTCGCCACTGCCCCAACTCAGCAGCCAGCCAGCCAGCATGGCACTACACATCTCGTTAGTTCGGACGCACGTCGAAGGTAGGCGAGGCGGCGACAGCTGGGAAGAGCTTCCTTGCTGTCCCCGATAAAGCAAGAAGGGCATGTCGGCAGCGCATTAAATGCGTTTGTCCTACGGTGCCAGGAGATAGACTCATCTACTATACAACCTTTCCACCTCCTGTGTGCCACTGTGGTGACCCCTTTGACTATAAAAGGAGGCCCGCAACATACTAAGAGAGGATTCGGACTTTTTGGACCCTGCACACTTTGTAGCTAGTCCAAGAACACCAGATAAACGTAAACCAGTAGGAGTAGGGTATTACGCATCACTTGCGGCCCGAACCTGGATAATCCCCCTGCGTTGATCTTCTAATCCCGCTCTTCCGATAGCCTCGCGCCATGATCCCGTAGGAGTCATTTCCCCCAACATCTTTGGCACGCCAGGTAGGGGGCGCAAGCCGTGGAAATCCGGTTTTGGAGCCGACGCGTCGACTCTTTCATGGGGATGGCTCGAAGGAAGAGGGCGACGGGAACAGCCGCCCTCTGGTGCCGTCCGCAGCTTTGACGGCCGTCCACGTGGCCACGAAAAGCTAAGTCATGCAAAATTTCGGCCAATTTCATTTATATAAGTCTGTCTTCCCTATTAGATCTCGTTCCTTGTATGGGAAACCTGCACGCACTGGGACCGTTCCGCTATTGGCAACGCCCTTGCCTCTGTCTCGAGTCCGCTTGAGAGTTCATGCGGCCGCGCTAAGAACGGCAAGGTGGTTTGCCCGGCAGCAAGCACCCTCCTGGTAGAGTGCTAAGTATCCGTCCTCAAAGCACCACGACATGGGTTTACGCGCCGGCAGCCTTATCTCACCAAGCGTAGGGTGCAAACATACAAAGAAAGATCTAACGGGACGATAGCATGCTTGATATTAAAGTACTGCAGAGTTATGTTACATCAAATAATCGCTGCAGTTCTAACTTATGATAAAATTGTCTTGGTCTTGAACTCGCAGCGGCGACGAGAAACAGGGTGCCTAGTCCCGGCGCTGGCCCTCCACCCTCTCGACTCCATCGACGCCGTCGATGATGGGCTTGATGCGCTCCTTGAGCACCGCGAGGTCCGCCTCCTCCGGCAAGCTCTCCAACGCGTTGGCAAAGTTGACGGTGGGGTTCCAGAACGCCACCTTGGTGAGCACCTTGGTCAGGGCACCCCGGCCGAGCCTCCGGGCCTCGTTAGCCAGATAAGCTGCCCGGTTGGAGCGGAGCTGCTCCAGGGCTCCGAGAATGCCCTCGAAGAACATAGTCAGTTTGGCATTGGGACTCACGTTCGGCTCCGGGGAGTACCTGACATTCGGCATCCCCATGGCAGCCAGCTTCGTGGTGATCCTGCCGGCAAACGTCGGCGAGGCGGCTGACCCAACGGTTTATGCCCTCCGCGTACTTCTTGTGTTCGGCGTCATCATTCCTCCGCAGGTTCCTCTCCTCCTCCAGGTCCTTGTTCAGGATCTCCTCGCGAGCCCCGGCCTCCGAAATTTTCCCCTCCAAGCCCTCCAGCTTCAGCCTCAGGTCATTGATGGAGTCGTTGGCCTTGGAGAGTAGCTCGGCCTTGCCGAGGATTGTGGCCTCCGCCTCCGCCAAAGCGCCGTTGGCCGCGTCCTTCTCCTCCGTCAGCTCCAGGACTTGTTTCTTCAGCCCATCCTGCTCCACCTCCAGCTCCTTCACCTTGCCGGCATGGACCAGGGCTTGAGGATCGAGTGCATCTTTGTGCCTCTGCTCCATCTCCTGGGTCCGCTACACGACGAGCTTCTCGACCTCCTCATCCTTGCTGCGGAGTGTGGCGGCGAGCGCCTCCTCACGAGAAGCACGGTCCTCCTCCTGGGAGTTCAGCTCAGCCTGGTGCTGGTGCCGAGCGGCCTCGTCCTTGGTGGCTTGTTCCTTCGTCACCTCCTGGGCTTTCTCGACATCGGCCTGCTTCAGGACAAGCTCCTGTTTGCACTCGGCCAGCAGATCCTGGGCAACCTTCAGTTCTTCGTGGGCCTTGTGGAACCAGGCCTGCATCTCGGCGACGCGCTCCTCAAGATCCATCTCTACCTTGTCCGCCGCCGCCATCCTGGATTTTGCCTTGTCCAGGCGGGCACGTGGAGCGCCTGGAGCATCTGGAATTTGACACTCATGGCCTGAAGAAGCTGCTCCTCTTGCGAACTGCCTCTTCCTGCGCTCGGTTCGTCAACAACCTGAAGCCCAGTGGAGGCGATCACCTCGTCGTCAAACACCTCCCCCATAGTTGGCGCCCTGGTGCTCGCAGTTCCTGGGAGGTGGACGAACAGGTCATCGCACACCTTCAAGTATTTGCCCGAGCCAGAGGTGGCAGAGGAGGAAGGTTGGTCGTCAACCAACCCCTCCCCGACAGTCCCCTTGCCGGCCTCCTCGGCAGTGGCCTTGCCGGCCCGCCCGGCAGGCCCCTTGGCGGCCTCTTCCGCGGCAGTCTTGGCGGCCTCCTCAGCGGCAATCTTGTCGGCTTCGGCCTCGGCATCCCTGGCAACCTCCTCGATGACGGTGTCAATGTCCTCTCGGTCCGCCGAGGAAGGGTGTGGATACCAAGAAGGGGAGTGAGATGGAGTCAAGGTCAAGGTTCAAAAAGAAGAAGAAAGAGCAGGGACGGGAAACAAACGACTTACCCATACCGGGCTGGGAAGAAGTGGCGCCCTCCCCGCCAGCATTCGGTGCCGGGGCAGAACCCCCGGCACCCAAGTTCGCCTCCTCCTCCTCGATATGCATGGGATCGGTGGTCGATGCCCTTGCAGGGGACGCCCCTCGGGGCGGCGTAGTCGAGGGGGGCGGCGTGTTGGGAGTGGCCCTCGGTGGCTCCTCCTGCTGCCGTTCTTCTCCTGCATACCCGGCAAAGTCAGCATCAAGGATTCACACCCCAATGTTCATCAGTGAAGGAGTGGGTGGTAAGCTCACGCTGGGGGCTCAAGCGGGGGCTACGCCGGGGGCTGCTGTCCGGCTGCTATCCACCAACACCGGCGTGCACGAAGTACCCGCCGGGGGCCCGTCGCCCATCGAGGCCTTGGCCCTCTTCGCCACCCTCTGGGCCAGCATCTCCTTGTCCCTGTCGAGACAACATCAAGTCAAATGAGGATAATGCAAGTGAAAGGTCAGGAGGTGGTAGGGGGCGAAATACTTACTCGTTCTCCACCTCTTCCTCCACTGGCTTCCTCTTCCTCTTCGGGCTAAAAGATCCGAGGTCGAAATCAGCCTCCAGGGTGCTGTCTGAGGGAGAGGGAGAAGGGGATGGGGTCCGGTACCGCTTGGACGAGGTGGTCGCCGTCCTCTTCACCACCGCGGTCTTCACCACCTTCTTTGCTGCCGCGGCCTTCATCGCCCTTGGTCTCGCGCACGAGCTGCCCCTGGGCCGGCTGCCGCTGCGTGGTCCTGCCGGGCCGGACCGGCTCGCCAGAGCTGGCCCGCCACAGGACGCGCCTCCCCGTGGCCGGGGGGTTGTTCGCCTCGACCTCCTCTTTGGATGACTCGTCGCCCGCGTCTTCGACAAGGGGGCCTCGGTGCCGGCGCCGTTGGCCTCCCCGGTAGACTCCGCCCACTCGGCGAGCTCCTTCTCCTCCGCAGCTGCGTCAGCCTCGTCCCCCATGCAGCCAACGCTGCCGGTCTCCCTAGCGAGCGCCGCCTCCACCGCCCTAGCGGCGATGTAGTCCAGCTCCGCCTTGGTGGTGTCCTGGATGAGCAGCGGCTCGTCGCGGACATAGCTCTCCGACAAAGTGTTGAAGAACTCCTACACCTTCTCCGCTGGCGGCTCGGCCCAGGCCGGGTCAAGGCCATGCGCATTGAAGTTCGGCATCATGGCGATGATGGCGGATTGGCGAGAGTTGTTGCTCAACGGGACCACTCCCACCGGCAACCCAAACAAGGGTGCCTTGACGGCCTTGCCGGCCTTCGCGGCCCTGCCGGTCCTCTCAGCCCTGCCGTCGCCGTCCACATCAAGCCGAAAGAGCCTTTGACAGAAGTGGGCATGCCCCATCACCGTGAAGTTGTGCTTCAGGATAGGGCGAAGCCTCATTATGTCGGCCGCGTTCCTGAAATCCCAGGCCGGCCTCCCCTTGTTGTGCAGCGGGATGATTCGACACCGGATGAAGTCGGCCCCGACCATCTCGAGGGTGAGCCCAGCCATGGTGAGGCGGTGGATCCTGGTGGTGGCGACCGTAAGCTTCTCTTCGTTGGCATCGAGGTCACTCCAGTCCCTGCGGCGGGTCGACGGGCTCTAACGAACCCGACAGAACTAGTGCGGGTCCTCCTCCTCGATTCAGCACCACCGGCTCCGCCATTCCTCCCACCTCTCCTTCTGAGCACCCTCCGGATACGTGCCCTTCTCCTGGGTCCTCGGTATCCAAGTGATGCAGCCAGAGATGGCGCCCCGTGGCTGGAGGTGAGGGGAGATGTAGTGGCGGAAGAGCGTCGTGCTAGGGAGCACCCCGACAAAGCCCTCACAGAGATGGGCAAAGAGAGGCATGCACGCCATGGCATTTGGCGTAAGATCCAGAAGATGGAAGCCGTAGGTGTGCATGACGTAGTTGAAGAAGTCAGAGAAAGGGGGCAGAGCCTGCAAGAGAAGAAATCGACGAAGAAGGGGTACCGATTTGGGTCGGCCTTGGCGAAATCAGCGGGGCCGACGCACGTGGCAGGGTGCCCCGTCGTCTTCCTCCCCCACAGGGGCAAGAATTAACTCCTGAGGTGGACCGCATCGACCATCAAAGGAAAGTATGCGAGCTGCGTCCGCCGCACCGCCAACTCGCTCTCCGGCGCCTCCTTCTCCCCGGCATCCTTGGCCGCTCCCTTGCCCTTGCTGGTGTTGGGTGCCATGGCGGCTGGGAGAGGGCGAAGGATCAAGAGCAATGGGAGCGCAGCGGCAGCAAGCAGAGGCAAAAGCTTCGAATCTTTCGCCTGAAGAAGAAGAGGGGAATGGCGGTTCCGAGATTAGAAAAAGGCATAGAGGGTAAATGAGCAGAGAGCCTGCAGTTTTTCCTTTTTATGGGGAAAGCGCGATCCGCCTTTTTACCACGATGTGACGCATGAGTGCAGCAACCACCCCACGCATGACCCCCACGTCACACATGGCCCTCCCGTCGCGCATTCAACGCGGGTCATGGGGAAGCGCAACTATCGAGGAAGTTACTGCAGTAAAACTCCGCCGCCCGCGCGCCCGCGCACCGTTCTGGGCCTGGCCCAATAACGCTCCGCGCTTATATGTGGCCCAGGCCCGGGGGCTCCTGTCGGTGTACAAAAGTAGGGGTCCTATTTGTACCCCTTTACTTGTGCGCGAGCAGTTGCAGACATGAGCCGATGGCCACGCTTGACGGGGTAGTGGGAGCAAAGGCACAAGACGAACAGAGCAACACCGAGACCAGAAACACAAAGAGCAGAGGGGCGAGGTGAACTCCCCCAGCAAGGCCCTTGCTGGGGCGGCCTCCACAGCCCCGACAAGAACCTTGCCAGGGCAACTTGCCCAACACCAGCAGAGCTACCACCCTTGAGCGTAAGAGTTTCGACGCCATCACCCACATTGGAACCAAGGCTCAGGAGGTGCCTCCATGGTGGCATGCAGATCTTTGTGAAGACCAAGAACATTCAATACTTGATGAGAACCAGCAGACGAAGACCCCTGGCAAAACTCTTGCCGTGGACGCCTACGAGACCCCGGCAAGACCCTTGTCGGGGCCCCGGCAAGACTTGCCGGGGACATCTGTGGGGTCACAGTTCGACCCGGATCCTGCTAAGGCTACACCGCAGTTCTGACATAGCTGCCAGCCCACCAACTAGGCGAGCACCTGCGTAGCGACGAGCGGCCTCCAGGCCAACTCAGCAAGCACCTGCGTGGTGGCATGCAGATCTTCGTGAAGACTCTGCCACCACCCCAACTCAGCAGCCAGCTAGCCAGCAGGCGAGACACACCTCGTCGGCCAGACGCAGCGTCAAAGCCAAAGAGCGGCGACAACAAGCGACGAGCTTCCTTGCCGTCCCCGATAAAGCAAGAAGGGCACGTGGGCAGTGCATTAAATGCATTTGTCTTATGGTGCCAACACATAGACTCAACTACTGTACAACCTTTCCACCTCCTGTGTGCCACTGTGGCGACCCCTTTGACTATAAAAGGACGTCCGCGGCATTCTGAGAGAGGATTCAGACTTTTTGGACCCTGCCCAATTTGTAGCTAGTCCAAGAACACCAGATAAACATAAACCAGCAGGAGTAGGGTATTACACATCACTTGCAACCCGAACCTGGATAATCCCCCTGCGTTGATATTCTCATCCCACTCTTTCCACAGCCCCGCGCCCGCCAACCGTAGCAAAAGGGACTCCCCGTGATCCCGTAGGTGTCGTTTCCCCGGACACTCTTGTCCAAGCTAGGCCCTTTATCTGTAAGCAAGACAAATATATCCAATTTAGGCAGCATCATATTCTCATGAACATTAGAATCATTACCAAGAAACGGAAGTACCTGATAATTTAATTGGCGTGCGCGAGCTCTACTAATTGGTCCAGTATGTATAGCGGCAGGGGCTGGGGGTGTAACAATGCTATTGGTGTCCTCATCATCCTCCCCTTCATGAAATGAAGTCGTCCTCGACGGAAGCTCATCTTCCTCACCCAAATAAGGCTTCAAATCTACAATGTTAAAAGTGGGACTAACCCAAAATCTACAGGCAGCTCAAGTTTATATGCATTATCATTTATTTTCTCTAACACCTTAAAATGACCATCAGCACGTGGCATTAGCTTTGATTTGCGCAAATCATGAAATCTATCCTTACGCTAATGTAACCAAACAAGATCTCCAGGTGCAAACACAACATGTTTTCTACCCTTATCTCCAGCAAGTTTATATTTAGCATTCATATGCTCAATGTTTTCCTTAGTTAACTCATGCATTTTTAAAATCAATAAAGCACGTTATTTAGCATCAACATTAACCGTCTCCGAAGATGGAAGAGGCAACAAATCAATAGTGCACGAGGTAGGAAACCATACACAATTTCAAAAGGGCACATCTTAGTAGTAGAATGCAATGAACGATTATAAGCAAATTCAATAAGAGGCAAGCATTCTTCCCACATTTTCGTATTATTCTTCAAAACAACCCTAAGCATAGTAGACAATGTTCTATTTACTACTTCAGCTTGTCCAAAAGTTTGGGGGTGACAAGTAGTACTAAAAAGCAGTTTAGTCACCAACTTAGCCCATAAACATCTCCAAAAGTGGCTAAGAAATTTAGTATCATGATCTGAAACAATAGTATTTGGCACACCATGCAAGCGAATAATTTCATGAAAGAACAAATCAGCAACATTAACAGCATCATCGCTTTTATTACATGGTATAAACGGTGCCATTTTCGAGAACCTATCCACGACAACAAATATGCTATCCGTCCGCTGCTTTTTTCGAGGTAAACCTAAAACAAAGTCCGTAGATATATCCTCCCAAGGATCACTAGGTACAGGCAAAGCATATATAAACCATGAGGACTGAGTCATGACTTAGCTTTTTGACATGCAGTGCAGCGAGCAACAAAACGCTCAACATCCCGTCTCATCTTTGGCCAAAATAAATGTGTAGCATGTATATCCCCCGTCTTATTCACGCCAAAGATTCCCATTAGTCCTCCTCCACGTGCCTCCTGCAACAACAAAAGACGAACGGAGCTAGCTGGAATGCATAGCTTATTGTTAGCACGAAACACAAATCCATCATTAACGATGAACTAGTTCCATGTTCCACCTTCTTTACAATTCTGCAATACATCTTTAAATTCAGCATCATGCACATATTGATCTTTGATGGTCTCCAAACCAAATATTTTAAAGTCAAGTTGTGAAAGCATAGTATAACGACAAGACAATGCATCAACAATAACATTTTCTTTACACTTCTTGTGTTTAATGACATAAGGGAAAGTCTCAATGAATTCAACCCATTTAGCATGTCTATGGTTCAGTTTTCTTTGACTTTTAATGTGTTTCAGAGATTCATGATCATAATGTATAACAAATTCTTTGGGCCATAAATAATGTTGCCATGCTTCTAAGATCCGAACAAAAGCATATAATTCTTTATCATAAGTAGAATAGTTCAGACTAGGCCCATTCAATTTTTCAGAAAAGTATGCAACAGGTTTACCATCTTGTAATAACACACCTCGAATCCAATTCCACTAGCATCACATTCAAGCTCAGAAGTCTTATTAAAATCAGGAAGTTGGAGTAAAGGAGCATGTGTCAACTTATCTTTCAACACCATGAAGGCTTCTTCCTGTGCGGTACCCCAAATAAAAGGCACATCCTTCTTTGTAAGCTCATTGAGAGGTGCAGCAATGGTGCTAAAATCTCTCACAAAATGCCTAAAGAAACCAGCGATTCCAAGAAAACTCCTCACTTGTGTGACCATTATGGGCTGCGGCCAACTCTCAATAGCTTCACTCTTGGCTTCATCAACTTCAATTCCCTGTGGAGTAACAACATAGCCAAGAAAAGATACTCGGTCGGTGCAAAAGGTGCACTTCCCAAGGTTACCAAACAAACGTGCATCACGTAGAGCACTAAAAACAACACGTAAATGTTCCAAATGTTCTTCCAAAGATTTAATATGAATCAGTATATCATCAAAATAGACTACCACAAATCATCCAATGAAAGCACGTAAAACTTCGTTCATTAGTCTCATGAAAGTACTAGCTGCATTAGTTAACCCAAAAAGCATGACTAACCACTCATATAAACCAAACTTAGCTTTAAATACTGTTTTCCATTCATCTCCCAATTTCATACGAATTTGATGGTATCCACTATGCAAATCAACTTTGGAGAATATTGTAGAGCCACTCAATTCATCAAGCATATCATCTAGCCTAGGAATAGGATGATGATAACGAATAGTAATATTATTAATGCCTCTACAATCAATACACATACGCGACGTACCATCCTTTTTGGGCACTAGTATAATAGGAACAACACAAGGACTAAGATATTCGCGTATATAACCTTTGTCGAGTAGCTCCTGTACTTGACGCATAATCTCCTTCGTGTCCTCTGGATTGGTACGGTATGGTGCACGGTTGGGTAGCGATGCACCCGGAATTAAGTCAATTTGATGCTCAATCCCTCGAATAGGTGGTAATCCCGGTGGCACGTCTTGTGGGAAGACGTTAGCGAACTCCTGAAAATTTTTAGTGACAGCAAGGGGCAAAGAGGAAGGCATGTCCTCGAGTGAAAATAATGCTTCTTTACACACAAAAGCATAGAAAACATATTTTCTAAAATCTAGCTCATCAATATCAGATTTGGTGGCAAGTAAACATGTACTTTTCAAATTAATTTCTGAAATAGCACTAGATGGTTTATTATTAGGCTTCATTTGTTGCTCAAATTCTTTTGCCACAATCTGATTTTCACTCTTATTTTTCTCCTGTTTTGCTTTATTAGCTCTATTAATATCATCTTTCAAAATGGAATGAGGAGTCATAGGAAGCAAAGTAATATTTTTATCCTTATGAACAAGAGTATACTGATTGTTTCTACCATGGTGTACAGAAATTTATCAAATTGCCATGGTCTACCAAGTTATAAGGTACATGCTTGCATAGTGCATAGCTACCACATCACTGTCAACATATACAACATATGTAGAGATACTAAAATGCACACGAACAATACGTGTTACCTTAACCTTTCCGCTGTTGTTGAACCATTGGATGTAGTAAGGATGTGGATGTGGTCTTATGGTGAGAGATAGCTTCTCCACCATCTCCATGCTAGCCAAGTTGTGCAGCTCCCTCCATCTATGATGACGCGAACAAAATGTTCCTTCACAAATCCCTTTGTATGGAACAAATTATGCCTCTGATTTTGCTCAGCTTGTGTGACCTGCACACTTAAAACACGTTGAGCAACTAAACATTCATACCTGTCAGCATCTTCAAGAGCCATGTATTGCGTCTCATGATCAGAATCATCTCCACCGTGTTCTTCATGTGTAATAAGAGCCAAAGTCTCCTCATCATAGTCACTAGCGGACTCATACCCACCATCCACAGTAGCAATCATCACACGCTGAGATTTGCATTCTCTCGCATAATGACCTCTTCCCTTACAAAGACGACAAATAATATCACTTGTGTGCCCTGTTGATGCCATGGAAGAAGAAGAGCTCTGTGCAGGCCCGACAGGTGTTGATGAGGACAGCAATACCATTGTTACACCCATAGCCCCTGCTACTCTACACACTGGATCGATTACTAGAGCTCGCACAGGCCAATTAAATTACCAGGTACTTTCGTTTCTTGGTAATGATTCTAATGTTCATGAGAATATGATGCTGCCTAGATTGGATACATTTGTTTTGCTTACAAATGAAGGGCCTAGTTTGGAGAAGGATGAACAATGGAGCAAGAACACGCATGGAGTTGATGGCATGCGCAAGGGAAACAAGAACGGAGTTTCAAGTGATGATTTCAGGACTTTGAAGCCACCATAATGAGTGCATGAATCCTTGGATAAAATATACAAGATGTTACTTCATAATTTTCGTCCAGAGGCTATTTGATGAGGACATCAATACCATTGTTACACCCACAATCCCTGCTGCTATACATACTGGACCAATTACTAGAGCCCGCGTATGCCAATTGAATTATCAGGTACTTTTGTTTCTTGGTAACGATTCTAATGTTCATGAGAATATGATGCTGCCTAAATTGGATACATTTGTTCAAGCATGGAGATGATGGCATGGGCAAGGGGAACAAGAACGGAGTTACAAGTGATGATTCCAGGACTTTGAAGCCACCATAATGAGTGCATGAAGCTTTGGACAAAATATACAAGATGCCACTTCATAAATTTCATCCAGAGGCTATTCTAGGTGCTGCGTCACCTTATTTTTGGGCCAGGCCCATGTAATTTCGAAATACTTGATTACAGGAAGTTTTTAGAGTCCGTATGTGTGGGGAAACAAGAGTTACGGTTGATTTCGGACCCCTCCTCCAAGGGCCACGAAATTCCCCCTTCTCTCCTCCATATATACAGCCCTTAGGGCATCGTTTAGACTTTGGGTTTTGTTTAGATTAAAAGTTCGCCATAGCTGCAACTTCACGTACTTCATTTGTGTTCAACGACCAGACAAAGGCGTCACAGAACCCCACCTTCATTAATAAAGCCTTCCTCTTTTATTCGCAATATCCAGATTTCAATCCCAGTTTCTTGCTTGTTCTTCGTTTGCTAATAGGAAATAGATCCTCGTGGTCAGGTTGATCGTGCTCCAGCGTGGTCAATAACCCCTCGAAATTTGGTTTAGCGATTGCTAAGGCGCGACGTCTTCGCATGTTCGTAGTCGGATCGTCAAAGTCGACTCCCACAGAAAATGATTGCTATCTCATCGAAACATCGGGACACCTTTGCCTCTATCAAGTGGTATCAGATTTCCAGGTTGCTCGGTGAAATTTTCCAGCTTTTCGTAGTTTAGATCGAGTCTGTTCTTCGTACCTACAGTCACTGTTGCAAAAGGCAGTGCCTAGGAGGTGCTTAGGCAGGCCTAGGCGCTAGGCAATAGCCAAACGCCTCGCCTAGGGCATAAATGGTAGTCTAGGCAATGCATGCAACAAATTGTTTACCCAAGCGAGAAATCATGCCATATTGCCTTTGAAATGCCAAACATCACATATTCAAATGATAGTAGCTGGTAGTTAACTTATTTATCCGCCCTAAATTAACATCAGTACACATATAATAACCACAAATACACCCTGATAGTAGAATCTATATTACCGCCTAGGCTGCGCCTAGGGCGCTTAAGCACCGCCTAGGCACTAGGCGAAGGCCAATCGCCTCGCTTACGCCTACCGCTTTTTCAAACCTTGCCTACAGTCCACGAAAAAGCCAAAAAAATAGGGTTAGTTCATCATATCCGAACCAGTGTGAGCCTTTGCATAGTCTTTTCAGTATTTTGCTTTCTTGAATTTGTGGTTGCATCGTCGTGTCTAGTTGCTGGTCTTAGAGTCTAGTCTTTTAGACTTTCGAGTTCTGGTCATAAGTTGTCATGCCGCCGCCGCACCATCATCATCGCCCCTACCATCTACCACCACCGCTCATCCACCGCCGATCCATCTCCATATACCATGTCATAAAAGCGATGATGCTGTTAACGTTCCTGATTCGTTCTTTCGTGAAATTATTCGGTTACATGGTGTGTCAAATACTATTGTTTCAGATCGTGATACTAAATTTGTAGCCACTTTTGCAGATGTTTATGGGCTAAGTTGGGGACTAAACTGCTTTTTAGTACTACTTGTCACCCCCAAACTGATGGACAAACTGAAGTAGTCAATAGAACATTGTCTACTATGCTTAGGGCTATTTTGAAGAATAATAAGAAAATGTGGTAAGAATGCTTGCCTCATATTGAATTTCTTATAATCGTTCATTGCATTCTACTACTAAGATGTGCCCTTTTGAAATTGTGTATGGTTTCCTACCTCGTTGTGACGCCCTCGATTTAATCGTACACTAATCATGCACGCAAATGTGTACGATCAAGATCAGGGACTCACGGGAAGATATCACAACACAACTCTACAAATAAAATAAGTCATACAAGCATCATAATACAAGCCAGGGGCCTCGAGGGCTCGAATACAAGTGCTCGATCATAGGCGAGTCGCGGAAGCAACAATATCTGAGTACGGACATAAGTTAAACAAGGTGCCATAAGATGGCTAGCACAAAGCCGGATCTGGATCGAAGAGGAGCAGGCCTCCTGCAGGATCCTCCTAGCTACTCACGGTCGTCGCCGCCGGGCTGCACGTAGTAGTAGGCACCTCCGAGTAGTAGTCGTCATCGACGGTGGCGTCCTCCCCAGGCTCCATAGTCTGATTGCAGCAATCGAGTAGAGGTAGGGAAAAGGGGAACAAGGCAACCGTGAGTACTCATCCAAAGTACCCATAAGCAAGGAGCTACACTACATATGCATGGATATATGAGTAAAGGGCCATATCGGTGGACCGAATGCAGAATGCCGAATAAGAGGGGATAGCTAGTCTTAACGAAGACTACGCTCGGACACCTGCCTTGCAACAGTAGGAGGGGGCAATCAAGTCCTCCAAGTAACATCACATAGCAATAATCCTACCCGGCGATCCCTGCTCATATCCTCGAGCGAGAGCGACCACCGTTATATCGGCACTTGGAAGGTGTGTTTTATCAAGTATCCGGTTCTAGTTGTCATAAGCTCAAGGTACAACTCCAAGTCGTCCTGTTACCAAGATCACGGCTATTCAATAGATTAACTTCCTGCAGGGTGCACCATCTTACCCAAAGACACTTGATCCCATTTGGCGGACACACTTTCTGGGTCATGCCCGCCGCGTAAGATCAACACGTCGCAGCCCCACCTAGGCACAACAGAGAGGCCAACACGCCGGTCTAAACCTAAGCGCCAGGGTCCGGGCCCATCGCCTCGAGCACACACCAAGACGTGGTGTGGGCGGCCGAAGCAGACCTAGCCTAGTGGCGTTCCAGTCCAATCCGTGGCGCGCCGCTCGTCCGACGTCTGAAGTGCTTCGGTGATACCACGACGCCGGGATACCCATAACTACTCCCAGTAGATGGTTAGTGCGTATAAGCTCGTAGCCAACTCAGATCAAATACCAAGACCTCGTTAAGCGTGTTAAGTATCCGCGAGCGCCGAGCAGGGCCAGCCCACCTCTCTCCTAGGCGGTCACAACCTGCCTGTCCGCTCCGCCTCAAGATCCACTCATGGGTGCTCCATCACCGACCCGACTTTAGTCTCCACATGTATCATGTATAAGTATATAGTATATACCGTGATCACCTCCCGAGTGATCACGGCCCGATAGTATAGCACGCAGACGGACAAGAATGTAGGGCCACAAATGAATGTACTAGCATCCTATACTAAGCATATAGGTTTGCGTAAGGTAACAACGAAGTAACAAGGACAAAGGCTATGCAGGAAGATAGGAGTATCTCGAAAACAGAACATGCTATACTACTCTAATGCAAGCAGTGTAGATAAGAGTAAGCGATATCTGGTGATCAAGGGGGGGCTTGCTTGGTTGCTCGGCAAGAGAGAGGGTCGCCAACACCGTAGTTGAACCGCCGGCAGCAGCGTCGGTCTCGTAGTCTACGGAGAGAAGAGGGGAAGAAACAATGAATACAAAGTAAGCAGATGCATATCGATGCATGACATGTCAATAAGCGATGCTAGGCGTGCCCTAACGTGGTATGAGGGGGGTACTGGTTAAGGGGGAAACATCCGGGAACGTATTCCCGGTGTTTCGTGTTTTTCGAGCGGAGGAGCCGGAGGGAAAAGTTGTAGGTTCGATAGGTTAGGGGTGTGTGGCGACGAGCGGACTGCGTGTCCGGATTCGTGTCGCCGTTACGAGCAACTTTCATGTTGAAAATATTTTAATCCGAAAGTTACGGATTAAAAGATATGATTTTAAAAGCTTTTAATAATTTCGAATTTAATTAATTAATTAATTAATTGAAAAATGTATTTATGACGTCGGATGATGTCATCTTGACGTCGGAGATCAACAGGGTTGACTAAGTCAACCCTGACATGTGGGACCCATTCGGTCATACACGTTAACTAATTAACCTAGCTTAGTTTAATTAACAATAGTTAATTAGGTTAATTAGTCATTAGGTTAATTAATCATGATTAATTAGATTAATTAATTATTTACTTAATTAATTAATTAATTAATTAGTTTTATTCATATTTATTTAATTTTCATTATCCTTTTTCCTTTTTATTTTTAAAACCGTCCTGCAGGTGGGACCTGCCTGTCATAGACAGAGAGGGGGGGTGGACCGGTCAGCCCTGCTGACCGAGTCAACAGAGCGAGGGGGCCCTGGGCCCATCCGTCAGTGGCCCAGGCGGGGCCCCAGGCCATGCCACGTCGGCAGGGGGGGCGGAGTTGGCCCCGGTGGCTACCGCGGCGGAGGGGGCGCCGGAGCTCGCCGGACTCGTTCCCAGCGGCCTAACTAACGGGCGCGGCCGATCCGAACGTCGGGAGGACGGCGTTCCGATGGAGGTGGTGGCACGGCCGGCTCGGCCGAACAGCGCCGGCGAGCGCCGAGGCGGCGAGAGGTTCGGTCTCCGTCGGGCGTGCTACGGGGGGGGAGGGGTTTGAGCGCGACGCGCCGAGCCTCACGGGCTCGGCCCGTGACCGCTTAGTCACTTGGGGCGCCAGCGTTGAGTTCCATGGCCTTGAGGCGTCGGTCTGCGGCGGAGGGGGAGAGCGCTGGCGGGCGAGGAGGAGGGAGAGGGAGGTGGGGGACGGCGTGGCCGCGGTGACCGCGAGGGGGGGCCGAGCCGGCCGGGCGACGGGGCCGGAGCGTCGGCGGCGCTTCGGGAGGGGAACGAGGGGAGAGAGGAGGTGAGGGCGGAGCTCACTGGGGTCTGTGGGGTCTAGGAGGCGGGCTCGGGCGCTCGTGGTCGTCCGTGAGGAGGAGGGCGGGAGGCGGCCGGCGCCGTCGGGCGGATCCGGTGAGGCGGCGGGGGGGTCGGGACGACCCGTGGCGGCGAGGGCTCGCGTGTTGCGTCGGTGGGGGGGGATCAAAGCAAGTAGGGGCGCAGGAGAGAGGGGCGACAGTCAGGCGGTGGGGGGTCGCCGGCGATGAGGGGGACGAGGGGATCGGCCCCGATCTAGATCTGGGCGGGGGAGGAGAAAGGGGATCGGGGAGGGGGAATGAGGGCTAGGGTTCCACCGAGCGGGAGGGGGTGGATAAGGTGGGGCGGCGGTTGGGCGGCCATGGGTGGCCGATCGGGCTGTGGGGGGGGCTTGGCCTGGTTGGGCTGTGGGGTTTCCCCCCTCCTTTGTTTTAATTTTTCCTTTTCTTATTTTCTTCTTTTCTGTTTTAGTTTATTTAAAATACCAAAACACTTTACAAAATGTGTGCACTCCACCATAATTAGCTTTGTAATTTTGACAACCCCTAACATTTTAGTTTTAGTTTTTGAAAACTTTTATCGTTTGCTTTTGTTTTGAATTTGATTTAGACCGGTTCAATCAACGTGAGTTTAGTCACGATGGCAAGGTGATTACTGTTGCTTAATCATCCGGTGTTACAAATCTCCTCCACTACAAGAAATCTCGTCCGAGATTTAGGAGGTAGAAGGAAAGAGTGCGGGTATTCATCTCGGAGACGATCCTCGCGTTCCCGTGTGGCCGTCTTGAGTGATTCGACCATTTGGACTTTGAGGAACTTGATCGCCTTCGGCGTGTGCGGCGTTCAGCTTGGTCGAGAATGCGGACGGATGCTCTTTATAGGAGAGGTCTGTTGTAATTGAGCACTTCATGGTCCATCGCTCGGATTGGGTCCTTGAAGCAGCGTCGGAGTTGTGACACGTGGAACACATCGTGAACCCGAGAAAGGTTCGACGGAAGCTCCAGCTTGATATGCCACTTTTCCACCCTTTCCGGAATAGTGAATGGGCCAATATAGCGAGGAGCTAGCTTGCCCTTGATCCCAAAGCGGTGAGCACCCTTCATTGGTGTAACGAAGATAGGCCTTTTCGCCAGTTGATAGACCATGTCTTTGTGATGACGGTCATAATTACTCTTTTGACGCGATCGAGCAGTCTTGAGATTCTCGCGAATAATGCGGACTTGTTCTTGCATGTTGGATAATATCCGGACGAAGAGTGGGCGTTCCCGATTTCGACCAGTTCGGAGGGTTCGGCACTTTCGTCCATTTAACACTTCAAAGGGGCCATCTTGAGACTAGCTTGATAGCTATTATTATAAGAGAACTCAGCATACGGAGAGATTCCTCCCATTTCTTGCGAAGGAAGCGACACAAGCTCGAAGCATGTCTTGAGAATTTGGTTGACACGTTCAACTTGCCCTTGAGATCTGCGGATGAAACGCATCTTGAAAGATAAATGAGTTCCCATAGCTTCTTGAAAACTTGCCCGTAATCTTGAAGTGAATAAGCTGCCACGGTCCGAATCGATAACTAGTGGAATACCGTGAAGGGAAACAATTCGGACATATAGAGTGTTGCAAGCTGACTAGCGAAGATCGTTTCTTTGACCGCGGAAAATGAGCAACTTTAGAAAGCGGTCAATGACGACAAGAATAGCATCATTACCTTTCTGCGATTTGGGAAATCCAAGTGGCGAAGTCCATCTCAACATGGTCCCATTTCCATTCAGGAATAGAGATAGGTTGCGAGTTCCAAAGGGCCTTTGATGTTCTGCTTTGATCTGACAAAGCGTCACACTCAAAGCAACATAGCGAGCAATGTCTTGCTTCATATTAGACCACGTAATCTCGGCGAATGTCTTGATACATCTTTGTACTACCGGGGTGGATACATAGAGGCGTATCATGAGCTTCTTTCATAACCTTCGAGTCATATTCAGGTTTTCCTTCTTACACGGCACCACTAGGCGGCCTTTGAAGTACAAGGCGCCATCATCGACAATAGTGAAGAATGAGGATTTCCTTCTTTGAGGTCTTGCTTAATCTTGTAGACTTTAGAGTCAAATCCTGCATTGTCTTTATGGTGCCCACGAGATCGGGTTCAACAGCCGGGTATAGAGGGAACCACAGGGAACAACGCGAGATTCATCTTATGGAACTCCGGAGGAGGGGAGCGAAAATCGGAGGAACAATATGGAGGTTCAGCTTTCAATTCTTCAACAAGTGGGGCTGAACTTTGTGAACTCAAGGTGGTTGCAATAAGACTTGCGGCTCAAGGCATCAGCCATTACATTAGCCTTGCACAGGCGTATAGGAAATACCCAAATCATAGTCTGCAGCAGTCTCCATCCATCTCTGGCGACGGAGGTTCAGGTCTGGCTGGGTAAACAGATACTTCAGACTTTGGTGATCGGTGAAGATCTCGCAGCGATTACCGAGAAGGTAATGTCGCCATTTGCTTTAGCGCATGAATGACAAATCAAGTTCGAGGTCGTGAACTGGGTAGTTCTCTTCGTGAGGGCGAATCGTCCGAGAGGCATAAGCAACCACTTTGCGCTCTTGCATTAGGACACCGCCTAATCCTTGACGAAAGCGTCGCGATAAATGACGAAGTCCTTCTTAGTATCGGGAGGAGCTAGCACCGGGCGAAGTCAACTTGTCTTTGAGTGCTTGGAAACTTTCACGACACTTATCATCCATTGGAACTTGACGCCCTTATACAACAGGTTAGTTAGAGGCACGGCAATCTTGGAGAAGTTCTCGGCGAATCGGCGACAATAGTGGCGAGACCGAGAAAACTTCGACTTGCTTAACGTTCTTCGGAGGAGTCAATCGAGAATAGCCTGAACTCTTTCGGGGTTGACGGCAATACCATCCTTAGAAATGACATGCCCAAGATAGGTTACTTCGGGAAGCCAGAATTCACACTTGGAGAACTTGGCATAGAGTTGATGCTCTCGTAGCTTTCCTAGCACAAGACGAAGATGTTCAGCATGTTCTTCTTCATTCTTGGAAAAGATCAGGATATCATCCAGATAAACCACGACGAACTTGTCGAGGTAATCCATGAATATATAGTTCATCAGGCGAGAGAAGGTAGCTGGAGCATTGGTTAAGCCGAAAGACATGACGGTGTACTCGTAAGAACCATAACGAGTCACGAAGGCGGTCTTGGGGATATCCTCTTCACGAACACGGATCTGGTGGTAACCCAACCTCAAGTCGAGTTTGGAGAACACTGACGAACCAGCCAGTTGATCATAAAGATCATTGATCCGAGGAAGAGGATACTTATTCTGAATGGTAGCTTGATTTATGGGACGGTAGTCTTGGACCAATCGGTTTGTCCCATCCTTCTTCTTGACAAAGAGAGAAGGGGCTCCCCAAGGAGAGCAACTTGGGCGAATGAAACCACTTTGAAGAGATTTGTCGATTTCCTCCTTTAGCTCAAGGAGTTCATGCGGCGGCATCTTGTAGGGTCGCTTGGCTATAGGAGTGGTGCCTAGTTTTAAGTCGATGACGAATTCGACAGCTCTAGCAGGGGAATCCTGGAAGTTCTTGAGGAAGACGTCTTGGAAATCGCAAACAGCAGTGAATGTTTTCAATACCCTCGAGTGGTGCGGCGTTCAATGCATTCAATGCATAGAGCCTTGCCTCGGCATTTTGCACCGATGAGCTTGGTAAGTGACTATTTCATCGAAGGGTGTAGCAGATGGGCGGTCTTAGTGGCGCAAACTATGGAAGCGATGTCGCCTTTAACCAATTCATTCCTGAATGAGGTCAATGCTACAAGACTTGACACGATGGGAGAGACAAGGAATTCCAGGTCCTTGATTTCAGCGGGGGCGTCGTTGCAAATCATGGAGGTTCGACATTGGCCCGCGGTGTGTACTAATAGCGAAGCATTCATGTCTTCACATTTAATGTCGTGCAAGCATGCAAAATCTTCTAACATGAATGAATGCGATGCACCCAGATCAAATAGAACGATCTTGGTACTGAATTTACGAGAAGTATACCCATCACAATGAGCAGGTTGGTCTTGAGCTTCGTTCGAGATCAACGTGGTTGGCCTGAACTTCGACCATAAGGCTTGGCGGTGTTGTTGCGGGGCTGGGTGTTTCCACGGTCGATCATTTGGAAGGGCCAAATGATTCTGGTTCTGTTGCATTCTCTAGCACGGTGCCTGGTTGTCCACACGAAGCACAAGACATTATTGGGGTGGGAACAAGAGCTTGGGGTGGTGGAGCTGGAAGCTTTGGCTGCTTAGTTGTAGGCGGGCGAGGTGCAGCATAGTTCGCCTTGGAGCGGTGCATTTGGCTGGTACATCTTGTTGGGAATCCATATCTTGCGCCTGCGAGGACGGGCCGAAGATGAGCCCGTGTCACAGTTCTTTGTTAGAGCTCTGGTATTCCTGCGCACCAGTTTCGACATTGATAGCTTTGTTCACCAAGGTGGCGAAATCAACAAAGTCGTGCACTAGAAGTGCGAGCTTGATGTCGACTTGAAGGCCGTCACGGAACTTCTCTGTCTGCGTGCATCGGTTGCAATATCCTCTTGACATAGCGAGACAAGTCCGGAACTCTCGTGATAAGCTTCAACAGATCTTGTTGCCTTGGGTGAGGTTGCGGAACTCACGCTTCTTCGGTCCATGACCCCTTGAGGATGAAGCGGCACGGAAGGCAACTTGGAAGTCTAGCCAGTGATGAGTGTTCCAAGCTGGCGAGTGCGCTGTGGCTGTCCCACCATTGAGCTGCGGGTCCCTTGAGAAGAAGGAAGCAAAAGTGACATAGCTGGCGGGGCTACATCAGCAGACTCCATCTCATAGGTGATGTCACGGAGCCGATCATCGACATCCAAATGGCTGAGTTGAGCTGCGGTACACGCTGGGGTTCAGCGTATGAAATCCTGCGAGTTGTTCCGTTTGGGTGTTGGTTCATATTGGGGCGAGGAAACTGAGCCATCATGTTCTCCATGAATGGCGATTCATCTCAAGCTGTTGGACCATACCAGCCATGTACTCGGCGGTGGTGGGAAGTTGGCACCACGACCACGACCAGCTGGCCTAACCATCCTGCTATTATATAACGGGGTAGTTCACATTTGAGAAATTAAGCAAGAGATGAGAATCATTCATGATGAAACATGCATAATGAAAGCAGCATGATGGGAACTACATAGTAGTTGGCATATCTTACAAGAGGAATCATGCATAGAGTTCGATACATAGAGTCCAGTACATAGACTACTACATCATAGGCGGCACGCAGGCTCGTGGCGATTACATCAAACACTAACAAACAAGTCTACATCAGTCCCACGCAGATCGCGGAGGTAGTCAGAGCTTTGAAAGCTGGTAGTCTTGGCAGCGGATAGTCCTCCACGTCGGTGACACAGGGGCCGCGGATACTCGGTGCTGAATCCGGCGTCCGGTGGCGAAAAAGGGCCAAGTGCGGAGAGTAGCCTCCCACGTCCGCCAACCGACACCACAGGGCATCACGGTCTGGCTGGGTAGATCGCAGAAGCGGCAGCTCTCCGATCGGACAAAGGGTGCATCAGCGTCGAGCACGGTAAAGGTGCCGACGGGTGATGTACAACTCGTGGCGAAGAGCTTGGTTAGCTCGATCCAGCCCATCGCATGCGTAACAAAGTTACGATGGTGGAAGGGCTCTCGGTGACAAGATGGAGTAGGCAGCGGTGTAGTAACCCTCCTCACCAACATCGACGCGATAGCAATGTGCACGAAGGGGAGGTGTCCAACTCTCGATACTCTGCACGAAGGCGTGTCGAGCAGCATCTACAGCATCGTGGGCTGCCATATCGATAGTCACTCCAACACAATGTGCGGTGTGCACAAGAGTGGACTCATACTCCGAGTAGAGGTGGGCGATGGCGCTGCATCGCTCCTCGTTATAGTCCCGGTACTCCTCATAGGCGGTGTACTCGGGGTGCCGCGATAACCCAGATAGGTCATCATCTCGGCTAGCACCGCAGTGATCCCGAGGCACCAATGGCCGTCGTGTGGCGCCGACGACCTGCCTCGTGGGTTCCATCTGAAAACAAAGACGTTTCAAAGGAGTCAAATGGCGGTGTGGAAATTGCTCAAATACAATTCCAAGAACAACTAAGGCTATATCCAACTTTGGGGTGAATGTGGTCACGGGATCCTAGTGTTAGTTAGAAAATCGTTTAACCCGAGTAGAAGAGAGTTGAGTCCCGAGTAAAGGTCGAGGAGTAAAAGATCCTAGTACCACCCGATGGCGGCGTGGGCCCGTAAGGCACACAGCCAAGTTAGTAAAAGTTTTGCAATGTCTAAACTCGACTTGACCAAGGTGTGTGGAAGGGGATTCCTACAGCGATCGACTCGATACCAACTTGTGACGCCCCGATTTAATCGTACACTAATCATGCACGCAAATGTATACGATCAAGATCGAGGACTCACGGAAGATATCACAACACAACTCTACAAATAAAATAAGTCATACAAGCATCATAATACAAGCCGGGGCCTCGAGGGCTCGAATACAAGTGCTCAATCATAGACGAAGTCAGCCGAAGCAACAATATCTGAGTCTGAGACATAAGTTAAACAAGGTGCCATAAGATGGCTAGCACAAAGCCGGGATCTGAGATCGAAGAGGAGCAGGCCTCCCGCAGGATCCTCCTAGCTACTCACAGTGGTCGCCGCCGGCTGCTGCGTAGTAGTAGGCACCTCCATAGTAGTAGTCGTCATCGACGGTGGCGTCTGGTTCCTCGGCTCCATAGTCTGATTGCAGCAATCGAGTAGAGGTAGGGGGAAAAGGGGGAACAAGGCAACCGTGAGTACTCATCCAAAGTACCCGCAAGCAAGGAGCTACACTACATATGCATGGATATGTGAGTAAAGGGCCATATCGGTGGACCTGAATCTGCAGAATGCCGAATAAGAGGGGATAGCTAGTCTTAACGAAGACTAAACTCGGACACTGTCTTGCAATGTAGGAGGAGGAAATCTGAAGTCCTCAAGTAACATCACATAGCAATAATCCTACCCGGCGATCCCTCCTCATATCCACGAGCGAGAGCGACCACCGTTGTATCGGCACTTGGAAGGGTGTGTTTTATCAAGTATCCGGTTCTAGTTGTCATAAGCTCAAGGTACAACTCCAAGTCGTCCTGTTACCAAGATCACGGCTATTGAATAGATTAACTTCCTGCGGTGCACCATCTTACCCAAAGACGCTTGATCCCATTTGGCGGACACACTTTCTGGGTCATGCCCGCCGCGTAAGATCAACACGTCGCAGCCCCACCTAGGCACAACAGAGAGGCCAACACGCCGGTCTAAACCTAAGCGCCATAGTGCAGGCCCATCGCCTCGAAACACACCTCAAGACGTGGTGGGCGGCCGAAGCCTAGCCTAGTGGCGTTCAGTCCAATCCGGTAGCGCCGCTCGTCGTTGACGTCTGAAGTGCTTGGTGATACCACGACGCGGGATACCCATAACTACTCCCGCGTAGATGGTTAGTGCGTATAAGCTCGTAGCCAACTCAGATCAAATACCAAGACCTCGTTAAGCGTGTTAAGTATCCGCGAGCGCCCGAGCAGGCCAGGCCCACCTCTCTCCTAGGCGGTCACAACCTGCCTGCCGCCTCGCCTCAAGATCCACTCATGGGTGCTCCATCGGCCGACCCGACTTTAGTCTCCACATGTATCATGTATAAGTATATAGTATATACCGTGATCACCTCCCGAGTGATCACGGCTCGATAGTATAGCACGCGAGCGGACAAGAATGTAGGGCCACAGATGAATGTACTAGCATCCTATACTAAGCATATAGGTTTGCGGTAAGGTAACAATGTAGTAACAAGGACGAAGCTATGCAAAGAAGATAGGAGTATCTCAAAACAATAACATGCTATACTACTCTAATGCAAGCGGTGTAGATAAGAGTAGGCGATATCCGGTGATCAAGGGGGGCTTGCACGGTTGCTCTGGCAAGAGAGAGGGTCGCCAACACCGTGGTCGAACCGGCCAGCAGCAGCGTCGGTCTCGTAGTCTACCGGAGAGAAGAGGGGAAGAAACAATGAATACAAAGTAAACAGATGCATATCGATGCATGACATGTCAAGAAGCGATGCTAGGCGTGCCCTAACGTGGTATGAAGTCTTGGTTAAGGAAACATCAGGAAAGTATTCCGGTGTTTAAATGTTTTTCGAGCGAGAAGGCGGAGGAAAAGTTGCAGGTTCGATAGGTTAGGGGTGTGTGGCGGACGAGCGGACTCGTATCCGGATTCGCCTCGTCGTTCGAGCAACTTTCATGTTGAAAATATTTTAATCGAGTTACGGATTAAAAGATATGATTTTAAAAGCTTTTAATAATTTACGGAATTTAATTAATTAATTAATTAATTGAAAAATGTATTTATGACGTCAAGATGATGTCATCTTGACGTCGGCAGATCAACAGGGTTGACTAAGTCAACCACGACATGTGGGACCCGTTAGTCATAAGCTGTTAACTAATTAACCTAGCTTAGTTTAATTAACAATAGTTAATTAGGTTAATTAATCGAGATTAATTAGATTAATTATTTACTTAATTAATTAATTAATTAATTAATTAGTTTTATTCATTTTATTCATATTTATTTAATTTTCATTATCCTTTTCCTTTTTATTTTTAAAACCGTCCTGCAGTGGGACACTTTGTCATAAACGAGAGAGGGTGGGACGGTCACCTGGCGACCGAGTCAACAGAGCGAGGGGGGGCCCTTGGGCCCATCCGTCGATGTTGAGGGGGCCCCTGAGCCATGCCACGTCGCGGCGGAGTTGGCCCGTGGCTACTGGCATCAAGGCGGGGGCGCCGGAGCTCGCGGACTTCGTTCCCAGCGGCCTAACGAAGCGTGGTAGGGCGATCCGAACATCGCGGAGGACGGCGGTTCGATGGTGGTGGTGGCACGGCAGGCTCGGCGAGCAGCGCCAGCGACCGTGAGGCGGCGCGAGGAGGTTCGGTCTCCGTCGGGCGTGCTCTGAAGCTGGGAGGGCCTAAGCGCGCGCCCGAGCCTCACGGCTCGGCCCGTGACCGCTTAGTCACCGGGGCGCCAGCGTTGAGTTCATGGTGGCGTCCCGTCAAGTGCGGGAGGAGAGAGCGCCGCTTCGAGGAGGAGGAGAGGGAGGTGGGGGCGGCGTGGCTGCGGTGACCAGGGGGCGGCCGAGCCGGCGACGGGGCCAGGGAGGCGTCGGCGGCGCGGGGAGAGGGAACGAGGGAGAGAGGAGGTGAGGCGGAGCTCACTGGGGTCTGTGAGGTCTAGGAGGCGGGCTCGGGGCGCTCGTGGTCGTCTGGTGAGGAGGAGGCGGGGAGGCGGCCGACCGGCGTCAGGCGGATCCGGTGAGGCGGCGTGGGGTCGGGGGCGACCCGTGGCAGCGAGGGCCTCGCGTGTGGGGCGTCGGTGGGAGGGGGGATCCAGGCGGCCTTGGGGCGAGGAGAGAGGGGCGGCGCGTCGGTGGGGGGGTCGCCCGGCGATGAGGGACGAGGGATCGGCCCGATCTAGATCAGGCGGGGAGGAGAAAGGGATCGGGGAATGAGGGCTAGGGTTCCACCGAACGGGGGAGGGGGGTGGATAAGGTGGGGCGGCCGGTTGGGCCGGCCCATGGGGTGGCCGACTGGGCGGGGGGGGGGCTTGGCCCAGTTGGGCTGTTGGGGTTTTTCCCCCCCACTCCTTTTGTTTTAATTTTTCCTTTTCTTATTTTCTTCTTTTCTGTTTTAGTTTATTTAAAATACCAAAACACTTTACAAAAATGTGTGCACTCCACCATAATTAGCTTTGTAATTTTTGACAACCCCCGAACATTTTAGTTTTAGTTTTTGAAAACTTTTATCGTTTGCTTTTGTTTTGAATTTGATTTAGACCGGGTTCGAATCAACGTGAGTTTAGTCACAGTAACCGAGGTGATTACTGTTTCTTAATCATCCGGGTGTTACACTCGTGCACCTATTGATTTGTTGCCTCTTCCATCTTCGGAGAAGGTTAATTTTGATGCTAAAGAATGTGCTGAATTGATTTTAAAATGCATGAGTTAACTAAGGAAAACAATTGGGCTAATAATTCTAAATATAAACTTGCGAGGAGATAAGGGTAGAAAACATGTTACATTTTGCACCGGTGATCTTGTTTGGTTACATTTATGTAACGATAGATTTCCTAATTTGCTAAATCAAAGCTAATACCACGTCTTGATGGTCCTTTTAAGGTGTTAGAGAAAATAAATGATAATGCATATAAACTTGAGCTGCCTGCAAATTTTGGGGTTAGTCCAACTTTTAACATTGCAGATTTGAAGCCTTATTTGGGAGAGGAAGATGAGCTTTCGTCGAGGACGACTTCATTTCAAGAAGGGGAGGATGATGAGGACATCAATACCATTATTACACCCACAGCCTCTGCTGCTATACATACTGGACTAATTACAAGAGCTCGCGCGCGCCAATGGAATTATCAGGTACTTCCTTTTCTTGGTAACGATTCTAATGTTCATGAGAATATGATGTTGCCTAAATTGGATACGTTTGTTTTGCTTACAAATGAAGGGCCTAGCTTGGACAAGAAAGATGAACCTTGGAGCAAGTTCAAGCATGGAGATGATGGCATGCGCAAGGGGAACAAGAACGGAGTTACAAGTGATGATTCCAGGATTTTGAAGCCACCATAATGAGTGCATGAAGCCTTGCACGAAATATACAAGATGCCGCTTCATAAATTTCGTCCAGAGGCTATTCTAGGTGCTGCGTCACCTTATTATTGGGCCAGGCCCATGTAATTTCGAAATACATAAGTGTAGGTTGTTTTTAGAGTCCGTATGTGTGGGGAAACAAGTGTTAGGGTTGATTTTGGACCCCTTCCCCAAGGGCCACGAATTTCCCCCCTCTTCCTCCATATATACAGCCCTTATGGCACCGTTTAGACTTTGGGTTTTGTTTATATTAAAAGTTCGCCATTGCTGCAGCTTCGCGTACTTCGTTTGTGTTCAACGACCAGACAAAGGCATCATAGAACCCCACCTTCATTAATAAAGCTTTCCTCTTTTATTCGCAATATCCAGATTGCAATCTCAGTTTCTTGCTTGTTCTTTGTTTGCTCGCAAGAAATAGACCCTCGTGGTCAGGTTGATCGTGCTCCGTCATGGTTAATAACCCCTCGGAAGTTGGTTTAGTGATTGTTAAGGCGCGACGTCTTCGCACGTTCGTAGTCCGATCGTCAAAGTCGACTCCCATAGAAAACGATTGCTATCTCATCAAAACATCGGGACACCTTCGTGTAGCGACTCGACCTCAGATGGTCAAGTCTTTGTGTTTCAGTGTCATCCCTGGATCAGTAATGCTGACACACACAGTACTCGAAGGATTTATAACAGAGTAGCAATCACACACTTATTACATCGATTGTCTCAAAGAGAACTTATTACAATAATATGGCTTAAGGCCATCTAATGAGATAACAACGGAAGGCTTGGAAGATAAAGTGAGTCCATCAACTCCAACGGCATAGCTGAGCTGCACGGCAACGACCTAACGATCCTTACTCCTCGTCTGAAAAGTCTGCAACATAATACGTTGCAGCCCGAGAACGGGTCAGCACATGGAATATGCTGGCAATATAACACATTAGAAAGCTCTATGGTTATTGTTTTGCGAAAAGCCAATTTTTTCCTACAACAAAGGAATTAGTTTTATTTAACTATCATGGTGGTTGTTAAACATTGAGAATGGTCGACAGCATCCTCAATCCCAATTAAAGTAGTTAACATCCCAACAATATTAATTTAAGAGTGATGAGATACATGTGAACACTCAGATACTAGATATTCAAAAATTGTCCATAACCGGGGACACGGCTAACCATGATTAGATTGTACACTCTGCAGAGGTTTGCGCACTTTTCCCCACAAGACTCGATCGCCTCCGTTGATTTCTCGCACTACATGGTGTTTGAGAAACGGATGACTGAGACATAGTCTTTCAAAAACATTAACTCTCTACTCCGGGTAGACCATACCAAACCTACAAAACCCACTACCTGTTGATCTACCTCTTCAAGAGCTTCACGTAACTTACTCAACTATGCTAGAGCCCATAATAGCTTGTGGCTGCACACGGAAGTTTCTAGCATGAATAATCTCAGTTCCTTTTGAGCCTGGGTAGCGGTCCATAGGAAGATCAGACGGGTACCCCGGGATTTCCAAAAAATAAAACAGACAACACTGGGTTCCCCAGGTGCCTCAATCCACCCAGATGTGTATTAAAGTTGCCACCTTAAACCATTGATTAACAATCTCACATATGTCATGGATGCACTCAAACCCAATCCACGTCTACGAGCATAGCATGGCAATAATAACAACACGTAGAAGTAACTCCCAAGGGTTTGATAGTAACAGGGAAATAGGTTCTACCTCAACTACTACTTCCCAACCCACAAATTAATGACATCCTAATCATGCGATGTTTGAGGATTGAAATTAATGCATAAAAATTGGGTATGAAAAGAGTATGATCAATGTGTTACTTGCTTTGCTGACGAACCGTGAATCCTAGAGACTCGTAGTAACACGCTTCGCACTCCGGGAATTCTATCGCAAGCAAACAATAACATACATAAGCAACAAGCAAAGATGCACAGGTAAAACTCAACTAAAATAGGTTGACCAGAAAGTTCAACTTAAGAACTCCGGTTCGCAAAAAGAATCAAACCAAACGAAGCAACAAAACTCAAACGGCGAAAGAAATAAGATCCCTTTACTAATCTGAACTAAGGTCAAATTTTACAAAGGCAAAAACTTGTTTGATTTGATTATTCAGAAAGAGGGTTTCGAGACGACACTCTAGGCGCTTGAATCGCCAGATTCCGATAAACGAGCGAAAAGATAAACAGAAACTAAGATCGGATCAGAAATCGCGATCAGAAAAATCGCGGAATAAATCCGGGAAAAGAAAAGCGACGAACAGCTTAACGAACGAACGTTCGTTATCTGAACCTAAATGAAGAACGCGTTCGTTAAAACGAACGAACGAGCGAACGCTCGCTAAATAAATAAATCAGGGAAAAACCGATCTATTAAAATAACGAAAACTAGGGTTAAAAAAAAAGAAACGGTTTTCTTCGGAAAACCGGGCGGCGGGGCGGCTACCTCGCTCGGCTCCGGTGGGGCTCGGGCTCGGCAATGGGGTGGCGGGAGGCGCGGCGGCGGCTCGGGCGGGGCTCGGGCCGGTGGCTCGGGGCTCGGCTCCCGAGGCGGAAAGCGGCGGTGGCGGTGGTGGCGGCTAGAGGTGGTATTTAAAGGAGGGGGTGCGGTGCCTTGGGGAGGCAGGCGGGCGGAGTTCGAGCCGGACTCTCTGGTGGGCGCGGGAGGAAGGCGGCGGCGGCGGCTTGGGCCGGCTTTGCCTGGCTGAGCTTGCCCGGTCAGGTCTTATCTGTGATTTTTTAAATAGTTCACGACAAAAAAATTCCTATAAAATAAAATAAAATCTAAAATGCCAAAACAAATTTTCACTGTCTAAATGAAATATTTAGAACGAGTTGAACATTTTCTTGGCCCTAAAATACAATTTTGAAAAGCGTGCAAATTTTTCTAATGCAAATAAAATTCAAAATAAACTCAAATAAAATCCAAATAATGATTCTAACATTTTTCCTCCAATATTTCAATTATTTTGGAGAAGTCATATTATCTCCTCTCATATATTTTAATATGAAATATTTTTCTGGAGAGAAAAATAATTAAAATAAAAAATCCTCGTTCTCAGTATTTGATAAAAATCAAAATATGAAAACCGGAAAATCGCCAACTCTCTCCGAGGGTCCTTGAGTTGCTTAGGATTTCGAGGATTGCGGAACGAAGATGCAATAAAATATGGTATGCCTGGATGACCTATGTATAACATTCCAAATTGAAAATTTGGGATGTTACACTTCGCCTCTATCAGCGATGAGGCAGAACAAGAGAAATGGGCAACCATAACAATGTGTGTGCGATGGAGGACACACGGTTAATCCATTTGAACTGTTTGCGATGAGGTAGAACAACAGAAATGGGCAGCCATATCAATGTGTGTGCGATATATGACATAAGGTTAACTCGGACGAACTGTTTTCGATTAGGGAACACAATATAAACGGTTTAACTTAACAAGATGTGTGTGATATGCAGCATACAATTCACATTGATGAACTGTTTGCGATGAGCCAAAAGAACACAAATGAGTCGTGTAAACAAGATGTGTGTGATACATGGCAAACAGCCGACTCGGATGAACTGTTTGCGATGAGAAATTACAACACAGACGGTCAATACAGTTACTTCGTGTGTGATTCTGTGTGTACAAAAAACTTTGAAAAATGCAAACTAGTTGCTTGCGATGGCTAGGAGTATCGCACACGATGCGTCTGCGAGTACTCATGTGCGATGATTAGTATGTTACACATACGTTTCATTATGTGAACATGTGTGAATTTGCAATATGGACAGTTAATATGCAAATGCCTTCAGGACATCGGGCACACGCTTAAACTCAATGAACTGTAAGATACTAATACTTTCCATGAAAATTTATGAACTTGGGTAACATCATTTGAGTAACATATATATAGTGGTTACACTATTCGACAAAAGGAGGATCTTCGTAACACGGTTTTGACAACCATATGGTCCATATCTACAAACTTAACATAGTAACAACTATCACATTTTAAGAGGCTAAGGGCCAACAACCATATGGTCCATATCTACATACTTAACATATATAGTGACAGTTAGCACATTTTAAGAGGTTGAGGGCCAACAACCACAACTATCCACTAGAAGCAGCTTGATCACGGCGACTCGGCATCTCGTCAATGAAAAGGAAGAGCCCTCCTGTGCCTTGGTAGAGCAGGAGTAGAACAGCGTCTCCAAATTTCCAATATGGATGCATTGCCACGAGAAGCGAGAACTTGTTAATTTGAATGGTTCCATTTTTGCGGGAAATGCAGTACCTTGCAATCACTTTGGCGTTATTAGCAGGCACAAGTGTAATTCGACCACGCGGGAAATCGATCCAGGAACTGCTACAGGGGGCAATTTCTGTTGACATGTAGAATAAAAAACAATTGTAACATATCGTTAAAGATATATATAGTTTATGAGCATCAACATTAAAATAAGACTTTTTACCAGCGCTTTGGGCACACAATTGGTCTTGTTCACCGTGTGCACCATAGGTCTAATTAATCCCATCCAAAATCCAGCATTCATACGCTATGCTATCTCTGTCAGATTATCAACAAAGTTTATGACATGCTTCAAGACCTTCCAGTGAAATTTGGTATGCTTAGTAACATACAGATCGTTCACTATGCATCCAACATATCCTGCTTAAAAGGTGGAAAGGTATTATTTATTCAGTACATGGCAAGAGAATATATAGTGCGCATAAATTGGTAAACATAATTTGTTACTGCCTAGGAACAGAGTCAGAATATGATATCACAATTGGTTGCTTAAATAGTGATCAATTGGTTGCTTAAATAGTAATATGGCAGCATGGAGAAAGTTGAAAGGCCACTAACCTCGATCAGACTTTGATCGGCTGATGACGTTGGGGAAGTAAACATCCATGTTAATTAGACTAGGTTGTGGCGCACGCACTAGAATTTTATTGCCATCTTTCAGTTCATAACACTTAGACATTTTTATCGAAAGGTCCGTATTAAAATAGGAGTGACCATCTTTATCAAGTTTTACGCTAACCGTCATTGTAAATCCATGTTGCATTGTCAATATGACATCCTGGGAGTCATCAGCAAAGTAAAGCCCAAGATTTCCTTCTACTCCTGTTCTTGCAAAGCAAGGGATGTAATGCTTGAAATGAAAATTAAGATCGTAAATTAGATATATCGAAATACCCGAGCAAGATGCAAATATGGGAGTAACTGATAGAACATATCCATATATAGATGCAAGCAAAGTACAAAAATATAGAATTAAAAATATACAAAGATTTGATGCAAATATATAGATAATGTAGCAACAGACGGTATATTTTCACAAATTTAGGCCATGCCGACCGTGGTAGGTTCAGATTGAACATACCGAGCGCTCCATGAAGTCATCCGGAATGGTGAGATAGAACTTTGTTTCCGACTGGCCACACAACCACCGTTGCCCAATTTGTGCTCGCACTATGCAAATATGAGTGAACATCCACGAATCAGCTAGAACAAAAATGATTCCACAACGATTTCCGCCGGTTGATTATCAGTGACGGACGGACTGCGATAGGAGATGAGTGAATATTTTGCTAATTATGTTGATTACCTTCTCCATGAGAAAAATCCCTGGCCCAATCCCACAGAAAACCCCAGTCGACCAGGGTCTAGAATGTCGGTGCAGATAGGCGGCGGAAAGCGGTGGAGGCGAAATCCAGTGCCGTTTGGAGCGCGACCTACGCCTGCCACCAACAGCCGTCGAGCTTAGGGTGCAGAGTTGTGGAGGAGTCCGCGATGATTGAGTGGGGACGAAGTGGGCGAGGGTTTTCTTTTCCTTTTGCATGTGTGAGTGAACACACACGGTTCGCAGAGGCGACGGAGATGAATCGTGTGCGATAGTAAATCACCGAGATTGAATGGGAATCCAAATTTCCTTTGTCCTTCATCCATGAGTTTTTTTCTACGATGAACATAAACCTTGCTAATCACCGTGTTCAAATTTGACACTTTTCCGAGTTCATTTACAATATTTTGGGGATTATGTGCATTTTGTAGGCATTAATGCACGTAATTCAAATTCAAACAATCGGTGCATGAAAGGGTGCACAAGAACGGTCTGGAAAAACCATACTCGTGGTATTTAGTAAATTCTCAAGCCTTTTACAAGGAATGGGCAGAGATTTCAATGGAATGTGTGGCAATAGTCAACTACAAATGCATCATTTACCGGGTTATCAACTATAGAACAATGAAATATGTGCTTGAAAAACATGATGGCTGGCATGGTGCCATGGTATGGCCTCACCGTGCCCTGGTTAAAAGCTGAGAAGGTTTGATTTATGTCGTCATGCATGCCCTTCATAAATCGAACCATCATCGAGGAAGTTCAATGCTTTCGAGAGGGAAATCACCAAGATTGAAGGGGAATCCAAATTTCCGTCCTAGTTTGTCATTCAGTTTTTTTCCAACAATCAAAATACCGCCTCAAATGAAATGTGTTCAAATTTGACATTTTTACGAACTTATTTACAATATTTAGGGGATTGTGTGCATTTTCTAGGCATTAAATATACACATAATTCAAATTCAAACTATTGGTGCATGAAAAGGTGCACAAGAATGGTATGGAAAACCATGCTAGTGCTATTTAGTACATTCTCATGCCTTTTCCAAGGAATGGGCAGATATTTCAAGGAAATGTGTGGCAATAGTCAACCATAAACTAAATGCGTTCTTGGGTTAACAACTATACAAAATGAAATACATGCTTGGAAAACATGGCGCCTGTGTGGTGCCATGGTATGACCTCACCGTGCCACAGTAAAAATGTCGTCATCTTGCGCCTTTCATAAAACGAACCATCATCCGAGGAAGTTTCATGGTTTCGAGGGGGAAATCACCAAGATTGAAGGGGGATCCAAATTTCCTTTGTCCTTTGTCCACAAGTTTTTTTCTATGATGAACATACTACCTGCAAATCACCATGTTCAAATTTGGCACCTTTCTGGGTTCATTTGCCATATTTAGCGGATTATGTGCATTTCCTAGGCATTAATGCGCATAATTTAAGTTCAAACAATCGATGCATGAAAGGGTCCACAAGAACGTCCTGGAAAACCATGCTCGTGCCATTTAGTATATTCCCATGCCTTTCACAAGGAATAATGGATAGATATTTTGTTGAAATGTGTGGAAATAGTCAACCACAAATATTTGTTTGTTGGGTTTTCAACTATAGAAAAAAATGAAACAAATGCTTAAAAAACATGATGCCTGGCATGGTGCCATGGTATGACCTCACCATGCCCTGGTAAAAATTTGAGAAGGTTTGGCTTTTGTCGTCATGCACGCCCTTCATAAATCGAACCATCACCGATGAAGTTCAATGCTTTCGAGAGGGTAATCACCAACACTGAAGGGGAATCCAAATTTCCTTCCTAGTTTGTCATTGAGTTTTTTTTCCAGTGATCAACATACCACCTGAAATGCAACGTGTTCAAATTTGACATTTTTCCGGGCTCATTTACCATATTTAGGGGATTATGTGCATTTTCTAGGCATTAATGGACATAATTCAAATTCGAACTATCGGTGCATGAAAAGGTGCACAAGAACGGTTTGGAAAACCATGCTCGTGTTATTTAGCACATTCTCATTCCTTTTGCAAGGAATGGGCAGATATTTCAAGGAAATGTGTGGCAATACTCAACCATAAACGCGTCGTTTACTCGGTTAACAACTATATAAAAAATGAAACACATGGTTGGAAAACATGACGCCTGGCGTGGTGCCGTGGTATGGCCTCACCATGCCCTGGTAAAAATTGGAGAATGTTTTCCTTATGTCGTGATGCACGCCTTTCATAAACCAAACCATCACCAAGGAAGTTTCATGGTTTCAAGGGGGAAATCACCAACATTGAAGGGGGTCCAAATTTCCTTTGTCCTTTGTCCATGAGTTTTTCTTCTACGATGAACATACAACCTGCAAATCACCGTGTTCAAATTTGACACTTTTTTGGGTTCATTTGCCATATTTAGGGGGTTATGTGCATTTCCTAGGCATTAATGCGCATAATTCAAGTTCAAACAATTGATGCATGAAAGGGTCCACAAGAACGGCCTAGAAAACCATGCTCGTGCCATTTAGTAAATTCTCATGCCTTTTACAAGGAATGGACAAATATTTCGATGAAATGTGTGGCAATAGTCAACCACAGATGTTTGTTTGTTGGGTTTCCAACTATAAAAAAATGAAATAAATGCTTAAAAATATGACGCCTGGCATGATGCCATCGTATGACCTCACCATGCCCTGGTAAAATTTTGAGATGGTTTGGCTTATGTTGTCATGCACGCCCTTCATAAATTGAACCATCACCAAGGAAGTTCCATGCTTTCGAAAGGGAAATACTCAAGATTGAAGGGGAATCCAAATTTTCTTCGTTCTTTGCCCTGGAGTTTTTTTTCTACGATGAACATACACCCTGCAAATCACCGTGTTCAAATTTGGCATTTTTCCGGGCTCATTTACCATATTTCTGGGATTATGTGCATTTTCTAGGCATTTAGCGCATATAAATCCAATCCAGCTACAGGTGCACGTGTGTGATGTGAGGGACGTGGATTGCCGTTCGATCGCGGCGCATCCAACGGTGCACATGCGCGATCCGTGTGGCTGGGGTATCAGCCAATCATAATGCAACACACAATAGGCTCAGCGCACACTGTTTCCGGAAGCGATGGAGATGAACCGTGTGCGATAATAAACGAGCAAAATTGTAAGGGAAGCCAAATTTCTGTTGTCGTTTGTGGTTGAGCTCTTGAATACCACCGCACTGTACGACTGCTGGACCCTCCATCCCAGAGCTCTCTCCAGGCGTCGTCCATGGCACCGCGACACACAGTAACTGGTAACGAAGCGATGGCATCCCACTACGCCGCGTTCCTCGCCGCCCGCCACCGCACACATGGTAAGGAAGCGATGGCATCTCGCTGTGCCGAGTTCATCGCTGTCGGCGGCCAGATAGTTACATGGGCGGACTTTGAGGCTGCCATGGCCGAATGGGTGGTGGATCTAGAGGCGGCCAAAGCCACACAGAAGGAGCAGAAAAGGCAGAAAGCAGTCAAGAAAAGAGAGTCCCACCACTTCAAGAAAAAAGAGGCCGCACGCCGTGGTGAGGAGAGCTTGGCGGGGATCGAAGCGCGGTGGGCTGCCGCCTACAAGGCCGGGAAGGAGAACGTCGGCGTCTGGCCAGCATGCCCTGATGGCAGCATGTGAGAAGTAGTTTAAGTTTGTAGTATTAGAGAAAATTACTAGTAGTACTTTAAGTTTGTAGTATTAACGTACAATGTCGGTAAGAGAATCCTTTGAGGGCTTTGAGCGTTGATTATCATGTGTGCCCGTGTGCGTTTTTTGCGTTAATCACTAGAAGATCACAAAATACACGGTTTCTATGCCGTACCCGTCTGTGTTTTTTGCGTTAATGACCCATAAGTCAGTTACTTGTGCGATATTTCCTAATAAACTAGGCGTACCATTGACTGAAAAAATCAAGTACACGTGTACATTTTTTTGGAGACGGGATCTGCCAACTTTCTTTTTTCTTGCACACGAGTATTTTACGCGCTTCGCCTGTGTTGTGTGTTTCCGCCGCCCAAGTTTCAAGTTTCGCGCCGAAATTTTCATTAGGCGCCTGATTTTAGAATTTATTCCTCCAACCACATCCCCTTCCCCTCAATATCCCCCCCCCCGCCCTCCCTCGCGCCTCCCCCTAGAAGCATCTCAAACCGTCGCTGCCGCAACCACAGCTTCGACCACATCTATGTTCTGCTCGGATCCAGTCAGGTAACCCACCGATCTCTATCACGTCCCCGGCCTGATTGCTTAAATGGCGCCTGCGAAACATCCTCATGCCTCCAAATCCCCCCGCCAGGAGCTGATGGCGGTCCATGGCGCGATGGCCGCTGTGCGTGTTGACCCGGAGGAACACCTCGCCTCCGCCGCCACCGCCGACATGGTGCAGGCTCTGGCCCAGATGAAGTCCCACAACGACTACCCCTCATGACTTAACAGGTAAGATCTGACCAGCTAAATCTTACCAATATCACTTGCAACGGCTATGATTTGTATGGTTGATGTATTAAGCATGTTCGTGCCTTGTTTATTTCAGTACTACACACTGTGTGCTGTTCAAATATTACCGTGTCTAGCTCAATTTCACCAATACCAGCAACAAACTTACAATACATGACTCAGGATATCACTAGAGATGCTGCCATTTGCTATTTTTAATGGATGCTAACCCTGTTGCACTTAACATGCCTGTCCATGTACTTACGCAGGGTAACGACCGATGCCTTTGTTTGCCGTCGAGGTGAGCTGCATCCCATGTCTTACAGTATTTCACATAATTTGTGCAATTGCAGTTTAACTTCTACCCATTTACTGGTTGCCTGTAGGTACACATGTCAGTGGCATTGATCCACGCTTCGACCCGGAGGAACAGCTTGCCTCCGCCGTCGCTGACTTTGGGCGAGCTCTGGCCAAGATGAAGTGCCCGAACAACTACCTCTCAGGACTTACCAAGTATGTACTCACCAGTTCAATCTTACCAATACCAGTTGCAATTAATGGCTATGTTCTGTACGTTCGATGTATTAAGCATGTTCTAGTAAACATGCCTAACACATTTTTTCTACTTTCCCTACCTTTTTATAGACATCTAGGCCATTCTCTGCTCTGGTAGCACCTGCCTTGTGATGTTTAACTATGCCAATTGCATTTTTTATCAGTACTGGTTTCAATATCTATTAAGCTTGTTGCAATTAACAGTTGAATCCATTTTTAAATAGTTGCATTTCAATGGCTACAAACTTACAAAACATGACTTAGGATGTTGTTAAGCCTGTTGCAATTAACAGTTGGTATTTCTAAATTACATGGGCCTGGCCCAAAAATAAGGTGATGCAGCACGTAGAATAGCCTCGGGATGAAAATTATGAAGTGGCATCTTGTGTATTTCGTCCAAGGTTTCATGCCCTCATTATGGTGGCTTCATAGTCCTGAAATCATCACTTGAAAGTCTGTTCTTGTCTCCCTTGCTCATGTCATCAACTCCATGCCTGTTCTTACTCCAATGTTCATCCTTCTCCAAGCTAGACCCTTCATTTGTAAGCAAAACAAATGTATCCAATTTAGGTAGCATCATATTCTCATGAACATTAGAATCATTACCAAGAAACAAAAGTACCTGATAATTTAATTAGCGTGCGCGAGCTCTAGTAATTTGTCCAGTATGTATAGCAGCAGGGGATGTGGGTGTAACAATGGTATTGATGTCCTCATCATCCTCCCCTTCTTCAAATGAAGTCGTCCTCGACGGAAGCTCAACTTCCTCACCCAAATAAGGCTTCAAATCTGCAATGTTAGAAGTGGGACTTACCCCACAATCTGATGAGGACATCAATACCATTGTTACACCCACAACCCCTACTGCAACATATACTGGACCAATTACTAGAGCTTGCGCACGCCAATTAAATTATCAGGTACTTTCGTTTCTTGGTAATGATTCTAATGTTCATGAGAATATGATGCTGCCTAAATTGGATACATTTGTTTTGCTTACAAATGAAGGGCCTGGCATGGAGAAGAGGGATGAACACTGGAGCAAGACCAAGCCTGGAGATGATGGAATGCGCAAGGGGAACAAGAATGGAGTTACAAGTGATGATTTCAGGACTTTGAAGCCACCATAAGGAGTGCATGAAGCCTTGGACGAAATATACAAGATGCCACTTCATAAATTTCGTCCAGAGGCTATTCTAGGTGCTGCGTCACCTTATTATTGGGCCAGGCCCATGTAATTTCGAAATGCTTAAGTATAGGCTGTTTTTAGAGTCCGTATGTGTGGGGAAACAAGAGTTAGGGTTGGTTTCGGACCCCTCTCTCAAGGGCCACGAAATTCCCCCCTCTTCCTCCATATATACAGCCCTTATGGTGTCGTTTAGACTTTGGGTTTTGTTTAGATTAAAAGTTCGGCATAGCTGCAACTTCGCGTACTTCGTTTGTGTTCAACGACTAGACAAAGGCGTCACAGAACCCCACCTTGATCAATAAAGCTTTCCTCTTATATTCGCAATATCCAGATTGCAATCTTAGTTTCTTGTTTGTTCTTCGTTTGCCTGCAGGAAACAGAACTTCGTGGTCAGGTTGATCATGCTCCCGCGTGGTCAATAACCTCTCGGAGTTGGTTTAGCGATTGCTAAGGCGCGACTCCTCGCATGCTCGTAGTCAGATCGTCAAAGTCGACTTCATCCTAAATGATAGCCACCATCTCATCGAAAGACGGGACACCTTTGCCTCTATCAGCTTCTAGACAAACGGAGGGTACGAGTGAAAATATCAATAAGAGAGGGGATGTTTGCCTGTCTATGCACGTGCGTGTGAGAGATGGGTCGAGATGTATGCAAGGATGACGAGGGGGGACGATATGGTTCTGGTAAGCAGACGTAGCTACATAGGAAGATCAATCGTCGTGTGTCCAAGAAAGGGAGACTTAACTAGTGAGGATGGTGTACCCCTTTTATGTACACTACGATCTGCCTAGTTGTTGTGTTCTCTTGTTATCATGGTTTGGCAGTAAACTCTATATACAGTATATATTATGAACCTATCATCTGCCAACTATCCTTACTTCTGGAGCCTATTTTTTCTGTAATTGTGCCAGACTATATTAATGCACACACCATATTACATCACACATGGGCTCTCTCATCAGAATCTAGTGATAGCACACAAGGGTTTACAGGGAGCCCCTATATTAGAATATCCTCTGCATTACAAAGTTAATCTCACTAGTAGTAATGTTTTCATGCTTCTCAGATATTATACGTAATCACAGTGAATATAAGAATCCGTGGATCAGAAGAATATTGTGGAACACTACAACAACTTACAAAATTGACACCAAGGCATTGAGTGCCATTCTGGATGCAATGAAACTCATACGCTCCCCACCTGCAGATTCTTGTTCAGAATGTGATCCTAATGACTATTCTAACCTCGGGGAGTCGAAGGCAGATGGCCTGCCCTGTTCACCCATCAAGGTGCCTATTCTAATTTGGCAAGGTTTTGTTGATTGCACCTATCTTGCATAAGGTTTCTTGCATTTCTTCTACTTTGTTGCATCGTCATCTGCTTAGTTTACTCATCATATATGTTAAGATGCCATGCCCATCCATTATCAATACATATTCCATGTGTCACCATACCATGTTTTCCCACTCAAATGTTGTTCTTGTGCATCAGACATAAAAAAGGAAGAGGGTGATTGCCGAACCTGAAGGAGCACCAGCAAAGTCCTCGGAAAACGTGGTGGTGCCAGAGAAATCCAACAACACCCCACTTATATTGGCTCTACAACTAGTGACACAAAATGTAGGACCGACTCCAGCAGATTGTACCCATACTTCACTGGCCACACCACTAGCCCCACCACACAGGACCTGCACTCCAGCAAAAGGTATGCCGATTTCAGTTGCCATAGCACCAGCCATACCACGGAAAAATCCCACTCCAAAAAAAAGTATAGCAAGTCCACCAGCCGAAGACCTATCCCAACTATAGAGACGACCAATTCGTGCAGATTGGAACCCTTCGAGTTATACCCAGTTTAAAAGACAATGCTTTCAAAGTTGTTAGGGACTATGTGCATATATTCCCATCATGGGAAGATTATAGTGAAGACAAACACCATTTTCACATCTTCATGTCCCACTTACGTGTAAGTGCTATTATTCATGGTGATTATTTCCCCGTTTTCTGCTGATTGAACACATCAATGATTTACATTACATTGTTGTAAGGGTCAATATGGATAGTCATGACAAGCAAAGCTTGCTTGTGCTTTTCAAGGAAGCATTCAGCAGTATCGGTGTTACATGAGGAAATCACACTTTGATGGCAAGTCTATAAACGAATTTACGGTGAAGTCTCATGTGCTAAATTTAGAAGACATTGAATGCAAAAACCTTGTTATGCACTGGTCTCATTCCCGGGATGAGGTATTGTTTATGATATCACATGACAATTTGAACTTCTACTTTTCCGCATGTTCCTTACAGATCTCTTTTCCAGGAAATCTGTTGGAAGAAAAATTCGGTTTGAAAAGGACGACAAGATATCGCAAATATGCTGCCCGCTGGTTTGCTCTTGTTAGTACCCGTTGTCCTTTATCACTGTACTTGCATTCATATCTGGTTCATCATGTGACAGCAGTATGCATGATAGCTTGCTTATCAATTGTTCCCATCAAATTATCTGATTTGTATGAATGGTTACATTAGTGTAGAATAGATCCAATGCCAATGAAATTTTTTAGCTCTGCATTGTTCTTGTAAGTACCTGTTGTCCTTTATCAGTGTACTTATATTGACAACTAGTTGTTCATGTACCATCACTCTGCAGCTTATTTTCCTTTTCCCTCCATTTTCTACACATCAGATCTATATTTACTCTTACCATAAGGTTGGATAACACCGATGGTACTCAAGAAGTTTAGGTCTGCATTGCTCTTGGCTGTACCTTTTGCCTGTATCGCTGTACTTACATTTATAGCTACTTGGTTATGTAGCATCCCTCTTCATCTTATCTTAAATATTCTCCATTTTTTCTTATATTATCACATCTATATTTACTCTTAACAAAATGTAGAATAAAGGCAATGCTTATGAAGAAGATTTTGTGGTAAACTTCTTGAATTGCCCCCCCCCCCGCATCAGCATGTACAAGGGCTTTATAGAGCCTGTCTTCACCACTAATGTAAGTTTGTCCTTCTCAAGCTTCAAACTTTGTTGTATATATTTGGTTAGGCACGACTGCAACAGCTGTTTATTTTTGGTGTTTGCATCAAATTGCATGTTTAAAGTTTATTATGTAGTTCATAAACAAAAGTTTGTCCTTATCAATTTAAGTTTTTAGTTGTACAACCAAGTTCCTTCTTCATACCATGTATATTAAACTATACAGAGCAAGTGATCTGCTTTTTCACTACATGTATGCTTCTGTTCTTGATCCGTAATCCAGTGGTGTTGTGAACCTACCCACTATAGCACAATGCCATATTCTGCAATGTCTTAACTACGAACAATGTCATATCATTCTACTATTATTTAATTTGTCTCTTAATTTGCCAATCTGAAATGGGATAAATTGACAGCACACTAACCAATGGTAGTTACGAGTTCTTGATCTATAATCCAGTGGTGTCGTGAAGCTGCCAACTCCTTCACAATGTCATTTTCTGCCATGTCTTAACCTGAATAATACCATATTGTGTTAATGCTAATTTAAACCGTGTCACTTTAATCGTCAATAAGAAATGTGATGAATTGTCAGCACTAGTACTTATATGTGCAAAACCTGTCATCTGTCTGCTTGTTTCTCTTTCCGAGTGAGGAGGATATAAGTGTCAAACAAGCACAGTCTCATCAGCTTGCTCAGCTGCTTGTGCTGCAGCTCCCGAGCAGGGCTAACCTTTCTTCAACTCTATTGAAGTGCTGTCAGTTTTGTATATTATTTTGTCAGCGTGTTTATTTGCACTGGTGGCGATCTTTGATGCCCAGTGTATGTAATCTGCTGTTTGCTTGTGCTTTATTATCATAGTGGCGAACTTTGATGCCCAGTGGATGTAATATACCGTAATTTATTTATTGTATAGTCTAGGTTTTTTATTATTCACAATGCTACAGTTATTTTACTCTATATATATCCTATCTTCGCAGTAAACTGACCAAATTATAAAATTATGGTACATAATCGGGCCGTCATGTAAATCACTATGTATGGGCCCCATCATTGGCCCAGTCATCTTGGTCCGTTAACAGGCCTAAATGTAAACTGGCCCACTAGTAGTTTCGGGCCTTTAATAGGCCGAGTAAACCACCGGCCATATTTTCACAAGAAAATTCAATGGGCTTTCAGTTGGCTGAAAAGTAGCTTGGGCCTGAAACGTGCCGAATAGCTCACGGGCAAACAGCAGGCCGAAATACACCCCGGCCCATGATTGTGCCAATCACATCACGGGCCATTAACATGCCAAAATTGTCTCAGTCTTTGTTTAGCCAAATCAGATTATTGGCTGTGAGCAGGCCGGATGCAAAGCGGGCCATAGTTAGGCCCAACTATATGACAGGCTTTTAATAGACCAAAATAAATATAGGGTCGAAATGTTAAACGGGCATTTAACAAGCCGAAACTAATATCAGGCCGTATTACTAAATTGGCCTTTAGCAAACAGAACTCCTGATCGGGCGTCAAGTGGGCCCAAAAGCACAACGTCAAGTTGACCGGCTGAATCTGATATGGGCCATAATTTAGCCCAAAGGCTCTTAAAGGGTCGGATCTGATCTGGGCCATAATATGGCCCAGAACGTGGTAGGCTATTAACGTGCCAGATCTCATATGGGCCCTTATTAGGCCCAGAACATGGCAGGCTGTTAATGGACTGGATCAAATACGGGCCGGCATTTGGCCCAAAACATGGCAGCCTATTAACGGGCCGGCCCACTAGTGTCTTCATTATCTTGTGGGTCTATAGCTAGGCCGACCCATTATATGCTCCAAAATCTTATGGGCCTTTAGCTAGGCCGGCCCATTATGGTCCGCAAAATCTTGCGGGACGTTAGTTGGGCCGGCCCATTTAATCTTTATGAGCCAGTTTTGGGCCGGTCCACGTGTCAACATATCATAGGCGCATCTCGCCCATTGGATGAGTGACACCTTGCCAACGCGGAGCTGACACGTGGTTCCGTCGGCCAATGAGAATTTTACACGTGGAAAATCGGTATTGGTCGTGGCTGTTAGCGGGTTATCGGATCCTGTTGAGGACATCAATACCATTGTTACACCCACAACCCCTGCTGCTATATATACTGGACCAATTACTAGAGCTCGCGCACGCTAATTAAATTATCAGGTACTTCCGTTTCTTGTAATGATTCTAATGTTCATGAGAATATGATGCTGCCTAAATTGGATAAATTGGTACGCGTCGGTCCTAAACAAATGGTTTTTTACCCCTTTCCGCGACGGCATTTGGAACCGTCGCCAAGTGAGTATGTGCTATAGGGTGTCCTTCCCACACAACCCAGAAATCGTCGGGGATAGGCCCTCCTAGGACCCAGGTTGGGGTCGTGTGCGACCGGGCGAGGCACCAAAACCCAATCATTTCCGTAGGTATGTACATCCCACATGGTAATCCGAGAAAATCATTTCTGTAGGTATGTACATCCCACACGGTAATCCGAGAAAATCATTTCCGTAGGTATGTACATCCCACACGGTGAATCCCAGAAAAACATTTCCATTCTTATGTATATCACACACAGTCAATCCAGGGAATACGTTTATGTTCTTATGTACATCCCACACAGTCAATCCAGGGAAAACGTTTATGTTCGGATATACATCCCACAAGGTTTTATGTATACGCTCGTGTGTGAAAGGTGTAACTATCACACACGCTCTGCCTTGGTTAACGTTTGCTTTCATTAACTACATCACACATGATTTGATGTAGAAAATTGTGTGGCATTGGGCTATCCATCGCAAGCACTTTTACTGTTAGAATCGTTTGCAAAGGTCCATGACCGTCTGTTCTATTTTTATTTTGGCTGTAATTTATTATTATTATTGGATTGGAAATTTTGAAATATGAAACGTGCAATTCAAATTCTCAGCACAATGGTTCAACAACGAATCCATAAATAAAATTGCCAGTACAATATGTTCAGTAATTACAAGACTAGTTAGCAATTAACTATGATGAACCACAGTATTTAAAGGCGGTAAAGGTGAAGAGACAAGTGTAAATCATTTTGACTGCCGACATTGTTGAAGAAGCGGAATGCCCATAATGTGCCTTCCTGCATGCCATAGGCACGAACCACTTTTGTCGAACCCCTTGTGACGATCGCCCGCCCATCCTTCACCGCCTTCAGGAAGATGTAACGCCCGGCTGGTTATGCAACAGTGATCACCTCGGTTACTGTGCCAAACCTCTCTCTGATTCGAACCCGTTCTAAAACAAAAATCAAAACTAAAACAAACGATAAAAAGTTTCAAAACAAAAATTAAAAATGTTAGGGGTTGTCTAAAATAGCTAACCTAATTATGGTGGGGTGCACTAATTTTGTAAAATGCTCGGCATTTTAAATAAACTAAAAACAGAAAAGGAAAAAGAAAAGAAAAGAAAATAAGAAAAGAGAGGAGGAAAACCCCTTGGCCCATTCCCCCGGCCCATCCCCTCCCCACTTGGCCTCCCCCGCCCATTTCCCCAGCCCGCCCACACCGCCACTTATCCCCTCACCCCCGCTGCAAACCCTAGCCGCCCACTCCTCTCCTCTCGCCCCACCCTCTCCTCGCCCGATCTGGATCGGGCGGGCCCCGACCGAGCCACCCCATGCGCCCACTCGTCTCCGGCCCCCGCCCCCCATCGCCGGGACCCCCCCTCCTCCTCCTCGCCACCACTGGGTCCCTCCTCCCTCAAGTCGCCCCCAAGCGCGGGCACTGCGCCCCCTGGTCGAACCCGACCCCCTCCGCCTCCCAGGCCTTGGAGCTCGCCCCCAACCGCCTCCTCGCCGGTCGTCACCGGCCTCCACCGAGCCGCCTGCCTAGTCCCGACCCCCCCCCTGTGAGGCCCTCTCCTCTCTCCTCCCTCCCGAATCGCGCCCGTCGGCCGGCGCCTCGTCGCCCCCCCGACCCCAGCAGTCACACCGCCTCCCCTCGCTCCCCTCTCCTCTCCCGTCTGCCAGTAGCCCGTCGCCCGGCTCCGTCGCCGGCTTGGCCGCCAGCACGCTCGCCCCCCCCCGTTCTCTCTCTTCTCCCCGTCGCCGTGTCTCGTGCCACGCCCGACCTCCTCATGATCGCCGACCCGTTCCTCTCCCCCCCTCGCCCGGCCCGGCCGTCCAGAACCACGACCCGACGGCGCCTCGCCCCCTCCGCCCCGAACCGCCCGCCGTCGCCTTGGTCTCTCCCCTCCCGAACCCCGTCGACGACGCCTGTCGCCCGGACGCCACTGTCGCCGCGCCCTTCCCCGTCGACCACGAACCCCCGGCCGCTTCCGGCCATCTCCGCAATGCCGCCATAGAGAGGCTTGCCGAGCTCTCTCCAACACTGCCTATGTGGCACCGCCTGGAGCCACTATTTGGTCGTGACCGGTGGCCCCAATGGCCCTTAGCCCCATGGCGTGTTGGCCCGGTCGGCCCGGCTGACTGGACCGGCCCAAGGCCACTTACATGCGGGCCCCCGCGCCCAGAACGTTTTATAAAAAGGAAATAAAAATAAAATGAAAATGAATTAAAACTAAATAACTAATTAAATAATTAATTAATTAATTAAGTAATTAATTAATCTAATTAATTCGATTAATTAACCTAATCACTAATTAACCTAATTAATCAATGATTAATTAAATCTAATTAGGGTAATTAGATATTAGAGAATGACATGCGGGACCCACATCGGGGTTGACTCGATCAACTCATTGATCGCCGATGTCGACATGACATCATCTTGATGTCATAAATGCATTTTCAAATTAATTAAATAATTAATAAAATTCCGAAATTTATAAAATCTTTTAAAATCATATCTTTTAATCCGTAATCTGGATTAAAATATTTTCAACATGAAAGTTGCTCGAGCAGCGAGGCGAATCCGGATCGCAGATCCGTTAAATCGCCACGCCTCTAACCTATCAAACCTGCAAACTTTCCTCTCCGGTTCATCATGTCGTGAGACGCTTGGAACCGGAAAACTTCCCTGATGTTTTCCCCTAACGATACCCCCTCATACCACGTTAGGGCAGGCCTAGCATCGCTTCTTGGCATGTCATGCATCGATATGCATCTGTTTACTTTGTATTCATTGTTTCTTCCCCTCTTCTCTCCGGTAGACTACGAGACCGACGCTGCACTGGCCGGTTCGACTACGGTGTTCACGACCCTCTCTCTTGCGAGCAACCAGGCAAGCCCCCTTGATCACGGATATCGCCTACTCTTATCTACACTGCTTGCATTAGAGTAGCATAGCATATTCTTGTTTTGGATACTCCTATCTTTGCTGCATAGCTTTGTCCTTGTAACCATTGTTACCTTACCCGCAATCCTATATGCTTAGTATAGGATGCTAGTACTTTCATCTGTGGCCCTACTTTCTTGTCAAATGCCGTGCTATACTATCGGCCGTGGTCACTCGGGAGTTGATCACGGTATATACTATATACTTATACATGATACATGCGAGACTAAAGTCGGGTCGGTGATGGAGCACCATGAGTGGATCTTTGAGGCGGAGCGCGGGCGGTTGAGACCGCCTAGGAGAGAGGTGGGCCTGGCCTGTTAAATGGATTCGCGGTTACTTAACACGCTTAATGAGGTCTTGGTATTTGATCTGGGTTGGCTCGAGCTTATACGCACTAACCATCTCGCGGGAGTAGTTATGGGTATCCCGCGTCGTGGTATCGGCCGAAATACTTCAGACGTCGTGACGGAGCGGGCGACGCCGGATTGGACTGGAACGCTTTCTTGGCTAGAGTGCGCTTCGGCTCGTCACAGACGTCGCAGGTGTGCTTTCGGCGATGGGCCCGCACCCTGCGCGCAGGTTTAGACCGGCGTGTTGGCCTCTCTGTTGTGCCTAGGTGGGGCTGCGGCGTGTTGATCTTCTGCGGCGGGCATGACCCCTAAAGTGTGTCCGCCAAATGGGATCAAGCGTCTTTGGGTAAGATGGTGCACCCTGCAGGAAGTTAATCTATTCGGATAGCCGTGATCTTGATAACAGGGGCGACTTGGAGTTGTACCTTGAGCTTATGACAACTAGAACCGGATACTTGATAAAACACACCCTTCCAAGTGCGGATACAACGGTGGTCGCTCTCGCTCGGGGTTATGAGCGGGGATTGCGGGTAGGATTAATGCTATATGATGTTACTTGGAGGACTTCCGTTGTCCTCTTACATGCATGCAAGACCGGTGTCGAAGCGTAGTCTTCGATAAGACTAGCTATCCCCTCTTATTCGGCATTCTGCGATTCAGTCCACCGATATGGCCTTTACACATATATCCATGCATATGTAGTGTAGCTCCTTGCTTGCAGTACTTTGGATGAGTACTCACGGTTGCATTGTTTTCCCTTTCCCCCTACCTATACTCGATTGATGCAACCAGACGATGGAGCCGGAGATGCGCCACCGCCTATGGCGACTACTACTCGGGCGCCTACTACTACGTGCAGCCCGGCGGCGACGACCGAGGAGTGACCTAGGAGGATCCCGAGCGGAGGCCTGCTCCTCTTCGATCTGTATCCCAGTTTGTGCTAGCCATCTTATGGCACCTTGTTTAACTTATGTCGTACTCAGATATTGTTGCTTCCGCTGACTCGTCTATGATCGAGCACTTGTATTCGAGCCCTCGAGGCCCCTGGCTTGTATTATGATGCTTGTATGACTTATTTTATTGTAGAGTTGTGTTGTGATATCTTCCCATGAGTCCTTGATCTTGATCGTACACATTTGCGTGCATGATTAGTGTACGATTGAATCGAGGGCGTCACAGAAGACTTCTAGAGCATTATCATGGTAGCATGAATTATATACTTTAACCTTAGTTGCCTCCACTCCGGTCATGTAGTTTGCAAGGTAATCACCAGTAAATAGCTTCGGAAACCACTGAAAAGATACTGAGGTCTAATAGAGTAACTTGTTGTGGGCAGGGGGAAAAGGCAACACAATACTTACCATCCTAAAGTTTACTGTTGTCTTCGACAAAGTGTAAATAAAGAGCTTAATTCCAATCACCCGTTTCTTTCACCTAACAATCTTTCTTAGTTTCCTCACTTGACGCTTGTTCATGAATATCTCATTGCCCCATACGCAAAAGGGATCGAAGCATGGATCAGTACCCCTCATATATGTCCCTACAAGCAACCAGTAAATGTTGGAATCTAAACTGAGATTGCACAAATGATGTAAAATACAACTACCTATGTACCAAAGTACAAGTTTTTTTTGAGATTTCAATATGAACTACATACGAATGTATATAGAATTATAGATATAGTTTAGATTAGAATCTAGATTCACTCATTTTGCTCCTTATGTAGTCTAATTGGAATCTCTAAAAATACTTATATTAGGAATAGATGGTGTATAAGACATGGGATGCAGCTAACCTCGACGGCAAACAACAGCATCGCCCATTGTAGCCCTGTGTTTAGAGTCCGTATGTGTGGGGAAACAAGAGTTCGGGTTGGTTTCGGACCCCTCCTCCAAGGGCCATGAAATTCCCCCCTCTTCCTCCATATATATAGCCCTTAGGGCATCATTTAGACTTTAGGTTTTGTTTAGATTAAAGTTTGTCATAGCTGCAACTTTGCGTACTTCGTCTGTGTTCAACAACCAGACAAAGACGTCACAGAACCCCACCTTGATCAATAAAGTTTTCCTCTTATATTCGTAATATCCAGATTGCAATCTTAGTTTCTTGCTTGTTCTTTGTTTACCTACAGGAAACAGACCTTCGTGGTCAGGTTGATCGTGCTCCGGCGTGGTCAATAACCTCTCGGAGTTGTTTTAGCGATTGCTAAGGCGCGACGTCCTTGCACGTTCGTAGTCAGATCATCAAAGTCGACTTCCTTTAAAACAATAGCCACCAGCTCATTGAAAGACGGGACACCTTTGCATTTAGAATTGTGCCAATGTTTAATCATTTTGATATGACCTCTAATCTTGGTGATCATTTTATGTCAAATGACTTATTGCATGTTTTCTTATTTAAGCATGTTGTAGCATGTAAAATTGATGCACGTAAGGTTTATTCACCAATGTTGGGATGGTTTAATGTGATGAATATTGTCAAACGAAGTACATGAAGTTGCAATGGCTAACTTTTAACTAAACATATCCCAAGCAAAAAGCTACTAGATGGATCTACTTATATAGAAGCAAGGGGTGGCAGCCAAGGAGCTGGGAGGACGTCCCAAGGAAGCCTAACAGTAACCCTAGGTCGTACAAGTCTCATGGGCCCAAGTGGAGGTGATGCAACACCTTTGGACTTGTTGTTTGACTCAGATTCTGCTACAACGTCAGATTGTTTCATCGATATCTCAACGCTCCAGACGAATTTGAAGGTGATTCCAATTGGGTTGGAGAGAGCACGAAATCTACTTTGCAACAAAAAAGAATCACCCAATTTGGAGTCCGGATGAAAAAGTTGTTGGCGTTTTGAGTCTGGTATGTTTGTGTAGTCCGAATCTGAATCCAGAACATGAGAGACTTGGACTCTATTTTCTCTTGGGCCAAAAGTGGCGTAAGAGGACTTTTTGAACAGAACCTAAACTTCTCCTTTTCCCTTATCTTCATATGTGGATTGTACAAATGTTCCATACACCTGCAATTAGATAAACCAGAAAAGTTTGTGAAGTATTTTTGTTCTGGATAACATAAATAGATTATTGAATAGTTTGTACTAGAAATCACCTGACAAATGTGCATGTATGCAATATTTTTGGTCGTATCCAAGGTATTCATGTCCTCATCACTACACCATCCGCGGGGGAAGCTGGAAGTGAAGACGGAAGAAGACGGAGCTGCGGAGTTGTCGGTGTACCAAAGTAGGGGTCCCTTTTTGCACCCCTTTACTTGTGCGCTGGAGTCGCAGCCCCACGCCCCTGGCCACGCTTGGTGGGGCAGAGGAAGCAAAGGCACAAGATGACCAGACCAACGCCGAGCCGAAGACACAAAGAGCAGAAGGGCGAGGTGGATTCCCCCGGCAAGGTCCTTGCTGGGGCGGTCTCCACAGCCTTGGCAAGAGCCTTGCCGGGGCAACTTGCCCAACGCCAGCAGGGCTGCCACCCTCGAGCCTGAGAGTTCCGACACCCTCAACCACATTGGAACCAAAGCTCGGGAGGCGCCCCCATGGTGGCATGTAGATCTTTGTGAAGACCAAGAGCATACAAGACTAGATAAATAACCAGAAGACGAAGATCCTTGCCAAGGATACACACGAGACCCCCGGCAAGATCCTTGCCAAGGATACCCACGAGACCCCCGGCAAGCCCCTTGCGGGGATGACCACGAGGCCATGGCAAGACCCTTGCTGGGGCCCCGACAAGACTCTTGCCGAAGAAACCGGCGGGGCCGCAGTCAGGCCCACATCTGACCAAGCTTCCCCGCTGCTCCCATGCAACTGCCAACACACCAACTAGGCGATCACCTGCGTGGCGACGTGTGGCCTCTAGGCCAACTCAGCAAGCACCTGCGTGGAGGCATGCAGATCTTCGTGAAGGCTCTGCCACCGCATCAACTCAACAGCCAGCCAGCGTGGCACCACCCGCCTGGTCAGTTAGGACACGTGTCGAAGCCAGGCGAGGCGGCGACAGCTGGGATGAGCTTCCTTGCTGTCCCCGATAAAGCAAGAAGGGCACGTCGGCAGCGCATTAAATGCCTTTGTCCTACGATGCTAGAGGATAGACTCAACCACTGTATAGCTTTCCACCTCCTGTGTGCCACTATGGCAGCCCCTTTGTCTATAAAAGGAGGCCCGTGGCATACTGGGAGAGGATTCAGACTTTTTGGACCTTGCATGCCTTGTAGCTAGTCCAAGAACACAAGATAAACAAAAACTAGCAGGAGTACAGTATTACGCGTCACTCGCGGCCCGAACCTGGATAATCCCCCCACATTGATCTCTCAATCACGCGCTTACCACATCCCCGCGCCCTCCAAACGTAGCAAAAGGAATTCCTCGTGATCCCATAGGTGTCGTTTCCCCCGACATCTTTGGTGCACCGGGTAGTGATAGAGGCGAAGGTGTCCAGACGTTTCGATGAGATTGCAATCGTTTTCTGTGGGAGTCAACTTTGACGGTCCGACTATGAACGTGCGAAGACATCGCGCCTTAGCAATCGCTAAACCAACTTTCGAGGGTTTATTGACCACGCCGGAGCACGATCAACCTGACCACGAGGGTCAATTTCCTGCGAGCAAACGAAGAACAGGCAAGAAACTGAGATTGCAATCTGGATATTGCGAATAAAAGAGGAAAGCTATGCCCTATTGTAAGCAAAACAAATGTATCCAATTTAGGCAGCATCATATTCTCATGAACATTAGAAACATTACCAAGAAACGAAAGTACCTGGTAATTTAATTGGCGTGGGCGAGCTCTAGTAATTGGTCCAGTATATGTAACAGTAGGGGCTGTAGGTGTAACAATGGTATTGATGTCCTCATCATCCTCCCCTTCTTGAAATGAAGTCGTCCTGGACGGAAGCTCATCTTCCTCACCCAAATAAGGCTTCAAATCTGCAATGTTAAAAGTGGGACTAACCCCAAAATCTGCAGGTAGCTCAAGTTTATATGCATTATCATTTATTTTCTCTAACACCTTAAAAGGAACATCAACACATGGCATTAGCTTTGATTTCCGAAAATTGGGAAATCTATCCTTACGCAAATGTAACCAAACAAGATCTCCAGGTGCAAACACAACATTTTTCTACCCTTATCTCCTGCAAGTTTATATCTAGAATTCATATGCTCAATGTTTTCCTTAGTTAGCTCATGCATTTTTAAAATCAATTCAGCACGTTGTTTAGCATCAAAATTAACCTTCTCTGAAGATGGAAGAGGCAACAAATCAATAGGTGAACGAGGTAGGAAACCATACACAATTTGAAAAGGGTACATCTTAGTAGTAGAATGCAATGAACAATTATAAGCAAATTCAATATGAGGCAAGCATTCTTCCCACATTTTCTTGTTATTCTTCAAAACAGTCGTAAGCATGGTAGACAATGTTCTATTGACTACTTCAATTTGTCCATCAGTTTGGAGATGACATGTGGTACTAAAAAGCGGTTTAGTCCCCAACTTAGCCCATAAACATCTCCAAAAGTGGCTAAAAATTTAGTATCACGATCTGAAACAATAGTATTTGGCACACCATGCAAGCGAATAATTTCACAAAAGAACAAATCAGCAACATTGACAGCATCATCGCTTTTATGGCATGGTATAAAGTCTGCCATTTTCGAGAATCTATCCATGACAACAAATATGCTATCCCTCCTCTTATTTATTCGAGGTAAACCTAAAACAAAGTCGGTAGATATATCCTCCCAAGGAACACTAGGTACAGGCAAAGGCATATATAAACCATAAGGATTGAGTCGTGACTTAGATTTTTGACATGTAGTGCAGCGAGCAACAAAACGGTCAGCATAGCGTCTCATCATTGGCGAAAAGAAATGTGTAGCAAGTACGTCCTCCGTCTTCTTCACGCCAAAGTGTCCAATTAATCCTCCTCCATGCGCCGCCTGCAACAACAAAAGACGAACGAAGCTAGCTGGAATGCATAGCTTGTTAGCACGGAACACAAATCCATCATTAACGAAGAACTTGTTCCACATTCTTCCTTCTTTACAATTCTGCATTACATCTTTAAAATCAGCATCATGCACATATTGATCTTTGATGGTCTCCAAACCAAATATTTTGAAGTCAAGTTGTAAAAGCATAGTATAGCGACGAGACAATGCATCAACAATAACATTTTCTTTACCCTTCTTGTGTTTAATGACATAAGGGAAAGTCTCAATGAATTCAACCCATTTAGCATGTCTACGATTCAATTTAGCTTGACTTTTTATATGTTTCAAAGATTCATGATCAGAATGTATAACAAATTCTTTGGGCCCTAAATAATGTTGCCATGTCTCTAAAGTACGAACAAAAGCATATAATTCTTTATCATAAGTAGAATAATTCAGACTAGGCCCACTCAATTTTTCAGAAAAGCATGCAACAGGTTTGCCATATTGTAATGACACACCTCCTAATCCAATCCCACTAGCATCACATTCAAGCTCAGAAGTCTTATTAAAATCAGGAAGTTGGAGTAAAGAAGCATGTGTCAACTTATCTTTCAATACCGTGAAGGCTTCTTCCTGTGTGGTACCCCAAACAAAAGGCACATCCTTCTTTGTAAGCTCATTGAGAGGTGCAGCAATGGTGCTAAAATCTCTTACAAAACGCCTATAGAAACCAGCGAGTCCAAGAAAACTCCTCACTTGTGTGACCGTTTTGGGCTGCGGCCAACTCTCAATAGCTTCAATCTTGGCTTTATCAACTTCAATGCCCTGTGGAGTAACAACATAGCCAAGAAAAGATACTCGGTCGGTGCAAAAGGTGCACTTCCCAAGGTTACCAAACAAACGTGCATCACGTAGAGCATTAAAAACAACACGTAAATGTTCCAAATGTTCTTCCAAAGATTTCCTATAAATAAGTATATCATCAAAATAGACTACCACAAATCGTCCAATGAAAGCACGTAAAACTTTGCTCATTAGTCTCATGAAAGTACTAGGTGCATTAGTTAACCCAAAAGGCATGACTAACCACTCATATAAACCAAACTTAGTTTTAAATGTTGTTTTCCAGTCATCTCCCCGTTTCATACGAGTTTGATGGTATCCACTACGCAAATCAACATTGGAGAATATTGTAGAGCCACTCAATTCATCAAGCATATCATCTAGCCTAGGAATAGGATGACGATAACGAATAGTAATATTATTAATGCCTCTACAATCAACACATATACGCGACATACCATCCTTTTTAGGCACTAGTATAATAGGAACAACACAAGGACTAAGAGATTCACGTATATAACCTTTGTCGAGCAGCTCCTGTACTTGATGCATAATCTCCTTTGTCTCCTCTGGATTGGTACGGTATGGTGCACGGTTGGGTAGCGATGCACCGGGAATTAAGTCAATTTGATGCTCAATCCCTCGAATAGGTGGTAATCCCGGTGGCACGTCTTGTGGGAAGACGTCAGCGAACTCCTGCAAAATATTAGTGACAGCAGGGGGCAAAGAGGAAGGCACGTCCTGAAATGAAAATAATGCCTCTTTGCACACAAAAGCACAGATTAAAACTAGCTCATCAATATCAGATTTGGTGGCAAGTAAACCTGCACTTCTCAATTTAATTTCAGAAGCAACACTAGATGGTTTATTATTAGGCTTCATTTGTTGTTCAAATTCTTTTGCCACAATATGATTTTCACTCTTATTTTTCTCCTGTTTTGCTTTATTAACTCTATGCATATCATCTTTCAAAATGGAATCAGGAGTCATAGGAAGCAAAGTAATATTTGTATCCTTATGAACAAGAGTATACTGATTGTTTCTACCATGGTGTACAAATTTTTTATCAAATTTCCATGGTCTACCAAGTAATAAGGAACATGCTTGCATATGTACCACATCACAATCAACATAATCAGCATATGTGGGGATACTAAAATGCACACGGATAGTACGTGTTACCTTAACCTTGCCGCTATTGTTGATTTGAATGTAGTAAGGATGTGGATGTGGTCTTGTGGTGAGAGATAGATTCTCCACCATCTCCATGCTAGCCAAGTTGTTGCAGCTCCCTCCATCTATGATGATGCAAATAGAACGTTCCTTCACAACTCCCTTTGTATGGAACAAATTATGCCTCTAATTTTGCTCAGCTTGTGTAACCTGCACACTCAAAACACGTTGAGCAACAAAACATTCATACCTGTCAGCATCTTCAGGAGCCATGTATTGCGTCTCATGATCAGAATCATCTCCAACGTGTTATTCACGTGTAATAAGAGCCAAAGTCTCCTCATCATAGTCACTAGCAGACTCATACCCACCATCCTCAGTAGCAATCATCACACGCTGAGATTTGCATTCTCTCGCCAAATTTCCTCTTCCCTTAAACGAGGACAAATAATATCACTTGTGTGCCCTATTGATGCCATGGAAGAAGAATAACTCTGTCCAGGCCCGATAGGTGTGCTCTTGGCAGATAATGGTGGTTGTGCCTGCTTCCTTGTATCACGGCTAGAGGTAACAGCCGATGGAGGTGTGGGTGCAGTAGAATGTGTGGAAGTAGAGGATGCACGCGGTGTCCATGATGAAGGTCGATCTACAGAAAAGTTAGTCCGCGCCAATGCCTATCGATCCTGCACTTCACGTCCATCTTTACAAGCAAGATGGAATAAACGAGTGATATTATTATAATCCTTATACTCTAGAATGGTCCGAATCTCTCTATTTAATCCACCCATAAAACATGCAAGCATAGCTTCATTCTCCTTAACAATACCACATCTAATCATGCTAGTTTGTAATTCCTGATAATATTCTTATATAGAATTTTTTCCTTGTCTTAAGCGCTTCAATTTTTGAAGTAATTCACGTTGATAATATGGTGGAACCCAACGAGTACGCATAGCAATTTTCAAAGCAGCCCAAGTAGCTGGAATAGGATATAATCTACAATGTTCAGACCACCAAACACATGCAAAACTAGTGAAAGCACAAACAGCAGCAGGGACACGTCTCTCCTCGGGATATTGTAAACATGTAAAACATTGTTCAGTTTCTAACTCCCAAGTAAGATATATATCAGGAACATATCTACCCTCAAATGGTAGAATATTCAATTTCAGTTTAGGAACATGGTCATGATCTCGTACCTCATGTGGTGGTGCATCCTTACCATTGCGATGATATGCATGAGGACGACCTAGTGGTGGTGGTGCTGGTGGTTGCACGTAGTTCTGATTTTGATCAACCTCATCCTCGTAATGGTCCTCCACCTCTGCAGTAGCAGTAGGAGCTACAGAAGTATCAACAACGGCACCAGAATTTTGCCCAGGGTCAATGGGAACATGCTGTGCTCGTCCCACTTGATTTGGAAGGCGACAGTGTTGTTGTTGTTGTTGTTGTTGTTGTTGTTGTAGTAGTAGAGGTGCGACAGGTACAACCGGTCGTGGAAGATGCGCAAGCAGTTCATTAAATCTATTATCGAGCTTTGTTTCGAACGTATTCTCAAGGCCAATGATCTTCTCCATGGCCTCTTCAAAATTGTTCAGCACATCTTGCACCTGTTCAGTCATCATTTGCTAAAACTTATCATGAAGCTCCTTGTTCGTTAAGTTCTCCCAGTCAATCTCGTTGGCTTGTGATCCTGGCATGGTTAGCAGCAATAGAAAAACAAGAATATGATCCTACAGACTACTAACAAGTGGTGGTGGTGGAGGATGTCACAAATCCGTCAAGCAAATCTCAAATTCTTACCAGGTCTTACCCAGCAGCAGGCGGTGATCGGCAACCGATGTAGTCAAAACTCTCAAAACTTGGATAAAGCGATTACCAGGGAGAGTCAAACACACGACGTAGATGTATGTGGAGCTGGGAAGGCTTATAATATGGTAGCAAAAAGGGTCAGCAATAATCAATTCAGAGATGCAAAGTTGAATAAACGCTCAACGACGGTACTGTGCTGGTCATAGGCTAGACCGTGCTAGAGACGCGAGCCTAGAACACTAAGAAAATCACGGCGCTGCACGTAAATAAGGGAAAAGCACATTCTGGATTTTTTTCGCTCGTTTTTTTTGGCGCTCCTATTTTTTTTGCGCTCCTCTTTTTTTTGCGAAAAATCACTATAATGGCGAGTGTCTCAAAACTCTTCCCAGGTCAAACTGACAGGATGGGCACGAATTTTTTTTACTTTTCTTTGGAAATCAGGGCAGCGACGACGAAAAAGTGCGACAAAAAATCACTATGATAGCACGTGGCTCAAAAGACTCAGAAAAGCCTAAAAACAGGATAAGGAAAAAAATTCGGCTGCCAAGGCCTAAAAACTGCCCGGGGGTCTCCTGGCTCTTTTTTTTTCAAAACCTACTCAGGCAAGGAAACACGAATCGGAAATTAGACGGATCTCGAAAACAAACCTAATATGAAAGGAACTCGGATTGATGGTGGATATATGGTGGTAGGATATGGCAGCGGTGGTGGTATATGGATATGTATTGGTGGTGGTATATGGATACGGATTGGTGGTGTTATATGGATACGAATTGGTGATGGTATATGGAGATGGATCGGTGGCGGATAAGCGGTGGTGGTAGATGGTAGGGGCAATGATGATGGTGTGGCGGCGGCGTGACAACTTATGACGAGAACTCGAAACTCTAAAAGACTAGACTCTAAGACCAGCAACTAGACACGACGATGCAACCGCAAATTCAACAAAGCAAAATACTGAAAACATCACGCAAAGGCTCAGACTGGTTCGGATATGATGAACTAACCCTAATTTTTTTGGCTTTTTCGTGGACTGTAGGTATGAAGAACAGAATCGATCTAAACTACGAAAAACTGTAAAATCTCACCGAGCAACATGGAAATCTGATACCACTTGATAGAGGCGAAGGTGTCCTGATGTTTCGATGAGATAGAAATCGTTTTCTATGGGAGTCGACTTTGATGATCCGACTATGAACGTGTGAAGACGTCGCGCCTTAGCAATCGCTAAACCAACTTCCAAGGGGTTATTGACCATGCCGGAGCACGATCAACCTGACCACGAGGGTCTATTTCATGCGAGCAAACGAAGAACAAGCAAGAAACTGAGATTGCAATCTGAATATTGCGAATAAAAGAGGAAAGCTTTATTAATGAAGGTGGGGTTATGTGACACCTTTGTCTAGTCGTTGAACACAAACGAAGTATGCGAAGTTGCAGCTATGGCGAACTTTTAATCTAAACAAAACCCAAAGTCTAAACGGTGCCCTAAGGGTTGTATATATGGAGGAAGAGAGGGGAATTTCGTGGCCCTTGGGGAAGGGGTCCGAAACCAACCCTATATCTTGTTTCCCCACACATAGGGACTCTAAAAACAGCCTATACTTATGTATTTCGAAATTACATGGGCCTGGCCCAATAATAACGTGACGCAACACCTAGAATAGCCTCTGGACGAAATTTATCAAGTGCCATCTTGTATATTTCGTCCAAGGCTTCATGCACTCCTTATGGTGGCTTCAATGTCCTGAAATCATCACTTGTAACTCCGTTCTTGTTCCCCTTGCTCCAATGTTCATCCTTCTCCAAGCTAGGCCCTTCATTTGTAAGCAAAACAAATGTATCCAATTTAGGCAGCATCATATTCTCATGTACATTAGAAACATTACCAAGAAACGAAAGTACCGGTAATTTAATTGGCGTCTTGTGAGCTCTAGTAATTGGTCCAAGATATGTATGATGAGGGGCTGTGGGTGTAACAATGGTATTGATGTCCTCATCAGGTAGGGCGCGCAAGCTGTGAAAATCCGGTTTGAAGGTTAGCACACCGACTTCATCATCACCATGGCCCCCAAGAAGAAGGGGATCACAGCGATCGGCTCGTCCGGGGCCGGCACGTCTGCGCCACCCTGAGCAGACGGCCGAGCGCTCACGGATGGGGCCGGGGACATGGCCCGCGAGCATCCACGACATTGTGGCGATCGGAGCCAGGCGAGCGGCGTCGACCGAATCCGAGACGACGAGCCTCGCGCCGCTGGGTCCTGGGGCGGGGCCGTGCTACCCCCAGCCGGCGCAGCAGCCTTTACGGCACCCCAGCCGGCACCCGCGCTGCGCTCTTCCCAGGCCGCGAGCGATGAGCAACACCGCGATGCCGGAACCCCGGGCACCGCCGCGGAAAGAGCCCTGTGCGCCACTCACAGGACGAACCAGGCCGGCATGCGTGCTCTGACGCCGGAGCAGGCTGCGTGCGACCGTGAGACCGCGACAGAGCCCCTTCTAACCCGGTTAGAAGTCAGAGCGCCTCGCGGTCTACGCAGATCTCGCCGCTGCCTACGCTAGCAGAAGCGCTGGCGCGCGTGCAGCTGCTCCTCGACTTCTCCCCTGCTGCGGAGAAGCTCGACGATTGGAGAGCCACCATCCGAAGCCTTGGCAGCTTCGCCAACAAAGACGAGCCACTCCTGATGGGACCCTCGCACCGGCATCCTGACGAGCTGGTGCATGTCGGCAGTGGGAGGACCAGAAACGTTGCGACTACGGTGCACCCCGTGGCTGCGACAACAACCATCGGCCCATCGACCCGACATCGGTGACAACGTTTCCACAGCGTCGTCCGACCCGCGAACAAGCTGCGACCAACGCAAAGTTCTTCGTGAACGGGCCCAGGAAGACGCTCGAACTACCATCGAACAACGACGGGAGACGCGCCATCAGTCAGATCGGCATGCATGGCCCATGTCACGCCCAATATGCGACCCTATCCAAAAGGAACTCGAAGGTCCCACCAAGGATAGACCCGCATATTGAAACGCTTTTGCAAGGTGGATATCATTACATCAACATTACATAATAGATGGGGATACATACATAAGGCACAAATGCCACAAGAATACATCAACATCATATACAAGATCAACATCCGACTACGGATGAAACATAAACAGAAACTCAAGCGACATCCACCACTGCTAGCCCAGGGCTGCCGACCGGAACCTATCCCCGATCGAACAAGAAGCGTAAGAAGAACTCCAATACAAGCAAACATCGCTCTCACGTCATGATCATCGCAAACCTGTACCTGCAACTGGTGGTGTAGTAATCTATGAGCCACGAGGACTCAGCAATCCCATTACCATGGGTATCAAGACTAGCAAAGCTTAATGGGTAAGGAAGGAGGTAAGGTGGTGAGGTTGCAGCAGCGCTAAGCATGATATGGTGGCTAACATACGCAAATGAGAGCGAGAAGAGAAACAAAGGAACGGTCGTCAACTAGTAATGATCAAGAAGTGATCCTGAACTCCTACTTACGTCAAACATAACCCAGAAACCGTGTTCTCCTCTCGATCAACCCGAAAAGAGACACTCACGATTACGCACGGTTGGTGTGTTTTAGAAGAGTTTGCTTCAAGTTTACTACAACCGGATATTAACAAATTCCCGTCGCCACATAACGCGGGCACGGCTCTCGAAAGTTTATACCCTGCAGGGTGTCCCAACAGCCCATGATAAGCTCTCGCGATCAACGAAGGATATTCCTTCTCCCGGGAGGACCCGATCGATCTCGGAATCCGGCTACAAGACATTTCGACAGCAATAAAACAAGACCAGCAAAGCCGCCGGATGTGCCGACAAATCCTGATAGGAGCTGCACATATCTCGGTCTCGGGCACACCGGATGAGCCAGACGTCGGGTTGGCATAAACCCTGATTGCCCGGGGCGCGGACATCGCTTCGGTTTGGACCAACACTTCGAAGGAGAACTGGCCCGGGGCTAAAATAAAGATGACCCTCGGGCTCCGAAACCCAAGGGAAAAGGGCATAGGTGAGGCAAATGGTAAAACCAATGTTGGGCCTTCTGGAAAGTCTTATTCAAAGCGAACTGTCAAGGGGTCCCATAAATCACCCGACCGCGTTAGGGACGCAAAAATCCGGGAACATAATACCGATATGACGGAAACTAGGGCGGCAAGAGTGGAACAAAACACCAGGCATAAGGCCGAGCCTTCCACCCTTTACCAAGTATATAGATGGATTAATAAAATAAGATATATTGTGATATCCCAACAAGTAAACATGTTCCAACAAGGAACAACATCTCCATGTTCCAACAAGGAACAAACTTCATCTTCACCTGCAACTAACAACGCTATAAGAGGGGCTGAGCAAAGCGGTAACATAGCCAAACAACGGTTTGCATAGGAAGGGTGCAAAAGGTTAGAGGCTGACATGGCAATTTGGGATGGCTTGATAAACAGGTAATAGGTAGCGCAGCATAGCGATAGAACGAAGCAACTAGCATAGCAATGATAGTAGTGAGATCCAGGGTAGCGGTCATCTTGCCTGAAATCCATAAGGAAGAAGAACGAGTCCATGAAGAAGATGAGCGGATGAAGCCGAACCAAGCATAGACGAGCGAATCCTCACGATCATAGCAAACAGGAACTAACAAGAAGAAGCACACAACATAGTAAACACACCACACATAGACAAGACATGATGCACAACAAACATTATGCATGACAAATCTAGATGAAGCTACTCATGGCAAGAGATGATGCATACAAGAGCAACACATCAAAGCAAGTTTAAATGAGGCCGGAAACAACATATAACAATTCCGGTAAGTCCTCATATGCAAATTTCGAAATTGTTCCAGATCTGAATAAACCTTAAGTTCAAGTTTTGAAACAGCAAGTTAAGATGCACCACGATGATCTACACGAAATTCTAGTCAAGTTACATATAAAGTTCATTTAATTCGGAGCTACGGCCTAGAAGATATGAGCAAAACAAGATAAGCATGGCATTGATGCAAAATGCATACAAACATCAAGCAAACACCTCAAAACAAGGATGCAACACGATAATATGAAACTACATGCAAAATCAAGCAAGTTTCATATAGAGCACACTCAAAACGGAGCAACGGTTCAACACATACACTCTATACAAGTCATGACAACAATCTGTCCAAAACAGCAACTAGGCATATTGCAAGCATCAAAACAACATGCTACAGGAGCTCAACAAGAAAACAAAAGGCATGGGCATGATGTACAGGTAAAGCATTACAAAACATGAACACTGAGCTATCTCCAGAAACAACTAGAACATGCTCAAAAACACATGGCAAGATTGCAAATAATAACAGTTTCAGGCATTGACAGAAATAACATCAGGTTGCAATGTTTAGAGCTATGAAACAACATGTTACAGGAACTTATCATGGCAAACAAAGGCATGGAATGAATCTACTAATTGCATAGAACAAAAGTCCTTTACTGACCATAAGCCAAAAAGGATCATAAGATATGATGGCACCCATGTAAACATGGCAAGTTATATTACAGATTTGAACATGGCAGGAACAACAACAAGTAGGCATGTTGGTGAGCTTGAACCACTCACCACAGAGCAATACATGGCATGGAAAGGCAACCAACAGTAAGAAGACATGGCATAGAAGCTATACATGGCAAGAACAACAACATAGCATACAAGGATCAACTACAACAACCTTGGCAAAAATTGAATAACATGTAAACAATCTGCCAGGAACATTTTATAGCAAAAGTAGAGCTCGATTGACTCAAGCTATGGCACCCCATAATTGCAAACAAGGGCATGGATGGATAGAGCAAGACATGCTTTACAAAACATCCTTACTGAAGTATCTCAAAATATGCATGGATCTCTTGGTAGCATCAAGTTAACATGGCATCAAAATATCAGCAAAACAGGGCTGAAATCGGCAACATCAGGAAGCCTACTTTGCATGCTTGTGCTAGTCACCACATTGATCACAAAAATACATAGCAAGAACCACTGGAAAGATGGCATGGCATATTACAAAACACATGTAGGACTCAAGATCATAGGATGCACACATCAATCATGGCAAAAATGACAAAAGTGCATGTTCTGTTAAGAAACAGAAACTAACATCACATAGCACTCTTCCAACAGCATTTCGGGCATCAAGATGAGCTCAAATGAAAATGATGCAATGAGATGAAATTATCTACTCATCGAGACGAACATTTTGATATACTACACGCGCAAAACGGAGCAACGATGACAGAGTTATCACATGATGAAAATGCAACAAAATATTAGCAGATTCGGGACTTAGCAGTTTTTATATATAAAAAAACACGGGGTGAGCGAAACGAGCTAAAAAGTGCTCAGGGCGAGGGATAGGGGATTGGCTCACCCCTGGGCTCGGCCCAGTTTGCAAGGAGGGAGCCGGCTTGGGCTGGGCGGTGGTGAGGAGAGGCCAGTGGCCGGGCGCGAGGGAGATCACGGCCTGAGCGGGCGCTTCGCCTCGCTCCCGAGCGGGGCGAGGACATGGCGGCGCGGGCTAGACTCCGCGATGGCTCGAGGCGACGGTGAGGCTCACGAGGTCGGGGACGGGTCGCAGGGGGCCGGATCTGGCGGCTCCTGGCCGGATCCGGTGAAGGCGGCGAGCTCCATGGCCGGCGGCGGATCCCTGGGGCGGAAAGGGAGCTCGGTGAGAGAGAGAGAGAGAGAGGGAGAAGAAGAGGGCGCGACGGGGAGGCGGCGACCTGGGTCCGGCGAAACGGTCGCCGGCGGGAAGGCGAGGAGGCGGAGGTCGACGGGGAGGTCTCTCCGACGAAGCTCCTTGCCGGCGGCTGCCGGAGACCGAGGCGGCGCGGGACTCCAACAGGAGGAGGCGGGCGAGCGGGAGCCAGGCGATGGCGGCGGCGGCTGGCGGCTCGATCCGGGCCCAGATGGGCTCGGCGGGCCTCGCGCGGGCCTGGACGGGCCTGCGACGGCGGGAGGCTGCTGGGGGACGCGGGGAGGCCAGGTGGCGTACGGGGAGATGCTGTGGAGGGCGGCGCAGGCGGCGGCTGGCCACTAGGGGCTTGCCAAGTGGCGGCGGCGAGGGGGTCTGCGCCGGATTTGGAGGGGAAAGGCGGTGGCGCGGCCCCCGAGGTGGGAGGAGGCTGCGAAAAACAAGGAGGAGAGGGGTTAGGGGTGGTTTGGACTAGGTTAGGTCAAAAATGGCAGGTTAGGGGGGGTTTAAATAGGCAGGGGGTCTAGGTTAGGGGCGTTTGAGGCCGTTACGGACCCTTGGATCTCGATCTGTCGCTCCGGAGCGGGGAGAGACTAGGTGGGCTGCCGGTGGGGATAGTGGGCTGAGAGGAGAGAAGAGAAGACAGCCCGGCAACGGTTTACGGAGACCGAAAACACCCGACGAATATACCGACTAAAACGCGGTTAATTATTTAACGGTTGGGCAGTCAAACGAACTCCGAATGCGATGAAACTTGACAGGCGCTCTGTCTACACTATAATAAGACCGCAAGCCAAGTTTTTACTCATTCCGAGAACATTTTTCGGCCACTCACGAAACGAGGTAAAAGGGGGCGCCGGAGGACATAGGAGTGCCGGATTTGGAAAACGGACAACGGGGAAAATGCTCGGATGCATGAGACGAACACGTATGCAAATGCGATGCACATGATGACATGATATAAAATGCAGATGAAGACATGGCAAAGAGAGGCACGCAAGCACATGACAAGGCAACAACGACGAATAACTGGCAGACACCTGGCGCATCGAATCCGGGGCGTTACAGCCCACTATGGACCAGCCGGCGCCGGGGGGCCCCGGCGACCTACTTACGAGGTGGGTTGTCCAGCCTTTACCCGAGAGCTGCGGTAGTTCCAGTGGCCCTCTCACCGCATGTTCAAGCCCGATGTTGGCGAGAAGTACAACGGCAAGACCCACCCGTCGGAGTTCCTTAGCATCTACACCATCGCGATGCAAGCTGCTGGAGCTCGCGATGACAAGGTGCTTGCCAATTACTTCCCGTTGGCACTCAAACCCAAAGTCATGTCATGGTTGATGAACTTGCCAGTGGATTCCATTTCTTCTTGGTCGGATTTGTGTCATGATTTTGTTGGCGCCTTCATTGGAGGCCACCAAGCTCATGGCCAGACAAGTGATTTGCATATTATCCCCCCAGAAAGAAGGTGAAAACCTGCGCAAATACATACAGAGGTTCAGCCGGGTGCAGTACAACATCCCGGATGTTCATCCCGCCGCCGTTATCAGCGCATTTCATCAGAATGTGCGCAACCGCAAGATGCGTGAAGAGTTGGCGACGAACAAGGTCAAAGATGTGGCCGAACTTTATGTTCTGGATAATAGATGTGCTCGGGATGAAGAGGGGAGGAAGTACCCCGGCGAGGACGCCGGTGCGGAAATCGACTCCACAGACGAAGACGCCGCCGCCCCGACAAAGAAAGGCCGGCGCTGCAAGAGGAAACGCAATGGCAAGACTGTGCTTGCCGTTGAGGGATCCGGCGAGCTCGGCGCCGCCAAAAAGGCCAAGGCTGATGACCCCGACAAGGAGGTTGTCGGGTGTGCCGCCTGCTTGGCCCTGGTGGCCGCCGGCAAGCTAGGAGGCTTCGACAAGCAGTACTGCAAGATCCACCGCACCAAGGGCCATGACCTCCAGGACTGCCGACAAGTTGAACTGCTTGTAGAAAAGCAAAAGGCTAAATATGAAAGGCGAGACAAGGAGCAGGGTCAGGATGGTGCTGAGGGATCCGGCAAGAAGCGTGGCGGCCAAGGGGGTTGCCGCGGAAAAGATAACCAACAAAAGAGGCCGCTTAGGCCCACGACAAGAAAGAGGAGGATGATGATCATGACGAGGACGACGAGTCCGGCGAGCACGAGTTCCAGAAGGCTATAGAGGCTATGTGCGTCGACGGTGGTGCCTTGATGCACACCTCACACCGCCAGCTGAAGCAGTGGGCGCGTGAGGTCACTGCGGCGGAGCCGCCGTTCGATGCCGAGAAGCCACTGAAGTGGTCCCGCACGCCCATCATTTTTGACACCGAGGATCACCCTGACCACAGAACTGCGGTCGGGTGTTTGCCATTGTTGGTTTCACCAACAATACGCAACCTCAAGGTGACCAAAGTGCTGGTGGATGGTGGGGCCGGTCTGAATTTGATCTCGCATGCTGTGAACAAGAAGCTGCAGGTTCTTGATGGAGACCGGTAGTTCGGTGGCCCTCTCACCGCATGTTCAAGCCCGATGTTGGCGAAGTACAACGGCAAGACCCACCCGTCGGAGTTCCTTAGCATCTACACCATCGCGATGCAAGCTCTTTGGAGCTCGCGATGACAAGGTGCTGCCAATTACTTCCGTTGGCACTCAAACCCAAAGTCATGTCATGGTTGATGAACTTGCCAATGGATTCCATTTCTTCTTGGTCGGTTTGTGTCATGATTTTGTTGGCGCCTTCATTGGAGGCCACCAAGCTCATGGCCAGACAAGTGATTTGCATATTATCCCCGGAAAGAAGGTGAAAACCTGCGCCAAATACATCTGAGAGGTTCAGCCGGTGCGTACAACATCCCGGATGTTCATCCCGCCGCCCGTTATCGAGCGCATTTCATCGAATGTGCGCAACCGCAAGATCGCGTGAAGAGTTGGCGGCGAACAAGGTCAAAGATGTGGCGAACTTTATGTTACGGATAATAGATGTGCTCGGATGAAGAGGGAGGAAGTACCCGGCGAGGGGCGCTTGATGCGGAAATCGACTCCACAGACGAAGAGCGCGCCGCCCGACAAAGAAAGGCCCGGCGCTGCCAGAGGAAACGCAATGGCAAGACTGTGCTTGCCGTTGAGGGATCCGCGAGCTCGGGCGCCGCCAAAACCTAAGGCTGATGACCCCGACAAGGAGGTTGTCGGATTGTGCCCTTCTGGCAGTGGTGGCCGGCAAGCTAGGAGAGCTTCGACAAAGCGATCTTGCAAGATCCACCGCACCAAGGGCCATGACCTCCAGGACTGCGACAAGTTGAACTGCTTGTAGAAAAGCAAAAGGCTAAATATGAAAGGCGAGACAAGGAGCAGGTCGAGGATGGTGCGCCGAGGATCCGGCAAGAGCGTGGCGGCCAAAGGGGTTGCCGCGGAAAGATAACCAACAAAAGAGGCCGCTTAGGCCACGACAAGAAAGAGGAGGATGATGATCATGGCGAGGAATGACGAGTCCGTGAAAGCACGAGTTCGGAAGGCTATAGAGGCTATGTCGTCGACGGTGGTGCCTTGATGCACACCTCACACCGCCAAATGAAGCGGTTAGGCGCGTGAGGTCATCGCGGCGAGCCGCCGTTCGATCTTAGAAGCCAATTGAAGTGGTCCCAAGACGCCCATCATTTTTGACACCGAGGATCACCCTGACCACAGAACTGCGGTCGGGTGTTTGCCATTGTTGGTTTCACCAACAATACGCAACCTCAAGGTGACCAAAGTGCTGGTGGATGGTGGGGCCGGTCTGAATTTGATCTCGCATGCTGTGAACAAGAAGCTGCAGGTTCTTGATGGAGACCTCGAAGATACGGGCACGTTTCAAGGAGTCAACCCGGGAAGGAGCCAGCCTAAAGGTAAAATCACGCTGCCCGTTACGTTTGGGGGTGAGCTGAACTATAGGACGGAGATGATCGTTTTTGATGTTGCCGAGATCCCCTTGTCATACAATGGGATCCTTGGCCGCCCAGCGCTGTCCAAGTTCATGGCGGCGTCCCACTACTCCTACAACACGTTGAAGATGCTGGGGCCGCTGACCATCATCACCGTCCCCTCTGACAAGAAAGACGCACTCATCTGCGCCGAGCAACTCTACCGAGAGGCAGTTGCAACAACTGCCGCCAAGGCACTTGCTCTTGCCGCTGAAGCTCCAGGGAGGAAGAAGGCCGGCAAGACTCCTTTCGGCAAGACCTCTTCCGGCAAGACCTCTTGCACCCACTCCGGCAAGCGCACCTCTTCGGAGTGTTGTGCTCCCGTTGAGGATGTGACAGAGAGCTCGACCGGCAAGAGCAAAAAGTCCAAGGCTACACCACCAGAAACCAAGAAAGTGTCCGTCAAGGAGGACGGCACGGGCGGGGCTTTCACTATAAGCTCCACCCTCGACGTCAAATAGGAAAGCGCGCTCGTAGCCTTCCTGCGGGCGAATGTCGATGTATTTGCATGGCAAGCATCTGACATCCCCGGCATTCCCAGGGAGGTGATTGAGCACCATCTTGTTGTCTGTCCTCACGTGCGGCCCGTCTAGAAGAAGGTCAGGAAGCAAGCTTTGGAGCAGCAAGAGTTCATCATTGAAGAGATCAGGAAGTTGGAGGCGACAGGCCTGGTAAGAGGAGTACTCCACCCCACGTGGTTGGCCAATCCGGTGGAGGTGCGTAAGGCAAAAGGGAAGTGGAGGCTGTGTATTGACTACACAGACATCAATGAAGCCTGTCCAAAAGATCCTTTCCCTGTGCCACGCATTGACCAGATTGTAGACTCCACTGCCGGGTGTGACCTGTTGTCATTCCTCAATGCCTATTCAGGGTACCACCAGATCTTCATGATGAAGGAAGATGAAGAGAAGACCGCGTTAATCACCCCATGTAGTACGATACTGTTTTTGTCAGAATGCCTTTCGGGTTCAAGGCGCTGGTTCGGCGTTTGCCGAGCAATCCAGATTGGTTTTGAGCCCAGCTACATAGAAATATGGAAGCTTATATGGATGACATAGTGGTCAAAACCAAGGACAGGGCCACGCTCGGTGCAAGATTTAGAAGAAACATTCGCAAACCTGTGCAAGATCAACCTCAAGCTCAACCCAGAGATGTGCGTGTTCGTTGTCCCTTCTGGCAAACTTCTCGGGTTCTTTGTGTCTCAACGCGGAATCGAAGCAAATCCCAACAAGATCAAAGCGATTGAGCAGACTGATGCGCCGGGTCAAGGACATCCGTAAGCTCACCGGCTGCGTTGCTGCCCTGACTAGGTTCATCTCCAAATCTGCTGAGTGCGCCCTCCCCTTTTTCAAAATTTTAAAAAAGGCGGGTCCAGTAAAATGGACTCCGGAGGCAGAGGCAACACTACAAGATTTGAAGAGGTACCTCTCCTCCACGCCAATACTAGTCGCTTTGAACCACGAGAGCCGTTGCTCTGCTGTAGCATAGCAGCAATTAAAAATGGTCAGATCTGCTCTTGTGGCGTAGAGAACTGAGGAGAAAGCTGCAGTTATGGCAGAGTGCGTCGGATGGCGGGCTGGGGTCTTCCCAGCGGAGCGCCTTGAGAACCAGAACCCTCGACAAGGCCCGAACCCGGCGAGGCAGAGCCTGAGCGGATGGGCGAAGTGGCAAAGAAGAAGAAGATGGTGCAGCACCCAGTGTATTTTGTCAATTCCCTCTTGCAGGGGGCTAGGTCAAGATATTCTAGAATGCAGAAGCTGCTTTTCGTCCTTCTCATGGCCTCGAGAAAGCTGCGCCACTATTTCCAAGCACACTAGATCACCGTCGTCACCCGCCTCCCTTTGCAACAGATTTTGCACAACCCAGATGCGACAGGAAGGATTGTGGAGTGGGCATTGGAGTTGTCGAGCTTTGGCCCCAGGTTTGAAAGTACTTCAACGATCAAGAGCCGAGCTTTGGCAGAGTTCATAGCAGAGTGGGCCGCAACACCCGACGAGGAGATTCAAGAGACCGCCCTTGCCGGCAAGGAGACGAGAAGTGAGTGGATTATGTATTTTGATGGAGCTTTCTCACTCCAAGGTGCTGGTGCCGGCGTGCTACTCGTCGCACCCACCGGAGAGCACCTCAAGTACGTAATCCAGATGCACTTCCCCCGGGAAAAATCAACAAACAATATGGCGGAGTACGAGGGGTTGCTTGCCGGTCTCGGGATCGCGGCAGACCTCGGAATCAAGAAGCTCGTCATCAGGGGTGATTCGCAGCTCGTCGTCAAGAAAGTCAACAAGGATTACTAGAGCCCATTGATGGAGGCCTACGTGAATGAAGTGAGGAAGTTGGAAGAACATTTTGATTGCCTACAGGCAGAACATGTTCCCCGAGCGGAGAACAGCATTGCCGAATACCTATCGAAACGCGCTGCCCTCAAGTTGCCTGTGAAACTAGGTACCTTTGTACTTCAGTTAATACAACCATCCGTAGAGCCATCGGCGGGGCAGAACAAGTGAAGGAAGACAAGCCCCGGAAAGTACCTTCCCACTGAGCTCCCAGGAGCTGCCGGTAAGGAGATTGCCGGGTACCCCAAGATTGCCGAGGGGCAACTTCCTCCGACGGGGCCCCAGGCCCTGACCATAGAGGTAGCTGCCCCTGCGGCCGAAGATGTGCCTTTGGTCCTTACCGTCGAGCCCCAGGCTCCGGCATGGGCATAACCCACCGTCTGTTTCCTCCGAACAGGAGAACTCCATGAGGAGCAGGAAGAAGCAGAGAAAGTAGCCCGTCGGTCCAACATGTACCAGTTTGTGGATTATACCATGTACAGAAGGAGGCCAAACGGAGTCAGGTTGAAGTGCATTCCTCGAGAGGAGGGACTAGAGCTGTTGGCAGAGATACATGGAGGTATGTGTTGCTCCCACATAGGGTCAAGGGCCATTACCGGCAAGGAATTTCGTCAAGGTTTCTTCTGGCCCACAGCCCTCCAGGATGCAGCTGCGCTAGTAACCAAGTGTGAAGCATGTCAGTTCCATTCGAAGAAGCTTCATCGACCAGCTCAAGCCCTTAAAACAATCCCTCTCTCCTGGCCATTTTCGGTCTGGGGGCTCGACATACTAGGCCCCTTCCCCCATGCTGTCGGGGCCTTTGAGTACTTGTACGTCGCAATCGACAAGTTCACAAAGTGGCCTGAAGTGGAGGCAGTGAGGAAGGTGACAGTGCAGTCAGCCATCAAGTTCTTCAAGGGGCTAGTTTTCAGTTTTGGTGTACCGAACAGGATCATCACCGACAACTGCACGCATTTCACAAGCGCACCTTCATGCAATACATCCTGGACCTCGGTAGCAAGGTCTGCTTCGCTTTGGTGGCACACCCACGGAGCAACAGCCAGGCGGAGAGGGCAAATGCTGAAATCTTCTGCGAGGCACGAGGACAAAGGCTTTTGACAGGCTGCACAAGTGTGGAAGGCCTTGGATTGATGAGTTCCGGCGGTTCTTTGGTCGATCAGAATGGCGCCGTCGAGCCATTGGCGAGACACCTGCCACTGTATCTGGGGTAGAAGCAGTTCTCCCATGGAACTCACATCACGGGTCACCTCGAGTGCTCTCTTATGACGAGCTTGAGCAAGAGTGAGTTCGCGACAAGGCGCGCAATGCTCCTTGAGGAAGATCGTCTTGAGTAACGATCACGAGCTACCTTCTGGCAGACCTTGTCTGCTACCATAGCCGCAAGGTTCGTGCGGAGTCTTGAGGAAGGCGACCTTATTCTTGACCGCGTTCATTCGGCCAAGAATTCCAACAAGTTGGCCTTGAAGTGGGAAGGCCCTTATCGGGTGTCTGAGTCACCGTGCTGGCGCCCGTCCGCTGGAGACCGAAGATGGTATCGATGAGCAACTCCTAGAACAGCGGTGCCGCCCGCTACGTCTCGGCCTTGCGGAGGCGCCTTCTTAGTGAGTTGGGGGCTCCGCTTGCGGCAAGCTGTCACGAAGGTGGGGAGGAGGCACCCTCGGCGGGCTCGCTCGACTCAGCCGAGGCCGACAAAGCTCTTCCTCGCCGGCAAGCTCCTCTCGCTCGACAAGGCTTGCCGCCTCTGCTACCTCTGCCTCCTCCACGGTGAATCCGAACTCGCCCGCGGCAGCGGCTGCTGCCGCCTCTTCCAGCCTGGTGGCGATGTGCTGCATCTCATCATCGGTGGTGTCGCGGGTGAGGCTCTTCTGTTCATCGGGGCGGACCGACACTTCTACCAGGCCGTCAAAGAACTCCCGCACGACGTCATCTGCAGGCTCTTGCCAAGTTGGGACAATTCCATACGAGTCACACAGAAGCATCATTGCGGATGCGGTCGGCGAGGTATTGCTGTGAACGACACCCTCGGCAACCTGAACATTTCGGGATGATCAGGATCGTGCTTGAACAGTTCCAAAGCATCGCGTCGGTTCCAAAGACAGTGAAGTTGAAGTTGAGGCCAGGCGCAGCCTCGCGATATCCGCCGCATTACGGAACTCCCGGCGGGTCTCCTCCTCTCTGCGAAGCGTCTGGCTGACGAAGAATATCCGCGCCAGCGGTGCCTCTGATAAACCCGACAAGTCTAAGGCGTAGGATCCGGGTGGCGGCAATCTTCAGCCTAAGCGTCTTCGAGCCACGCTGCTCCAATCGTTGCCGCGCACTCTTGAGGTTTGGCGCTGAAGCGGTAAATGGCTCGGGTTCTCCTCGACAATCCAGCACGATCTGCCCTCCATTCCTCCCACTTGCTGCGGAGCTCCCTCGAGATAAGCTTCCTTCTTGCCTGTCCTCGAGATCAGCGATTCCTCCGGCAGAGGCTCCCTCTCTCAACTCGGGGCATAAAGAAGTGGCGGAAAAAGAGCTACGTTTGGATAGACTCCGACAAAGTTTTCGCAGAGATGTGCGAAAACTGCCATGATCGAAACGACATTGGGGTGAAGTCAAGGCGGAACCGTGGGTGTTCATGATATCACGAGAAAAATTCAGAGAATGGCGGGCGAGCCCGCGATAAAGCAATGTGAAGAAAGGGTATCCATTCGAGCCAGTTCAGCGGCAGTAGGAGTACCTTCATGCGGCGGATCGCTCGCGTCTCCGTCGACCGAAGAGGTAGTAGTACTCCCTCGGATCCTTGTGCGCGGTGAGGGGAAGGTTGCCCGCTCCTTCGCGGCGCCGCGAGCGCTAACGCCTCGGCCGACTTCACGGCCTTCCTTGTCGACTTTGAACCATGGCGGAGGTGGTGGGGAGATCGATGGCGTTGGTAATCTTTGGTGGCGATGAAAGCGGGCGCTGCTCTCTTTTCAGCTTTGGGAAGAAGGGGAAGCAGCGGAGGTTTTGGAGATTGGAACAACAAGCTGGCGAGATGGGCGAACTGCCTGTTCCCCTGCTTATAAAGAGGGAGGGGCAAGCGTTCCGTCTTTCGAATAAAGAAACCACCCGATCTCTCCCACGGCGCGCATTAAACGCGTGCCGTTCATGGAGGCGTGGTGGGTCGGAGTGAGTTCTGGCGTAACCCAGGCGCGTGCCCGTGCCTGTTTGGGCCTGGCCCAACAGCGCTTCGGCACCGTGTTTAGCCCAGGCCGGGGCTCCATGGCGTGGTAGCGTCGCGGCAAGTTCCTTGAGATGCCTTGGTTGGCCTTCCCGGCAAGCTCCTCTTGCGGGCCTTGTCTCCTTGGCTTAAATAATTTGTTCTTGAATGGCTCCAAAGGAACCAAGGAGGATCTTGGCGGTCACAGCGCAAGCCTTGCCAGAGGTGCTGCCTTTGCCGATGCACAAGTTCGGGATACTAGGGTACCCCTACTCTAGTACACCGACAAACGGACATCTTCATAAGTTTTACCCATGAGCCGCGGTTGCCGGGCGTCCCGGCAAGCCACCTTTTGTACAAGCCTTGCCGACAAGGCATGTAACCCTTTGTACAAAGCCAGGCGCAGACCCTCAGCATAAATAAATGAAGCGCTGGCGCCCTAAGTTTTAGCATGCATGCTAGGTTAAGTCTCTCTCTGGTAGGGTTGATAGTGCCCGGCGGCAACTAACCCCTAGCATAGAGGTCGGGTGTGTGTCTTTCCGTCCTTTCCAGTCTTTTCTTTGGTTCGCATGCTACACAGGCATTTCTGCTAAGCCATTTAAGGGCAGGGAGACGGATCGACATCCCCGACCCCAGCAAGCCATTGCCTGGGGGGCTGCAGATTCAAGCACCCGATCACGGCAAGCCGAGGTTCCCGGGAGCTGCAGATCCAGATAAGTCCTTTATCCCCTGTTATGCATTTCCGTGCGGAATTGGGACGTATGAAGCCTCGTTTATTCCTGGGCCACCGTGCTCCCCCTTTCCTGTGCCCAAGAACTATTCCCTGGGCCAGAACTTGGTTGAAGTTGCGGTGACAAGGAAACAAACGAAGGGCCTAACCCTACTTCGCCCCTGCCTCCGCCGAGGGCGTGAGTATGGTCACGAATAAAGTGAGGGGACAACAAGGCCTATTGCCGGGCGACAATGTTTATCTTAAAAATAACAAGGATTCATTCCTTTGCATGGGCCTTGCTCACGCACAAAGAACCCGGAAAACACCCTTTTTTCATTAATACGTTCCAAACAGGTACAGTTCGTACGGAATGCAAACATGCGCAAGGGGATTACAAGGTTTAAATCTAACAAGTGCCCGCAGGCTTAAAAACTAAAAAAGATAAGTGCCCCATGATCCCCGTTCTTGCCCCTTTCCTCCTAGGTGCGGCAGGTGAAGGCAATAAGGAGGCGACAAGGAACGCGCCGATGGACAACTTGATGAGGAAGGCCCTCGGCAGGGCGCGTGGCCGAGGAAGGAGGGCGACGCAATCAGTCGGAGTCGGCGTCCTCCCGCTTGATGCCCTCGCCGTCGCTGTCGCTGTCCTCCTCGTCATTCCCGCTTGAGGAGGAGTCTTCATCATCGGAGGAGCTCTCCACGCAACACCTTAGGCGAGTCCCCAAGTGCCCAAAGACCTTGATAGAGAGCATGCCGTTCTCCATTAATTTGAAGTGGAGAACGAGCCCCTCCGACAGGGTGTGGGCACGAGCGAAGGTCTTCCATCCGCGACGAAGATACATGACGTGAGGGCCGAGGAAGTCGACGTCGACCTGCATGCTGCCATTCCCACAACCCCTCTCATGCAACCTCGAGCACTGTGGCGCGTGGCTCCATCTCCCGGCGAATGGAGTAGGAAGGCAGACACGGCGGTGCCTTGGCCGTGCAGCCGATGGCGAACTCGCGGGGCTGGTCTCGGCGTGTCCCTCCATTGGGGAGGGCGGCATGGCGGGCGAGGCAGTGCACCGCCCGTCCTCCTCTTCCCGAGCCCACAGCGACCTCGGACTCGCCCCTCCCCTTCCTCTCACGGCGGCTCCGCCTCCACGAGCTCTTGGGAAGGAGGCGCGTTGTCGGCGAGACCCTCGTCACCGCCATCCAGTGCTTGGCGCCCTCTCGCCATAGCAGAAGGAAGGGAGGAGCCAAGGTAGGAGGAGGTGAATGATGAAAGATGGGGGGGTGCCATCCCCTCCCCCTTCTTATAAAGGGGCGGGGCTGGGGCTCGGCCGCCCCGCTCAACCAATCCATCCCAGGGGCGCAGGGAATTGAGACCGACTCACTGCTCCAACCCGCGATGACCTGGTTCCCCGCCTCATCATTTAAGGCCCGTGCCCCCCCCACATCCACCGCCTGCCATCTTCGAGGCATGGGGGACATGTGGCGAGCAAGCCGAAATCAAGGAGAGGAGTGAGGCTACCGTTTTCCACCCCGTTATCATGGGGCACGGGCGCCTTGAAGGCCATGACTCAAGTCCACTTAGTAAATGAGCCGCGCCCCTGTGTTTTCCTCTTTTTTATGGGGAAGGCGCGAGCCACCTCTTTACTGCAATGTGACGCATGAGGGCCGCAACCGCCCCAAGCATGACCCCCACGTCACGCACGCCCCCCACATCGGGAATTCAAGCGGGTCGTGGGGAAGCGCAGCGGGCGAGGGAGTTACTACTTTAAAAACTCCGCCGCACGTGCCCACCGTTCAGGCCTGGCCAATGCGCCCAGCTTATATGTGGCCCAAGCCAGGGGCTCAATCGGTGTACAAAAATAGGGTCCCTTTTGCCCTTTACTTGTCTTGTGACGTGTCGCAGCCACGCCCCAGCCCACGCTTGGCGGGGCGAGAGGCAACAAAGGCACAAGACGACCGGACCAACGCTGAGCGAAGACACAAAAGCAGAAGGCGAGAGGACTCCCCGGCAAGGTCCTTGCAGGCGGTCTCCGCAGCCCCGGCAAGAGCCATGCCGCGGCAACTTGCCCAATGTCAGTAGGGCTGCCACCCTCGAGCCTGAGAGTTCTGACACCCTCAACCACATTGCGACCAAAGCTCGGGAGGCGCCCCCATGGTGGCAAGCAGATCTTTGTGAAGACCAAGAGCATACGAGACTAGATAAATAACCAGAAGACGAAGATCCTCGGCAAGATCCTTGCAAAGGATACCCACGAGACCCCCGTCAAGCCCCTTGATGGGGACGACCACAACGCCACGGCAAGACCCTTGCCGGGACCCCGGCAAGACTCTTGCCGAAGACACCCGCGGGACCACAGTCAGGCCCATATCTGACCAAGCTCTGCCGCTGTTTCGATGCAGCTGCCTACCCACCAACTAGGCGAGCACCTGCGTGGCGACGTGCGGCCTCTAGGCCAACTCAGCAAGCACCTGCGTGGAGGCAATCATATCTTCGTGAAGGCTCTGCCACCGCACCAACTCAGCAGCCAGCCAGCCAGCATTGCACCACCCACCTCGTCAGTTCGGACGCGCGTCGAAGCCAGGCGAGGCGGCGACAACTGGGACGAGCTTCCTTGCTGTCCCCGATAAAGCAAGAAGGGCACATCGGCAGCGCATTAAATGCATTTGTCCTACAGTGCCAGAGGATAGACTCAACCACTGTATAGCTTTCCACCTCATGTGTGCCACTGTGGCAGCCCCTTTGTCTATAAAAGGAGGCCCGCGGCGTATTGGGAGAGGATTCAGACTTTTTGGACCCTGCATGCATTGTAGCTAGTCCAAGAACACCAGATAAACAAAAACTAGCAGGAGTAGGGTATTACGCGTCACTCGCGGGCCGAACCTGGATAATGCCCCCGCGTTGATCTCTCAATCCAGCTCTTTCCACAGACCTGCGCCCACCAACCATAGCAAAAGGGATTCCTCGTGATCCCATAGGTGTCGTTTCCCCGGCGAGTCTGATGGCAGACGACCGGCGAGCTCTTGGGCGTCAAACACTCTGGCGCCCGACGACCGGCGTCCACGAGCGTCCGACACCTTCCACCCAGCCAGACGAAGACACTACAGCGCCGATCGGCGGACGGGACGGCAGACGACAGTGCCACATCCGAGAAGAAAAGCGTCCGACTTCCGACTTGCGTCGGCGACCGATCCCAGCACCGGCGAATGTCCGGTACCTGCTGTCTTAACCAGCAGGCCTGGCCTTGTATCCCTCTCCCACTTACCCCTTCGTGGCTTAGACTATAAATAGACCACCTCCACCTCCTTTCTAGGGTCAGCATATGAGATAGCTCATTTAGAGATAGAGCTTTGCTAATCCATCCAGATCTACTCCACCGAGAGAGACCGCAGACTCTACGGAGAACATCCATCTTGGATTCAAGACCCCGCAAGGGAAGATCGGTCTAGGATATCATCAAGACCTCCTCATGGAGATGAACTTTACCTTGTACCTTTCCCTTTGTTGTTCATGTACCTTGTGGATCTTGTGTGTTTGATTGTCTAGTGGATGTGTGATTGGATGTCAGGACCCGATTCCAAGTCACATCGATCTAGCCGGTAACACCTCATATCACTTTGCGGTCTCACGCACAGTATTCCCACGGGTGTCGCCTTACCATGGCCAGGGACCGTTTGTGCCTTTTGGCTCACGTATATGATAGTGTTGCTAACATCCATATGACAGAGAACCCGGGCCGACATAACTAGTCGTGAACCCAAAGTTGCACTAACTTACGGGGACACGCATACATGAATCAACATCGAGCATGTCGGTCAGCAGCGTGCAAATCCGGGCTGTAGCACTGGGCTAACAGGACTCCGGTGAACCGGGCTGTAGCAGGCTAGGCAGGACTCCGGATGTCACCACGTGACATTTCCCCAAAGGGACAGACACAGGAACAAAGTGAATCACATGCCGGCTAGTCAAGTGTTCCGGAGCAGTAGTGCTGGGCTAGCAGGACTCCGGTGAACCGGGATGTAGCGGACTACTATGGCTCATGGAAGCACAAGACTACATTTCCCCATAAGAGAGGCAACCAAGGATAAAGAACTTGGTTGTCGGATCCCACACATACCAAGCATTTCAATCATACACACAATATGCTCGATATGTGTAAATACAACATGGCATCACAACAAAACTCTATGACTCAAAGTATTTATTCATTAGGCTCCAAGGAGCGAGATATTACAAACATGGGTCTCATGTCCCAACATTCAGAACATACAAGTCAAAGCACATGTGGAAGCTTAACATGTCTGAGTACAGACATCTACAAATGAAAAAGGCTGAGAAGCCTGACTATCTACCAGATCATGCCGAGGGCACAAGATCGTAGCTGAGGTATCAAGCTAAACGTCGAAGTCCACACGGAACCACTAGCGAGACTGACATCTCTCTGCAAAACATAAAATAGGCAAACGTGAGTACAAATGTACCCAGCAAGACTTACATCAAAACTAGCTACATATGCATCAGTATCAACAAAGGGGGTGGAGTTTAAGCGCAGCAAGCCAGCTTTGACTCGGTGGCTATCCTAAACTATGACCGCAAGTAACTCTTTTGAGGTGGCGCTGCGAGTCCACATATTCACCATATCAATACACCACTATGGATCCGCTCCCGTCAACCTCACGAGCGCCATCCATAACACTCATGCTTATCTTGCGAGTTTTAGAGTATCCACTTTCCTTGTCTATGAACTGTTATAGGCAACCCGAAGTCCTTTACATGCGGACACGGCTATTGAATAGATGATGTTAACCCTGCGGAGTGTACTTCTTCACACACGCTGTCTCCACTTACCGCCATGTACCGTCATGTATCTCGGCAACCTTCAAGCGGAAGCCTGGCTGAGGTGTCGGCCACGGCCTACCTAAACACTCAAGTCTCTAGTCCGGGTTTATCGCCTATTCAGGTTCCATCCATGAAGTCCGGCGAAGTTTCCACATCGACCCCGACGATGTGAGCAGGGTTCCCGAGACACCAAACGGGCGCCCGATACACCGTGCCACGTGCCGACCGCATCACAGCCCACCCCGCAGGTCAGCGCTGTGCACGGCCTCCAGCATACTACAAACACTAGAAACTACTTGCAACTCCTGGACAGAGGACAAGGGTGGTTAAGAAGCTGAGAGAGTCAATTACGGATCCCAATGTGTGGTAGTTGCTGTTCATGGATCACAAACACAGAACTCAGTTCCTGAGGACGGTTTTAATGAGACAACCCACCATGTACTCCTACATGGCCTCTCACCGCTACCTTTACCAAATCGTGTTCACACACTTAGCTCACACACAGTAGGGCATGTTCATCACCATTCCAATTCATTCCCGATGAACCAGACCTGACTCTGTCGGCGTTCTAGGAACAGGGGTCCCCAGACTTGCCTGCCTGTGGCCCATAGCATGGCCAAGCAGCAGGCTGTATGGCCCATCTTCGTCAACAAGGCACCCAAGACCCTCGCGAGGGTCCGAGCCCTCGCGAGGGTCCGAGCCCTCGCGAGGCGGACGATGCAAGACCTCCTCTGGAGTGTCCTAGCTAGGCACGCTCACGAGGAGTGGAGATATCAAGGCGAGGCAAACCTCATGAGGCTCTCGCAACTCAGGAGCGTAACTGGTCACGTAGCCCCTCACTCCTTGGTCCGTCCTGGTCTCCGATCGGCCCAATGGCGGTTCAGGTATGCGCGGGGCCGGTCTCTGCCGACGCAGAACGCAAAGCAAATAGGAGGGAAATCACGAAATCTCGAAGCAAATATTACAAGCATATTGTCCTCACAGTATCAAATTAAAAAGTCTAAACGCCTCCACGAGGCCTGATACATGTCACAGGAATGGAATGGGAAGAATGACCGCGGGTCACCTCTAGACGTCGCCGTCGCCTGCGGAAGGCGCTCCCTCGTGAGCGATTTTGTCTTCACCACCAGCCACAAGGTCGACGACTCCAGACAGAGGAGCGGAGACGAAGCCGTGGAACCTCCTCAGCAAGGCCCCCACCTGATCCTGCAGCCCGCAGCAGCCGCCTCGTGTGATCTTCAGCTACGCTCCAGCAGCTTGTCAAGGCAAGCGTTGGGAATTATGAAGAAGTGCAGGTGGCTAAAGGCAGCAGTCGGCGTGGCTGAAGACAGGACACGAGCCTCTGCCTCCGCCATGGGACCGAGACCATCAACGACCTCCTCAAGCGCCTTCACCACGAGAGGAAGCAGCTGGGTGGGGCCGTCCTCGTCAGTGTCCAGAGGCTTCTCCAGGCCGTGCTCGTAGAGCGTCTTCAGCGCCTTGCAAGACCTCTTCTCGAGATCGGCAAAAGCCACGTGGTCTTCTGCCAGGACTCGTGCCTTGGCATCAAGATCGGCCTCCCTCGTCCCCATCTTCCGCTCCAACTCTTCCAACCGGCTGCGCTCGGCGGCCTGCTTCTTCCCCAGCTCCGCCAGCTCAGCATCACGGTTCTTGAAGGCTTCTTCCCAGGCCTTCATCTCCTCCTCTTTCGCTTGGCGGCAGCGCACCTCTTCGGCGTACTTGTCGCGCAGGCTCTGCAGCTCTCCCTCCAGCACTTGGCAGTGGTCACGGGCGGCCTTGGCGTCCTTTAGCGCTGCCTCACGATCGGCTGAAGCGTTGGCGGCTCCTTGCATCTCCTTCTTGGAAGCCGCAGCAGCCTGGCCTAGCGCCACGCGTACTGCTAGGTCGGAGTGAAGCCAGCCAGAGGCCAGCTCCAGATGCCCGACCACCAAGTGTGTGTCCGTGCTCAGGACATCCACCTGCAGCTGGGTCATCTCCGAAAGGGCACGCTCCAAGACGGCAGAAGGACCAGGGAGTTGAGATGCAGTAGTGCGACGAAGCGACATCATCACCAGGGCTTGGGAGACCGCGGGTTCCAGAGCAGCTGGGACCTCGTCATCCGCGCCAAGTACCGGCACCTCCAGAGCCAGCGGGGCCATGGGGGCTGACTCCACACGGCGATGCTCCTCTTGGCCCCGCGAGGACGATCGGGCCGGGGAGATGCGGGTGCTGTTGCCTCCTTTCTTCACGGGAGGCACGACCGCTGCGTCTTCCTTCCTCCTCTTCGCTGAAGATGTCGGCCTGATCAACCAGGGGCGAGCATCAGGAAACAACGAGTACAAACAAGGTCAAGGCGAAGCTTAAGACACTTACCGATCCACTGTGATATATTCCACCGACTGCTTGGAAAGCTTGAAGCCTGACAGCTTCGGGACCTGAGGAGCAGGCGTTCGGGCTCCGGCGGTGCTAGGCGGAGTAGAGACAGAACCGGAGCCTGCCCGAGGAGGCGCCAGGATGGGGGCGGCACCACGGGCTACCAGCGACGACCTACCCTTCGTCGGGATGAGGGGTTTCTCTCTCTCCCCTTGGAAGGCGTCGGCCTCGGCATCATTAGGAAGTGCACGGAGAATCTCGGCCTTGCTCAGGGGGGAAGTCTCCCCCACCTCTTCCAGAGTCCTCTCCGAGTCCTCCTCCTCTTATCCCTCTCCGTCAGACTCACCAGAAGACACCTCCACCGGTTTCTGCACCGTAGGAACTCTCGGAGGCGTAGGCGGCACCAGCCCGCGCACATCAAAGGTCGGCCTGGAGGCGACAAATTCCTCCGGTCCTACTTATTTGGAGCAGAGCAGCGCTAGGTGGATACTCCTGGTTGTCCCCGACTATGAGGCGCGGGCGGCGTCAATTCATCGCCGAGCAGGTCCCCGGCCTCGGTAGTCTTGTTCTCCTCTTTTCAAGCTCCCGGGCGCAACCCAGCGTCAGAACTCACTCAGGAGCATCGCCCCTTACCTTGGCAGCCCTCGCGTTGCTCGGCAGGTCGGTCATCATCTTCCCCAACACCAGCGATGCCGCTCGTCGACAAGCTCCGCCTTGGGCCACCCCGTTGGGAGGGGCACCGTTATTAGCCTTTAGCCAGCGGGTCGGCGCGCTGGGCATCCATCATGACCCATTTGGATCGGATGTTGTCGGCCCTCCTCCCGGTGCTCGAGATCGAGTTGGCCTTGCCGCGGATGGCATAACGCCCAGGTATGCCTCGCAGTAGTAGGCAAAGATGGACAGGAGGAGGACATAGTTGGGATGGAGATGCAACGCCTGCAGCTCGTAGTGGTCGAGGACTTCATAAAAGAAATCAGAGAAGGGAGGAACCAACCCGACGGGGATGCTGCTCGAGAAGAAGGGGAAGAAGGTGCTACCCTCAGGCTCTGGCTCGTCGGACACGAGCCGGAGCTCCGTCTTCCCCCACGCATTGCCCTCGCTTTGCTGTCGATGGGCGCCGCGGAAGCGAGCTCTTCTCCGTGACCGTGGGTGCCTCGAGGGCCGGCTCATAGCAAGCCGGTGTTGAGGAAGTCTTGACCTTGCTCGGCGCCATGGGCGGCAGATGCAGATCGAGGATGGAGTAGTTCTAGAGATAGCAGCGGCAAAGAGCGAGAAAGGGGATCTGGAGCATGGCAAGGAAGAGGAAATGAAGGAAAGAACTGCCAGCGCCAGCCTTTGTCGAGAACAGCGGTTGCGGCGTAAGCGTGGGGAAGTGGAGCGCATACGTCAATCAACCGCCCGCGCGTCGACCAGAGGCTGCAGGCTTTTGGGGCCCTTGGTGCTCCGAACTTGACCCTTGGCCGCCATGAAGCCAAGCCAGCGCACCTGGGGCACTGGGGCTATTGTCGGCGTTACGGGAGCAGGGGTCCCCGACTTGCACGCTGCGGCCTGGCGTGGCCAAGCAGCAGCCCGTCTGACCATCTTCATCAACAAGGCACCCAAAGACCCTCGCGAGGGTCCAAGCCCCGAGACAGACGACGCAAGACCTCCTCAGGTTGCCTAGCCAGCAGGCTCACGAGGCGGAGATATCAAGCGAGGCAAACCTCACAAGGCTCGTGGCGTGAGCCATGACGAGCAGTACCCGGCGGGTGCTAGGCGGGCGCCCGGTGCGCATGGCGTCCTTATTTCCTCTTTGGTGCTAAGGAGGCCAGCGAGCAAAAGTACCGAGGCATCGAGCAAAGGTTGCCATATTGGTGCAACAAGACCAAGACTAGGAGGACGGAAAGGCGGAGGTCATCGTGGAGCCCAAGACGGCGTCACCCCAGGACTTTTCGCAGGCGAAGACCGCTTTTGTCAGGATAGCTTGTACTAGCTGTTCCCCTTCAAATTTGCCCGCCGTTGTTGGCTCCCTTCCTGCTCAATATTTGGGAAGAGGACCAGGGCCTCTATAAATAGGACTAGTCACCACATTAGGAGGGGACGGATCCGGAACCAGTTCAGATCATCCTCTACCACGCAAGCACAAGAACACCTCAACCTCAGGAGGCAGTTCTTCCCTTGTACTGTTCATCATCAGCCCAAGAGGCAATCCACCGCCGCCACACTGGAGTAGGGTATTACACCACAACGGTGGCCCGAACCAGTATAAACCTCGTGTCTTTCTGTGTTGCGAGTTCGTCCAGTTCGTCCGCAAGATCTTAGTGAGCAAGAGCGTAGATCGGTAGGACGGAGAGACTTCGCGCGCATCCAAGTGTTCGAACCTTAAGGGTTTGCCGGAACCCCACATCCGACAGACTCAACTCTAAGCAGTAGCAAGCATGACAAACAAGCATGAATGAGTAGGCACATCAGGGCTCAAACAACTCCTACTCATGCTAGTGGGTTTCATCTATTTACTGTGGCAATGACATGTCATGCAGAGGAAAAGGGGTTCAACTACTGCAGCAAGTAACAGATGAATCGTTGTTGTCCTAATGCAGTAAAAGAGAGCAGGAGCGAGAGAGTGGGATTGTATAGGAACGAACAAGGTGGTTTTGCTTGCCTATCAGAGTGGTAGTGGGATACTGCCCGTTAGTTGGATACTCGTGAATATCCTCGGAGGCAGAACCTACCACGAAGAACACATCAAAACACAATCATCACATGAAAATATGCAACAATATGATGCATGCAATGACATGGCAGAATGAGTGTGTTTTGGCTAATGCAACTTAGAACAGATTGGTTTGAGTTCATTTGAATCAAGGATTCAAATGCAAACCCAAAATAAGAGGTCATATTAGTGCATTAACTTTTTTCACCTAAATAGCAAGGTTAAAGTGTTCGAACATGCACGAATCCTATACAGATGGAAAGATTGGATTTTTCTGATCAAATTTCATATATAAATCTTTGCATTTGGAGTTACGGATTAATTTCTATGAATTTTTGAAGTTTGTAGCATTTTCTGGAATTTCCCATATAAGCAATATCCAGTAAATGCTTTATTGCGTCATCAGTGCGTCAGAGTGACATTAGCAGTCAATGGGGACGGTCCAGGTCAAACCTGACCAGTGGGTCAAGCGTGTCAGTGTCATTATTGTACCTAATTTTTAGTTAGTCCTAATCCTAACTTGATTAGCAGGCGGGTCCCACTTGTCATGGACCCAGGGGGTCAAACCAGTGGTCAAACCCCGGTCAAACGAGTCAAACCCGCCGGCGACTCGACGCCGGCGAGGCCGGACGTGGCGGGGCACCTCGGATTTCACCTACAGGGCACCGTTCGAGGCGCCGTTGGGCTCTACGGGTAGCTGGCGCAACGGCGCGTCCGTTGGTGGCCGTGGCTGGGCCTGGATTGGCCGGAGTCGACGTCGGCGAGGTCGGTTGCGTCGGAGTTCGGGCACAAGCGGGGACGCGGTTGCGGTGGCCGTGGCGATGTGCGTTTAGCACCTACGGCGTCTACGTGGTGCGGTGAGTTCGATGGGCACATGCCCGGGACCAAATGGTCACCGGAGCATCACCATAGACGAGCGCGTGCGACAGCGCATTCGGTTGCAGGCGAGGCGACGGCTACGGCGCATGAGGGAAAAACAGCGAGGGGGAGTAGGAGCAGGGGCTCACGGTAGGTGTGACGAGCTGCTCAGCGGGCTCGGGGGAGGTCAGAAGCGAGCGGGGCGGCGGAGGCGATCTCATCGTCAGGAGGTCGAAGACGAGCTCGGTGAAGACGTTCGGGGGCCTCCGGTGGGGCGTGGCTTTGTGAGGCGGTCGAGGAAGAAGTGGCAGAGCTTCTTGGCATGCCGGCGAGGCGTGGGGTGGCCGGCGGCCACGGCAGAGCACGGCGGCGCCCTCTGGTGCGCTCGGCAAGAGAGGGGGAGGGAGCTAGAGGAGGGGAGGAGCTGCGGGTGAGAGAGAGAGAGAGAGAGAGAGAGGTCAGGGGGCGCGTGGCATCGTCTGGAGCCTTCCAGGGCGTCGGCAGAAGCAGGAGGTGGCTAGGGGCGGCGCGCAAGCGACAGGCAGCAATCTGCCTGCTCTAGCGGGAGGTTGGTGATGACTGGCACTGTGGGATGTACAGTGCTGGGCCAGCTGGGGCGCCAGATGGGCTGCAAGTAAGTTAGGTAGGTTTTCTGTCCTTTCCTTTTTATTTCTGTTTTCTAATTCTTCTGTAATTTTAGGGCTTTAATTAAAATACTAAAACTAACTCAAAAATCATGAAATTTCTCAAGCCCACTTTTTGGAATATTTCCAACTGTAAACATTTTAGTTCATGATTATTTGGACATTTAAAATATTATATAGCATTTAAATGCCCAAATGCAAATAGAGTATGATTTAATTCAGTGACCCAATGTTGTCCTTAAAAAATGTTAACCATTTTTGACAGAGGTTTTAGACCAAGGCAAAGATGATTAACATTTTAGAAGGGCATTTCAGGTTCATTGAAAAAGATTTTAGTAAACCCTAGTTGTTTTCAGGGGGTTGCTGGGGGTTCTGTCATCGCCATTTCAACTTCCTGAGAGAATTTAACATGATGACGTGATGATCATGCAAGGACAAGCAAAGCCTAAGCTAGGGATGTGACAACTCACCCCCACTAAACAAGAATCTCGTCCCGAGATTCAAGACGTGAGGTAAGAAGAAGAGGGGGCAAAAGACCAAAACAATCTTCGTGATCCAGGTTGCACCTCATAAGGTTGTTGATTTGTTGCATTCGTTGATCTTGACATCCTCGCTTTTGAGATCTTCATTCACGCGATGACGACGGAAAGAAACTCTACTAGGATTGATCTTCTTGAAGATCGAGCTATACAAGATCAACTCGTGGAATGAGATGTTGAAACATCTTGAGTTGAGACACAAAACACATCGAGAGGGATGGAAGAACAAACGACGAGGTTTGATTTGGTGGGCAAGAATTCCACGCTTAGAGAGATGGTGGATGGTGTCAAGGTGGCGAGGAAATAATTGCCATGGTCCCATAACGGGGCACCTTGGGGGAGGTGACTCGTAGAGTTAATTCCTTAAATGAAAAAAAAGAATTACTTTTGATATCTAGATCATTGAAACTCTTTATACCAGCCTAAGGCAATCACAATCGATTGTTTGGCGGAGTTCAAAGGAATGGCATATCCGGATTCGAACGGATGATGTGGACTACCTTGTTGAAGACAACGGGATGGATGATTTTGCTTATCTTCGGAAATGGATGGGACCCATGGTAGGACCACTTTTGAAGATGATCCTAAAAAAAATTACTGAGAGGGCAGCCCATGGGAATTCGCACAATGGCGGTGGAAGCTGGGAACGAAATGTGGATGTTGGGAATGTTCCAACCATCATATCTGCCTGAGATTCAGATCTGGTTGGTGTCAGGATATTCCAGACTCATCCAGTCTAGCGAGAAAAATGAAAGATTGCAACACAAATTGACGAGATGGCATTGCGAGATTCTCGGGAGATGAACTACTATAGCAAGCTCCAAAACATGAGCTGGTTCTGCTACATACATGTGAACATGTTGTCCAAGACAAGAATGACCACATAGTAGTCTTACAACGCAACACTACCAAGTTCCGATTGGGAACCATCATTGCAGAGAGCGAAGTCCTACGCATGTACCTGTGGGTCCTTAAGGATTAGCACTTAAGTACTTCTTTTCCTTGAACAAATCAGTCAGTGGCTTCGTGTGCTAGATATTACACATGGAGTGGAGGTAGCGAGCCTATCAAACCATGGAATACTTCGCACATGCATGACTCACTTGGGATGATTCCGGAGAAAGCAAAAACAATCTTTCTCAATTCACGGCGGCAACTTGCACCTAATGCACGTGAACTTGGAAAAAGTCACTTCTTACACCAAACATGTATTTCATGAACGGGACATGAAGATAATGCTTACAAAATTTTCCAATACTAGCTTGATGTTCAACATGAATCATGGAGGAGACAAGATGCTGCTGATGGGCTCAATAGCAACTCATCAGAATTTCCATATCACTGGACTTCAACCATCATGTGAACATGGTGATAGCATTGGTCAGACCAAAAGATGTAATGGTGTATGCTCGAGGGATCAACCAAGAGTAAGACAACATTACGAATATCATTGGTACTAATTTGGTTTGACGATGGCCCACACTCAAATCAAGGTTTGGGCAAGACGATAGGTTCAACCACCGATCAAAAGGACCAATCGATGAAGAAATCATCTTTCTACAACAAGCACACAAACACAAGATATCCCTTTGGAAATGAACTAGGTTAGACAAGCTTTTGTCTTCCAACTCTCCAAGTTATTGTTTAGCTCGACCAACTAGCTCAGGGGTATTCAACACATATTGTTGGAGAAGGGGTGGTTTACAAGAAACCAACTTGATCACGAACTCAACATAGCGGTCAGGTGACAACCTGGTAATACTTCCGAGAAGATATTCAGAAAATCACGAACCACCGATATGCTATTAAGATCGAGAACAATCTTGCTTTTCGGGGCAAGACAATATGATCAAGAGAGCGAGGGACTGACAAAATCCTAACTCATTGATCAAAGAGTGCACCAGGAGAAATTGACTAGGTAGCACGATCAGTCTTAGAAGGATAATTCAATAACCGGCACGCTAAGAATGAGAGTATTGTCCATTAACTACCAAGCAACGAATTGCTAGGAGTATAGATTTCACACATCACGATTCACTTGTCGGTGTTCCGGTTACAATAACACAGGAACCGAGGAATGAACAATGATGGTACACTACTAGGGAAAACCCTAGCAGTAGCGCTAGTTTTGTGCTCACTAGTAGCGCGGGTAGGCGCGCTACTAATAAGGCGCTACAGCTATTGCTTAGCAGTAATGCGTGTGCGCACGCGCTATTGCTTAGCAGTAATGTGTGCGCACACGCGCTACTACTAGGACAAATAGCTGTAGCAATTGTTCACTCCCACGCTACTGCTAATGTAACTACTGGCAGCGTGTTTTCTCTCCATCGCTACTAGTATTCTTTTTTTATTTTTAGTGTATTTATGCGCCATCGTACAAATATTGGTACAATACCAGTTATGAGGTTTACATCATTATGTCCATAACAGTGTGTCAAATGAAGGTGGATTAGGTTCAAGTGGAGGCAATATGTGGTGCATGTCAAAAGTATACTACTAATCCAAACTTGATCTAGTGTGGACTAATAGTACTTTCGATGTGCACCACATGTTGCCTCCACTTGAATCTAATCCTTGAACTAACTATTGAATCATCATCATAGTCATTACCACCAACAATATTTATTTAATCACCACTAACACTAGCTAATTATAATCATCATAGTCATTACCACCAACACTAGCTATTTTATCATCATAGTAATAGTGTAGCACATCATCATCCTCAAACTCATTTCTAGCTAGCTAATCACTCCTGCTGCTCTCTCATAGGTAAAATAACATAAAACATGTGTAGCTCTCCTCCTTGATCAAGTTGGAGCATGCAGATGAACCTGTCTCCTAATCGTGGGTGGCGCATCTGTTTGCTGCCCCCTAGTACTTCTCTGCGCTCTCCCATCACATATTTGGTCCAGTCTTGCACTATTAAGCATCCGTCGCTAATCTTGAATGCACTAAAGTAATCTGTAGGATATCTTGGCCGTAAGCTAATAATACTCATGGTACCTTGGTCTCGATCCCATAAGGCACAACATTCATCGGGAGTCCTGTTGAAGAACATCGTATGGTAACATACTTAGCAATGAAGTTTAGCTTCAAAAATAATGTATGGAAAAGATGCCGAGGACAAATAGTAAAATCTTACCATCCTTCCTAAATAGATGTGACCGTAGTTCATTACGAACACTATTGGTCGCACATTTTCAGTACTAACATTTCTAAATGCAGGAAGAAAATTTTTCTTGATAGTATCAAGATCCGCAAGCCATGAAACATAATGACTTAGCTCCTCGCAGTTGAGTTCAGCCCCGGGACAGTAGTAGGTCCTTTCTACCAAGCGCTGGACATGTTTGCTTGCACCAAAATAAGCTGACAATACAAATTAGTTGTCAACTATTTTTGAATATACAATATCAGAGACATAAATATGGTTGAGAAACTTACATAATGGTATAACTGGAGGCGTCTGCACATCGACCCAAATGTCGGTATTACCTTCAATATCATCTTCCGGACGAATATCAAAGGTGATAACCATATCAGGCTCAAATGCATAAGTCTTGCATAGTGCTCGCCATGTTTTGCATCCAAAATAGGTGTAGTCGTCTGAATTGTATAATTTTGCATGGAAAATATAACCATGCTCGGTCTTCAAGTAAACTTTCTTTACCTCCCTAGTAGGACTGAAACCTATCTTATCCAATACAGAAACTCTTGCATGGCAGGGGATACGCTAGTAGAATAGTAAAAATATATATAAGTTGAAGCAAATGAAGCAGATGTCATGCTTAATTACGAAAAAAGACTTGTCATTGTGACTTACTGTATAAACTTCGAAGTTCTCGTCCAGCTTGATGCTGAAGCGCCTATCATCATCTAGGAAGATTCCGTCGCATAGGCCGCGCTCGTCTTCGCAGTATTTGCAAATACCGAAATCCTTTTCGTCATCAGACATTTCCTATGTTCATAGTTAAAACATTAATTGAAAATCGATCGAAGACAACTACCAGGATACTCAACACACAAATACGGGGCACTCGATATTTCCTACATATTGTGGCACAAGTCATGCCAAAATTCATGGAAAAATCCGGCATGACCTTTGCTAAAATAGGACATATCGAGCGCCTGAAATTTGCCAGAACGGAAATGAATCAACACTTCGGCAAAACATAGGCCACTCGGAGGTGTAACCTGCAAACATGACCGGCCACTTGGATATTGAGCAACACAAGATATACTTTTCAAAATATCTTATAGGACTCAAATTAGCATGCATTCAATAAGCAAAAGTAAATCATCTCATGCGTCCGTACATCGTCGAATATTATCACTAATACATCCCGAATAGTGTCATACATATAACATCACTAATACAACTAAAACCCTAGAACACGACGGGTATCGGTGCAGGAAGTGGACACCCACAGAGAAGGAACCATCACGGGATCATAGCTCCAGTAAGATCCCTGGAGAACCTGCCAGGTATTGGAGAACCTGTGCTCCAACACAAACAAGTAGCGACCGGACATCGCGTCCTCCTCCTTGACACGGTGATGCACCACCTCCACGGAGTCCTCGAGCCTCTGGACCGTCAACGCCCGTGGACCGCCACCAAAGAAGGTTGGTCAGCGACAGTGGCTCCTCACCAACCTCGCCCCCAGTGAGTGGCGCCTCCAGTACCACCCGGCGGAGCCAGTCCGGACATGGCCCATCTGGTCAAGCAGGTGTCGTCCTCCGCTGACTCGACGACGAGGATGCGGGATAGGCATCTTCCACGTCGATGCGAGAAAATTTGCTTTAACTAAAAAAATAGCGACAAGCTCTTACTAACTAGTTCTATTAATTCAACTAGTTCTTACTAAAAATAAACTTACTATAAATAAAAATATACTAGTACCTAATTAGTACCTAGTTCTTACTAACTAATTAGTACCTAGGAATTACTGCCCTAATTACCATATAAGTAATTAACTAACTAGCACTAAAAATAGCCTAGGGTTCATACTAACTAGCACTAAATAGCTAGGGTTCATAGTAAGCAGAGAAGAGGGATCAGAAGTGGAGAGTGCTTACAGAGGGCAGGGAGAGAGATGGGGTCGCGGGAGACGGAGGCACCGAGGCGCGGCGAGGCGGGTCGGGAGACAGCGGTGAGGCGGGGTCGGGAGGCAGCAGGTCGAGGAGGCAATGGGGTCGGGGAGAGGGGAGGCAGGCGAGGTCGGGAGAGATGGCGGAGGTGGCGAGAATAGTAGATGAGAATTAGGGGAGGAAGCGGAGGAGAGGGAATCAGGCAGGGGGGGGTTAGGTGAAAATATCTTTAACGATGGCGTGGGGAGGCAAAGCGCTGCTACTAAAGTCCGTAGTAGTAGCGCTGTTAGTGAAGGCGCTACTACTATACCTAACACATCGAAACGATGTGGCAATTATAGTAGTAGCGCGTTACATTCTGTCGCGCTCTTGCTAAGCGGGTAATAGTAGTGCGGTTTTGGCGGGCGCGCTCTTGCTAAATAGCGATGGCGCCTCATTTTAACAAGCGCTACAGGTAACATTCTGTGTATAAGGTTTTCCCTAGTAGTGGTAAGAAGTATCATTGCGTCAAGAATTCATAAGAGGTGGTGCAATTCTCATGACATTCTTGACATAAGATGGTAATACTCCAGGGTAGAACAGAACAAAAGCTGGATTGGCATTTTGATCTGCGGGATACAACTACTTTGACCCAATCCTAGAAGTGGATGAGGTACTAGAGGTTGTTTCTCCTAGTCATTCTGAACTAGAATGGCTTGACGGCCATAAGAATAATAGGCATCGATGAACACGAATGCACATCTATTCCTGACTATCAATTGATAGACGAGGGCTAGAAAACAGCTAAAGAGGGACAACTCAAAAGAACATATGATTTTCTGAGTTGTGGATGCATATATTAGTATGTCGAACCAGGTTCAACAGGTTCGTTTCGGATAACCCATGCAGAAAGGTAGAATTGGCAGAGTAACAACATAGAATCGGGAACTCGCCAAGAGCACTCTAGTTGTGATCTTTCGGTTCAACGAGGAACTTCTGCCATAAGTAGTTCATGGTAGTTGGAAGAAATAAATACCACGAACCTCGAGGACTATCGCAAAGGTTACTAATATCCTAAAGGAACTAGCAAACACTATCAACAGGAGGTGAGTGGATTGAATCTCGGGTTCAAAACCCAGGAATAGAATACCTACTACTAAGTAGCATCACGGGGTGCTTTCGGGAATGATGGCCAGATTCATCACACTAGGAATACAAAACATGGCTAGATTACTAGGTGATCCTATAAGATGCCTAGGGTCATAATAATAGCTCCAACCTATATACTGATACCAAAGCTGTCAGGACCCCGATTCCAAGTCACATCCATCTAGCCGGTAACACCTCACATCACTTTGCGGCCTCACACACGGTATTCCCATGGGTGTCGCCTCACCATGGCCCGGGACCGTTTGCGCCTTTTGGCTCACGTATATGATAGTGTCGCTAACATCCATATGACACAGAACTCATGCCGACATGACTAGTCGTGAACCCAAAGTGCCACAACTTACGGGGATAGGCATAAATGAATCAACATCGAGCATGTCGGTCAGCAGCGTGCGAATTCCTGCTGTAGCACTAGGCTAACAGGACTTCAGTGAACCGGGCTGTAGCAGGCTAGGCAGGACTCCGGATGTCACCGCGTGACATTTCCTCGAAAGGACAGACACAGGAACAAAGTGAATCACATGCCGGCTAGTCAAGTGTTCCGGAGCAGTAGTGCTGGGCTAGTAGGACTCCGGTGAACCGGGATGTAGCGGACTACTATGGCTCATGGAAGCACAAGAGTACGTTTCCCCATAAGAGAGGCTACCAAGGATAAACAACTAGGTTGTTCGATCCCACACATACCAAGCATTTCAATCATACACACAATATGCTCGATATGTGTAAATACAACATGGCATCACAACAAAACTCTATGACTCAAAGTATTTATTCATTAGGCTCCGAGGAGCGAGATATTACAAACATGGGTCTCATGACCCAACATTAAGAGCATACAAGTCAAAGCACATGCGGAAGCTTAACATGTCTGAGTACAGACATCTACAAATGAAAAAGACTGAGAAGCCTGACTATCTACTAGATCCTGCCGAGGGCACAAGTTCATAGCTGAGGTATCAAGCTAAACGTCGAAGTCCACACGGAACTACTAGCGAGACTGACGTCTCTCTGCAAAACTTAAAATAGGCAAACGTGAGTACAAATGTACCCAACAAGACTTACATCAAAACTAGCTACATATGCATCAGTATCAACAAAGGGGGTGGTGGAGTTTAACTGCAGCAAGCCAGCTTTGACTCAGTGGCTATCCTAAACTATGACTGCAAGTAACTCTTTTGAGGTGGCACACACGAGTCCACATATTTACCATATCAATACACCACTATGGATCCGCTCCCGTCAACCTACGAGAACGCCATCCATAGCACTCATGCTTATCTTGCGAGTTTTAGAGTATCCACTTTCACTTGTCTATGGACTGTTATAGGCAACCCAGAAGTCCTTTACCGCGGACACGGCTATTCGAATAGATGATGTTAACCCTGCGGGGTGTACTTCTTCACACGCGCTCGCCACTTACCGCCAGTACCGTCATGTATCTCGGCAACCTTCAGCGGAAGCTTTGGCGAGGTGTCGGCCACGACCTACCTAAACACTCAGGTCTCTAGTCGAGTTTATCTCCTATTCAGGTTCCATCCATGAGAGTCCAGCCAAAGTTTCCACATCGGCCCCGAGCGATGTGAGCAGGGTTCCCGAGACACCAAGCGGACGCCCGAGTACACGTGCCACGTGCCTACCGCATCACAGCCCACCCAGGTCAGCGCTGCCTGACCTCCAACATACTACAAACACTAGAAACTACTTGCAACTCCTGGACAGAGGACAAGGGTGGTTAAGAAGCCGAGAGATTCAATTAAGGATCCCAATGTGTGGTAGTAGCTGTTCATGGATCACAAACATAGAACTCAGTTCCTGAGGACGGTTTCAATGAGACAACCCACCATGTACTCCTACATGGCCTCTCACCGCTACCTTTACCAAATCGTGTTCACACACTTAGCTCACACACAGTAGGGCATGTTCATCATCATTCCAATTCATTCCCGGTGAACCAGACCTGACTCAACTCTAAGCAGTAGTAAGCATGACAAACAAGCATGAATGAGTAGGCACATCAGGGCTCAAACAACTCCTACTCATGCTAGTGGGTTTCATCTATTCTTGTGGCATTGACAGTCATCACGGAGGAAAAGGGTTCAACTACATGACAAATGTGAGATGAATCATTGTTGTTCTAATGCAGTAAAAGAGAGCAGGAGCGAGAGAGTGGGATTGTATCAGAATGATCATGGGGGTTTTGCTTGCCTGGCAGAGTGGTAGTGGGATACTGCCCTTCAGTTGGATACTCGTGAATATCCTCGGAGGCAGAACCTACCACGAAGAACACATCGAAACACAATCATCACATGGCAATATAATATGATGCATGCAATGACATGGCAAAATGAGTGTGTTTTGGCTAATGCAACTTAGAACAGATCGGTTTGAGTTCATTTGGATCAAGGATTCAAATGCAAACCCAAAATAAGAGGTCATATTAGTGCATTAACTTGTTTCACCTAAAAAGCAAGGTTAAAGTGTTCTAACCTGCATGAAACCAGTACAGATGGAAAGATTGGATTTTTCTAATCAAATTTCATATATAAAATCTTTGCATTTGGAGTTACAGATTAATTTCTATGAATTTTTGAAGTTCGTAGCATTTTCCAAATTTCTTATATAAGAATAAATCCAGTAAATGCTTAATTGCGTCATCAGTGCGTCACTGTGACGTCAGCAGTCAACGGGGACGGTCCAGGTCAAACCTGACCAGTGGGTCCCGCGTGTCAGTGTCATTAGTCTAACTAATTTTTAGTTAGTCCTAATCCTAACTTGATTAGCAGGCGGGTCCCACTTGTCATAGACCCAAGGGGTCAAACCAGTGGTCAAATCCTGGTCAAACGAGTCAAACCAGCCTGCGACTCGACGCCGGCGAGTCCAGACGCGCGGGGCACCTCGGATTTCACCTACAGGGCACCGTTGGAGGCGCCGTTGGGCTCTATGGGTAGCTGGCACAACGGCGCGTCCGTTGGTTGCCGTGGCTGGGCCTGGGGTGGCCGGAGTCGACGGCGGCGAGCTCGGTTGCGGCCGCCGGAGTTTGGGCGCGAGGGGGAAGCGGTTGCAGTGGCCGTGGCGATGTGCGTTTAGCACCTACGGTGTCTACGTGGTGCGGTGAGTTAGATGGGCGCATGCCCGGGACCAAATGGTCACCGGAGCAACACCAGAGACGGCCTTGGTGGCGCGTTTGATTCTTGCAAGCGGCGGCAGCTACGGTGCATGAGGGAAAAACAGAGAGGGGGAGCAGGAGCAGGGGCTCACGGTGGGTGCGACAAGCTGCTCAGCAGGCTCGGGGGAGGTCAGAAGCGAGCGGGGCGGCGGAGGCGATCTCGTCGTCAGGAGGTCGAAGATGAGCTCGGTGAAGATGTTCGGGGGCCTCTGGCGGGGCGTGGCTCAGTGAGGCGGTCGAGGAAGAAGTGGCGGAGCTTCTGGGCGCGTCGGCAAGGCGTGGGGTGGCCGGTGGCTGTGGCAGAGCACGATGGCGTCCTCTGGTGCGCTAGGGAAGAGAGGGGGAGGGAGCCAGAGGAGGGGAGGAGCTGAGGGCGTGAGAGAGAGGTCGAGGCGCGTGGCATCGTGCAGGAGCCGTCCGGTGTTGGCGAGAGCGAGGAGATGGCGAGGGCAGCCTGTGACGGCAGCAACAACACCTGCTCTGGCGGGAGGTTGGTGATGGCCAGCAATGTGGGCGATGGGCGCCTGATCTTTGGGCCAGTAATGGCGCCAGATGGGCTGCAGGTAAGTTAGCTAGGTTTTCCGTCCTTTCCTTTTTATTTCTGTTTTCTAATTCTTCTGTAATTTTAGGGCTTTAATTAAAATACTAAAAGTAACTCAAAAATCATGAAACTTCTCAAGCCCACTGTTTGGAATATTTCCAACTGTAAACATTTTAGTTCATGATTATTTGGACATTTAAAATATTATATAGCATTTAAATGCCCGAATGCAAATAGAGTATGATTTAATTCAGTGACCCAATGTTGTCCTAGAAAAATGTGAACCATTTTTGACACAGGTTCTAGACCAAGGCAAAGATGATGAACATTTTAGAAGGGCATTTTAGGTTCATTGAAAAAGATTTTAGTAAACCCTAGTTGTTTTCAAGGGGGTTGCTGGGGGTTCTGTCATCCCCATTTCAACTTCCTGAGAAAATTTAACATGATGACATGATGATCATGCAAGGACAAGCAAAGGCTAAGCTAGGGCTGTGACATTGGACTTGTTCTTGAGTGTTTCCACTTGTGATTTCTCTCCGTTCTTCCCCGTGTTCATCGTGTTCTTCGAGGGAATCCACTCCAATCGTGAAAGATTGGGCCACTAGTGTTCTACCCTACATCATCTTGGTATCATGAGCCACGTTGATCATGTATTTGGAGTCCCTCCATCGTTTTTCTAGCCTTCTTTTGCTTGATTTTGTCCTAAATTTTGAAAATCCCCACCAAAAGTAGCCCCAATTTATTTTGTGATTTGTTTGTTTGATGATGTTTTGTTGATTTTGATCCATGGATTTGCTTGGTTTCAAGTGGATCTGGCATTTCCCCAAGTTTCCCCATCTTTCATCCACAAAATCTCCTCAATTTTGACACCAAAATCCCCAATTTCTGCCCAAAATCGCGTCCCGAAACTCACATCTTGCGTTGACCTAGACCCACCGGACGACCGCCACTTTACCGGACATCCGGAGCCCCAGGAACCACCGGACGTCCGGAGCCCCAGGAACCACCAGACGACCGTTACTTACCGAACATCCGACACGCCAATCCCGAGCTAAAACAGCCGATTTCCGAGCCCGACTGGACATCCGTCCACTTCTGGACGTCCGATACCTGTAGATATCAACTTCGGCTGATTTTTGTTTTGTCCATAACTAATTCATCCGAACTCCTATTTTGACATTCTTTAGCTCATTTTGAAGCTATTGACATCCCCCTTCCTACAAAATACTTCCAACATCATTTGACTTCATCAAATTTTGACAAGTTTTGTCGGCGGAAACGACACCTATGGGATCACAAGAATCCCTACTACGGTTACCGGGGCACAGGGTTGCAAGAAGAGCAGGATGACTAGCCAAAGACAAGGAGCGTTTACAGGTTCGGACCCGAGGATCGTAAAACCCTAGTCCTGCGTTGGTGGGTGTATTTCAGAGAGTTCTTGAGCTCTCGAACTAGCTGTGGTGAGTGTGTGGTTCGAAAGAGCCGAATCCTTCTCCAGTATGCCATGGCCCTCCTTTTATAGTCGAAAGGGGCTGCAAAAGTGGCACACATGAGGTGGAAAGGCGCATAGTGCCCTGAGCTTATCGCTCGTATTACAGGGACAAGACGCGATTAATCGCGTAGCAGGTGTCCCCTGCTTCATACGGGGCGGGGGCGAGGCCCGTCCCATCCGTCGCCGTTCCTCCTCGCCCGACCGCGCACCTTGGCCAGCGATGCGTGCGGCGCCATGTAAGCGGCGAGCAGCTGAGGTGGCGCGGTGGTGGAGCCTTCACGAAGATCTGCATGCCGCCATGCGGCGCTTGATGAGTTGGCACAGGAGCTGCATGTTGCGGCGCAGTGCCGCCCTTGCTGGTAGGCTGGCAGCTGCATGTGAGCAGCGGTGGAAGCTTGGTTGGCGTGGGCTTTGGCGGTGGTCTGCTTTGGCGTCCTTGGTGAGGGCCTTCTTTGGGTGGCCCGACAAGGGTCTTCTTGGTGGCTGCTGTCATCCCCGGCAAGGGCCTTGCGGAGGTCAGTGGCCTTCCTCGGCAAGGATCTTGCGGAGGATCGTCGTCTTCTAATCCTCATCGATCTTGAATATGTCTTCACAAAGATCTGCATGCCACCACAGGTGCCTTCCGATCCACGGCCCCACGTGGATGATGGCGTTGGGGACCGTGGGCTCAAGGGTGGATCGCTCTGTTAGGTGTGAAGCGAGCTGCCCGAAAAGGGTCTTCTTAGGTCTCTTTGGGGCTGGCCCGGCAAGGGTCTTGCCGGGGGAGCCTGCTTCGTCCCTCTGCTCCTTGTGGTCCCAGCCTTGACGTTGCTCTAATTATCTTGGGCTTCGGTCTTACCTTGGCTCACCTCCCCTGTTCTGCTTGGTATGACCGTGGGCGCGGCTCCGACTGCCCGTGCACAGGTAAAGGGGTACAAAGGCGTGCCCCTCTTTTTGTACACCGACAGGAGCCCCTGGGACTGGGCCACACATAAGCGCGACACGTTGTTGGGCCAGGCCCAAAGCGGTCTTGTGAGCGGTGGCGGTTTTCTTGTGGTAAGACTTTTAACCGCTTCCCATGACCCGCTCGTGCGGAGGCGGCGGAGAAGGTGTGCGTGGCGTGGGCGGCATCGTGGGGCGGTTTCCACGCATCGTCATATCGCGATAAAGCGGCGCGCCTTCCCTTAAAAAGGGGGCGTGGGCGCGGCTCATTCTTGAGCAGGGGCGAATCGCGTCTTCAAGGCGTCCACTCCCCACCATCACGGGGTGGGAGAGAGGTCGCTTCACCCGTCCCCTCAGTTCTGCACGTCCGCCACGCGTCCTTCATGCACCTGGGGTGGCAAGCGGTGGAGGCGGGAAACCGGGTCGTCGCTGGTTGGGGCAGCGGGTCGGTCCTGATTCCCTGCGCCTCCGGTGGCTGGATTGGCTGAGAGGGGCGGCCGAGCCCCGACCCCGCCTCTCTATAAAGAGGTGGAGGGGGAATGGCGTCTCGCACTCTTCTGTCATCTATCTCCTCTTGCTTCTGCTTCTTCCTTTCACTCGCCATGGAGAAAGGGAATCCGGGCCCCTCGACGGTGGCGGCGAGGGTTGCCGCCCGACAGCACGTTCCTCCTCCTCCTGAGCCCGCAGTGGTGGAACCGGCCGCGAGGGGAAGGGGGAGGGGGCGAGGCCGTGGGCGAGGCCGGGCTAGAGGTCGTAGTGCTCGGGGAAGAGGAGGACGGGGCGGTGCGCCGGCTTCACCCCCACCAATGGTGCCTTTGCCGATGGAAGGCCATGTTGGAGACCAGCCCCGCGAGTTCTCCATTAGGCTGCGCCGGCCTCTACGTCGCCATCTCCGTCTACCCACCCCGTTCGCTCGGGAGATGGAGCGTGACCGGCCCCAATCCCTCAGATTGCACATGAGGGGTTATGGGAATGGGGGCACGCGGGTTGACGTCGACTTCCCGGCTCCTCGGGTCATGTACCTCCGTCGTGGGTGGAAGACGTTCGCTCGCTTCCATAGCCTGACGGCGGGGCTTGTCCTCTACTTCAAATTGATGGAGGACGGCCTGTTCTCCGTCATGGTCTTCGGAGACTTCGGGACTCGCCTGAAGTGCTGCGTGGAGAGCTCCTCCGATGGAGATTCCGACAATGGAAGCTCTTCCTCGAGCGAAAGTGATGAGGAGGACAGCGGGGCATATGAACAGGATAAGTCCGAAAAGGCGTCAGACGCCCCGCGCCTGAGCGGGCGCGGCAGCAGCAGCATCTGCACCTGGCCGCTCCTCCGGCAGGGTTTTGCCGGGGGTTGGGCCAGCTCCTTGAACTTCTCGGGGCCGTCTCCTTGGGCGGCTAGCATCGGGAGGCTGCGGAAGAGGAAGAGGGCGGGTGGCAAGGCCACCAACTTGGAGTATGCGGGCACCGACGCCTTCGTCGCGTACTGTCGGTCCTGCCGCCTCGTCTTCCAGCTCCTTTCCCGGCACCGTCATCACTGGCCTACCCGTGGGCAGCCACCGAGGTGTTCTCTTGGTGCTTTCTGCTGCTCGTAGCTCGCCTAGGCGCCCCTTTTGTCCTTTCGCCTCCTTGGCCTGCCTCTTGAGGAGAGGAACAAGAAAGGGATCACGGGCACCTTATCTCTTTTTTAATCTGTAAGCCTTCGGGCCTTGCTAAATTTAAAGCTTGTAATCCCCTTTGTTCATGTTTTTCATTCCGTACGGACTGTACCTGTGTGGTATGCTTTTAATGAAAAAGGGATGTTTGCCGGGTTTTTCGCTCGTGGGCAGACCCCGCAACAAGGAACAAATCTTTTATAATTTAAGATAAACGTTTTCACCCGGCAATAGGCCTGCCGTCCCCCTACTTCGCTCGACCATTCTTGCGCCCTTGGCGGAGGCAGGGATGAAGCGGGCTTAGGCTCCTTGTTTCACTTCCTTGCCACCGTGGCTGCAACCAAATCCGGGCCCAGGAGATAATCCTTGGGTATAGAAAAGGGGAGCATGGTGGCCTAGAAATAAAACAAGGTTTCACATATGCTAGTCCCGTTCCAAAATGCATGATAGAGGATGAAAGACTTATCTGGATCTGCAACCCCCGGCAACATTGCCTTGCCGCGGTTGGATCCTTGTGATTGCAGCCCCCGGCAACTCTGGTTTGCCGGGGTCGGGATGCCGGTCCGTTTCCCTTCTTCCAAGTAGCTCAGAAGAAGTGCTCATGTGCCCTGCGAACCAAAGGATGACAGAAAAGAAACAGATAGACGTGCACTCGACCTCTAGGCTAGGGGTTAGTCGCTGCTAAGCACTATCAACCCTAACCAAGGAAGAGACTCGACCTAGGATGCATGCTATAACTTAGGGCGCCACTGCTTCATTTATTTATGCTCAGGGTCTGCGCCTGGCTTTGTACAAAGGGTAACATGCCTTGTCATAAAGCTTGTAAAAAGGTGGCTTGCGGGAGGCCCGGCAAGCAGCATCTCTGAGTAAATCTTGTGAAGATGCTCGATGTTCGGGGAGTTTATCATGCGACAGCATCTTGGTCTCGAGCGGATTGTGCGGGCACGGTGACTCGTATTACCCGATAAGGGTCTTCCCACTTTGGCGTCAACTTGTTGGAACTCTTGGCCGACTAAATGTGCCAAAGAACAAGGTCGCCTTCCTCAAAGCTTCGGGCATGAACCTTGCAGCTATGGTAGCGGCGCAAGGCTTGCTGGTAGCGGGCTGCTCTCACAGCCGCCCGAGGACGATCTTCCTCAAGGAGCGTTGCGTCATTTTGGCGCAACTGCTCTTGCTCAAGCTCATCATAAGAGAGCACTCGAGGTGACCCGTATATGAGTTCCGTGGGGAGAACTGCTTCTGCCCCATATACCAGGGCAAAATGTGTCTAGCTGTTGGCTCGATTTGGCGTCGTCCTGATCGACCAAAGAACCGCCGGAAACTCATCAATTCAGCGCCTTTCGCTCTTGCGCAGCTTGTCAGAAGTCTTTGTCCTTAGGCCTCGCAACACTTCAGCATTTGCCCTCTCCGCTTCGCCGTTGCTCCATGGGTTTGCCACGGAAGCAAAACAGACCTTGCTGCCGAGGTCTTGAATGTATTGCATGAAGGTGTGGCTCGTGAACTGCATGCTGTTGTCAGTGATTACTCTGTTTAGCACACCAAAACGGTAGACCAGTCTCTTGAAAAACTTGACAGCTGATTGAGCAGTCACCTTTCTCACTGCTTCCATCTCCGGCCACTTTGTGAAATTGTCGATCATAGCGTACAAGTACTCAAAGCCCCGACAATGCGGGAAAGGGCCCGATATGTCGAGACCCAGACGAGAATGGCCAGGAGAGAGGATTTTTGAAGGGCTTGAGTTGGTCGATGAAGCTTCTTTGAATGGGCCGACCGCTTCACACTTGGTTACTAGTGCCGTCGCATCACGGAGGCGGTGGGCGAAAGAAACCGGCGGAATGCCTTCCCGGCAAGGGCCCTCGACCCTATGTGAGAGCCACATATGCCTCCATGTATCTCCGCCGACAGCTCCAATCCTTCCTCTCGAGGGATGCACTTCAATTTCACACCGTTTGGCCTTCTCCTATACAGGACGTCATCGACCAACTAGTACAGGGCGGACCAACGGGCTACTTTTTTCGCTTCTTCCTGCTCCTCGAGAAGCTCCCCTGTTTGGAGGAATTGGACGGTATGTTGCGCCCATGCCGGAGCCCGGGGCTTGACGACAAGGACCAAAGGCATTTATTCCGCCATGGGAGCGGTTGTCTCTATGGCCAGGGCTTGACGCCCTGCCTGAGCCAGTTGCTCTTGGGCAGGCTCAGCGTCCGCGGCAGCACCCTTGCCGGCAGCCCTAGGGGGCTCGGTAGGAAAGTACTTGCCGGGACCTGACTTCCTCCACTTGTTCTGCACCGCTGATGGTTGAACGGATGGTTGAGTTAACCAGAGCAAAAAGGTACCTGGTTCCACAGGTAGCTTGAATGCGGCGCGCTTTGACAGGTAATCGGTGATGTCGTTCTCCGCTCGAGGTACGTGCTCCGCTCGGATACCGTCAAAGTGTTCCTCCAGCTTCCTCACCTCATCTACGTAAGCTTCCATCAATGGGCTCTGATAATCCTTGTTGACCTGTTTGACAACGAGCTGCTAGTCACCCCTGACGATGAGCTTCTTAACCCCGAGGTCTGCCGCGATCATGAGACCGGCAAGCAATCCCTCATACTTAGCAATGTTGTTGTGGGGCATCTCCCTGGGAAGTGCATCTGGATCACGTACTTGAGGTGCTCTCCGGTGGGTGCGAGGAGCAGCACACCAGGACCGGCGCCTTGCAGCGAGAAAGCCCCATCAAAGTACATGATCCAGTCGCGGTCTGCTTCCTTGCCGGGGAGAGTGGTCTCCTGGATTTCTTCGTCAGGCGTCGATGTCCATTCTGCATTGAACTCCGCCAAGACTCTGCTATGAATTGTCGAGGTACTTTCAAACTTTAAACCAAAGCTTGACAACTCCAAGGCCCATTCCACAATCCTTCCAGTCGCATCTGGGTTATGCAGTATCCGTTGCAATGGGAGGCGAGTGACGACAGTGATCTTGTGGGCTTGGAAATAATGACGCAGCTTCCTCAAGGCCATAAGGAGGCCAAAGAGCAATTTTTGCACACCAGAGTACCTCGATCTAGCTCCCTGCAAGAGGAGCATGACAGAGTAAACCGGGTGCTGCATCATCTTCTTCTTCGCACCACCTCACTTGTTGCCACGGAGCCTTTGCCTCGGCAGGCAGAACTCTACCGGGGGCCTTGACGGCACCAGGCCCTGTAGGGGGAATTTTGGGCTTGCCATCCACTGGTTCCGCCGCCGTCACTACCTCCTCGTTGACCTCCCTCTGTGCCACCAGCGTGGCGCTGACCACTTGATTTGTCGCCGCCAGATACTGCAGCAATGGCTCTTATGGTTTAGGCGCAAACAGTAATGGCGTGGAGGAAAGGTATTTCTTCAGATCCTGCAATGCTGCCTCGACTTAGGGGTCCACTCCATTGGGCCTGCCTTCTTGAGGATTTTGAAGAAGGGAAGAGCGCTTCGATGAACTTGGAGATGAATCGGCTCATGGCGGCAACATAGCCGGTGAGCCGACGCACATCCTTGATCCGCTTGGGCACCTCAATCTGCTCAATAGCCTCGATCTTGTCTGGGTTTGCCTCGATCCCACGCTGTGACACAAAGAACCCGAGAAGCTTACCGGACGGAACGCCGAAGACACACTTCTCAGAGTTCAGCTTGAGGTTGATCTTGTGCAGGTTGGCAAATGTCTCTTCCAGATCTTGCACAAGAGTTGGCCCGTCCTTGGTTTTGACCACTATGTCATCCATGTATGCCTCCATATTTCTATGGAGCTGAGGTTCAAAACCAAATTGGACTGCTCTTGCGAACGTTGAGCCAGCACTCTTCAACCTGAAAGGCATTCGTAAAAAGCAATACGTACCACATGGGGTGATGAATCCTGTCTTTTCTTCATCCTCTCTTGTCATGAAGATCTGGTGGTAGCCCGAGTAGGCGTCGAGAAATGATAACAGATCACACCCGGCTGTGGAGTCAACAATCTGGTCGATGCGCGGCAACGGGAAGGGGTCCTTAGGACAAGCCTTATTGATATCTGTGTAACCAATACACAGCCTCCACTTCCCATTCACCTTGCGCACCACTACCGGATTGGCCAACCACGTCGGGTGGAGTACTCCTCTCACCAAACTCGCCGCTTCCAACTTCCTGATCTCCTCTGTGATGAACTCTTCCTCTCCAGAGCCTGCTTCCTGACCTTTTGCCTGATGGGCTGCGCGTGGGGGCAGACAGCTAGGTGGTGCTCAATCACCTCCCTGGGAACACCGGGGATGTCAGATGCTTGCCACGCAAACACGTCGACATTCGCCCACAGGAAGGTGATGAGCGCACCTTCCTATTTGCTGTCGAGGGTGGAGCCTATGGTGAAAGCCCCTCCCATGCCATCCTCCCTGACGGGCACCTTCTTGGTCCGCGGCAGCTTGGCTCTGGATCTCTTGCTCTTGTCGATAGAGCTCTCTGGCACGTCCTCGATGGTAGCACAACACTCTGACAAGGTGCGCTTGTCGGAGTGGGTGCAAGTGGTCTTGTCGGGCTCCTCCTTCCCTCCCGGGCCTTCAGCGGCAGGAGCAGGTGCCTTGATGGTAGCTGCTGCAACTGCTTCCCAGTAGAGTTGGTCGGCGCAGATCAACGCGTCCTTCTTGTCGGAGGGGATGGAGATGATGGTCAACGGCCCGGGAATCTTTAGCATGTTGTAGGCGTAGTGTGATGCCGCCATGAAATTGGCTAGTGCCGGGCAGCCGAGGATCCTATTGTAGGGCAAGGGGAACTCGGCCATGTCGAAGATGATCCTCTCCATCATGTAGTTCAATTCTCCTCCAAACGTCACGGGCAGTGTGACCTTCTCCTTCGGCTGGCTCCTCCCCGGATTGGCCCCTTGAAACGTGCCCGTTTCCTCTAGGTCTCCATCAGGGATTTGCAATCGTTTGATCACGACAGGCGAGATCAGGTTCAGGCCGGCCCCGCCGTCAACCAACATCTTGTTCACCCTGAGGTTGTGTATCGTTAGTGAGACCAAAAATGGCAAACACCCGACCGCAGTAGTGCAGTCAGGGTGGTCCTCGGCGTCAAAGATGAGGGGCGTGCTGGACCATTTTAGCGGCTTCGGCGTCGAGCAGCGGCTCGCTGCTGTAATCTCACGTGCCTTGCTTTGAGCTGGCGGTGAGAGGTATGCAGCGAGCACCGCCATTGGCCTTTATGGCCTTCGTAGTATACGGAACCCTTGCTCACCAGACTCGTCGTCCTTGTCATGGTCATCGTCTTCTTGTTTCTTATCACGGCCCGGTAGGCCTCTCTTGCTGGTTGCCCTTGCCAAAGCGGCTTCCTTAGCATACGCTTCTTAGCGGATCCTTAGCACTGCCTGGTCCTTCTCCTTGTCCGCCTCTCGTACTCAGATTTTTGCTTCTCGTGAGCAGCTCGACTTGTCGGCGATTACGGAGGTTGTGGCCCTTAGTGCGGTGGATCTTGCGGTATTGCTTGCGAGCTTCACGGCTTGTCGGTAGCCACCAAGGCCCGGCAGGCGGCGCACCCGGCAATCTCCTTGCCGGGGGCGTCTTCCTTGACCTTCTTGCCGGCACCTGTGTCGTCAGATCCCTCAACGGCAAGCACGGCCTTGCCTTTGCGTTTCCTGTTGCGACGCCGGCCCATCTTTGTCGAGGTAGCGGCGTCTTCATCGGTAGAGTCGGTTTCCGCGCCGGCATCTTCGTTGGGGTACTTCCTTCCCTCTTCAGCCCGGGCGCACCTATCGGCCAGAACGTAGAGCTCGGCCACATCTTCAACTTTGGTCATCTCCAGCTCTTCGCGCATCTTGCGGTTGCGCATGTTCTGGTGGATCACACTGATCACAACGGCGGGATGAACGTCGGGGATGTTGTACTGCACCCGGCTGAATCTCTGGATGTACTTGCGCGGGTTTCCCCTTCCTTACGGGGAATGATATGCGAGATCAGCGGCACGGCCATGAGCTTGGTGGCCTCCTATGAAGGCGCCAGCGAACTCATGGCATAGATCCGACCAAGAAGAAATGGAATCCACGGCGGTGAATCAACAAAGACATCACATTGGGCTTCGCGCCCGGTGAAATAGTTGGCAAGCACCTTGTCGTTGCGAGCTCCAGCAACCTGCATCGCGATGGTGTAGATGCTGAGGAACTCGGACGGATGGGTCTTGCCAGTGTACTTCTCGCTGACGTCGGGCTTGAACGTGTTGTGGGATGGCCACTGGAACTGCCGCGGCTCACGGGTAAAGGCCGGGTAGCCCACCTCGTAAGGTAGGCCGTCGGGCCCCCCCGGTGCCAGGTGGTCCATAGAGGGTCCCGCCCGCATGTCCGACTGGCGGTGCGTTTCGCGCCGACGCTCGATGGTGGTTCGAGCGTCTTCGTGAGCTCGTTCCCGAAGGACCTGGTGCTAGTCACGGAGGGTCCGTGGGTCGGACGACGCCATGGAGATGTTATCACAAGCGTCATCACGACGGGCCGACACTCGTGGCGGCTGGCGAGGAGGAGGAGAGTGCACCGTGGCCGCAGCTCCCCCGGTCCTCCCAGCGCACGCATGTGGTGGCTCGGTGGAGCGCCGACCCGAGGGCCCCGCCGGTCACGGATCGTCTTTGTTGGCGACGGCGACGAGGCTCCGGATGGTGGCCCTCCACTCGTCGAGCTTCTCCGCAGCAGGAGGGAAGTCGAGGAGCAGCTGCCCGCGCGCCAAAGCTTCCGTTGGCGTGGGCGGCGGCGACAGCTGCGTGGATCGCGACGCGCTTCGACTTCTAACTACGTTAGAAGGAGCTCCATTATGACCCAGCGGCTGCGTGCCATTTTTTCCAACGCTTCGGCGAGCATGCTGAATCCCTTCATCATGCGGATGACGCATAGGGCTCTTCCCACGGCGGTGCCCAGGGTCACCAACGTGGTGACGCTGCTTGGCGCGCACACCATGGGAAGAGCGCGCGGTGGTTGCCGCTGTGGGCGTCATGGAGGTCGCTGCGCCGCCTGGAGGTGGCACAACGACACCCCTGGAGGGTCCCGCGCCGCCTGCGGGGGGCCCAGCTCCGTCTTTGGATCAGGCGACGTGCGGCCGGTCATCTGGCCTTGACGATGTCGCTTCGCCAGCTCGACTGCTGGGCGATGGTGGTGCTCCTGAGACGCGGCCGAGGTCCTATCCGCGGCGGTCCTTTGCTCGTCCACATCAGCACGGGCCGTTCGGCTCCCAACGAACCGATCACCGTGGCCGTCTTCTTCTTAGGAGCCATGGCGATGAAGAACTGCTAGGCTAACTACTAGACTAGATTCTCACAATTGCGCCCCCTACCTGGCGCGCCAAAGATGTCGGGGGAGAACGACACCTATGGGATCACAAGAATCCCTACTACGGTTGCCGGGGCGCAGGGTTGCAAGAAGAGCAGGATCAGTAGCCAGCATAAGGAGCGTTTACCCAAGTTCGGGCCGCGAGGATGCGTAAAACCATAGTCCTGCTTTGGTGGGTGTATTTCAGAGAGTTCTTGAGCTCTCGAACTAGCTGTGGTCAGTGCATGGTTTGAAAGAGCCGAATCCTTCTCCAGTATGCCATGGGCCTCGTTTTATAGTCGAAAGGGGCTGCCATAGTGGCACACAGGAGGTGCAAAGGCGCATAGTGCCCCGAGCTTATCGCTCTTATTACAGGACAAGACACAGTTAATGCGTAGCTTAGGTGTCCCCCTGCTTTATCGGGGACGGGGGCGAGGCCCGTCCCGTCTGTCGCTGCTCCTCCTTGCTTCGACACGCGCCTTGGCCAGCAATGCGTACGACACCATGTAGGCAGGCAGGCAGCTGAGGTGGCGCGGTGGTGGAGCCTTCACGAAGATCTGCATGCCGCCACCCAGGCGCTCGATGAGTTGGCCTGGGAGCTGCATGTTGCCACGCAGGTACCCACCCAGCTGGTTGGGCTGGCAGCTGCATGTGAATGGTGGTGGAAGCTTGGTTGGCGTGGGCCTGGCGGTGGCCCTGCTGGCGTCCTTAGTGAGGGCCTTGCCGGGTGGCCCAGCAAGGGTCTTGCCGTGGCGCGCTGTCATCCCCGATAAGGGCCTTGCTGGGGGTCTGGTGGCCTTCCTCGGAAAGGATCTTGCCGAGGATCGTCGTCTTCTAATCCTCATCTGATCTTGAATATGTCTTCATAAAGATCTGCATGCCACCACAGAGGTGCCTTCCCGAACCCTGGCCCCACGTGGATGATGGCGTTGGGGACCGTGGGCTCAAGGGTGGCTCGCTCTGTTGGTGTGGGGCGAGCTGCCCCGGCAAGGGTCTTGCCGGGGGAGCCTGTTTCGTCCCTCTGCTCCTTGTGGTCTCGGCCTTGGCGTTGCTCTGATTATCTTGGGCTTCGGTCTTACCTTGGCTCACCTCCAATGTTCTGCTTGGTGTGACCGTAGGCGCGGCTCCGACTGCCTGTGCACAGGTAAAGGGGTACAAAGGCGTGCCCCTCTTTTTGTACACCGACAAGTTTGGCATCTTTGCCTTGGGCCTCCACCACAGCATCCGCATAACCACCATAGCCTTCCGCAACCTAACCCCTTTTGTTCACCATAGCATTATTAGTTGCTTGAGTTGTGATTTGAGTATCCTAAGGTGTTTCGGCTACTAAGGGACGGTTTCTCCTTCATCAACCACCACCATACCTTCCGCATAGGCTTACCCACCATACACTTCCGCCACCTCAACTTAACCCTCCACTTCCGCATTGCCTACTCGCATAACCCATCATTACATCACCACCGCTTTCCGCTACCACCATTTGACATTTGATATTTTGAGTTCACGGTTTTTCCCTTTCCTAAGGTGTTTCGGCTAATTAAGAACGGTTCGACATCGAGAACACCGCCACTCATCATTGCCACGAGGTCGTCATCAACTTTGACTACTTCACCATCATCCGTTTGTTGCGAACAAATGAGAAACCCTCGACGGTAACCTCGACGACACCATTGTATATCCCCCTTGCAATTGCATTGATAACCCCTAGCCCATTTTGCGTTACTTTCCTGTCGAGACTAGCCATTTGAGTATTGCAGGCAACATTACTTGTGCACATTAGTGATCATTCATCTACACCTTCCATTGCATACATACCATATCATATTGGTATCGTCATATCATCTCTTGTGCCACAAGATTGTTCTCGCATATACACAATTGCTATCTTGGTTTGTGCATTCCGCATAAGTGGCCATATAAAAAAAGAATAAGCTTTTAAGCAAAAGAGAAAGAGCAAAGAAGCTTGTAAGCAATAGCCATAGCATCTTACCACATTGCGTATAAGATTGTCATATCCAATCATCTTGGATCATACCACCAGAACATCATACACATAGCATACTTGGGATAGAAAGTTCATACATTTTGCATCTTATAGGTTGTGCACAAGTGTCGTATCCGCCTATTGAGCAATCATGCTAGCGCCACTCTTGAGTTGTTCAACACGAGCGTTTTCCGTGTATTCCACATTTTGTGCTCATTCCTTGGTTGCTCGACCCCATGTATCTATCCGTGTGTGCGTTTCCGTGTGCCACATATTGCTATTGGTCTGCTTGTTTCACCTTCAAATTTGTGAATCTCTTTCAACATTATTGACTCTTGCTAACATTTTGCATTAAATTTTTGTGCCACTGTCCTCACCGAGCTACTCCATAAGCTTTAATTGATAGGTGTGAGTGAACAAGTCCGGTACCAATTCCACTATTCTTTCATCTCACATTGAGTGAAACGGGATACATCCTCAACTTTGGGAAAAGGTAGCTTGGTATTGTTTATCTCATTTCCTACTCACCTCTACTTGAGTCTTGTGATGGATAGGCAAAGAGCACCACCTTCGGTCTACAACAACAACGACGAGTTTGATGCCATGAACAACTCCAACAACGCCAAGATGCATGCTCAAATGGAGGAGATCAAAGCCCTCATCAAGGCCTACAAGTGGTCTTCCTCATCTTCGAGAAGACGCTCAAGAGCACATGCTTCTGAGCTACCATCGCCGGCAAAATCACATCGGATCGACACCATCACCAACAAGAATGTGAAGGTCAAGAGCTCAACACCAACAACCTCTCAATGACTTCACCACCTCCCTTGGCATCTTCGCCAAGCGACTTCAAGGCATCTTCACCTACGGACATACGACATCTTCACCAACAAGAACCTCAAGGCTACGCTCATGAGAAGCTTCCCAAGCTCAAGTCCGCGACTTCCAAGAGCACCTACGACATCGACATCGACCACGCGTTACCTTTCTATGGGAGTCAAGAACCCGAGGAGTATCTCGAGTGGGAGCACTTGATGGACGACTACCTCAAGCTACATCAAGTTCGTCCCGAAGATCAAGTGAAGTGCGCCACAAGGAACTTCCATGACTATGCATACACATGGTGGCTTCACACACCTTCGGAGAGCTACGACTTGAGTTGGACCAAGACGAAGCGAGCTTTGCGGCGAGAGTTCGTGCCTCCAACCTACACGGAACAACTTATATGCCAATTTGAGAACACCACCCAAGGATCCAAGTCCATCAACGCGTACTTCAAGGAAATGAAGATTGCCTTGCGATGAGCAGACGTGGACGACCCCATTTTGATGAAGTTCCACTTCATGATGGGATTGCACCACGACATCTCCAAGACTATCTTCCCTGAGAACTACAAGTCCCTCAACGACTACTACATTGGTGCTCTCAAGGTGGAACAAGAACTCATGAAGTCCAAGATTTCTGCACCCCAAACTCACTTCTCGAAGACCTAGCTCCAAGAATGCGAGCATGAGGATAGCACCACCAAGATGTCCAAGCCCGACTTGCTTCAAGACGATGCTCCCAAGTTCGACTTCACCGCCATCCCTCTGTGGCATTGACGATGCCGAGTCTACTTCGACTCTTTTTCAAGACGATGTGGGGACGGGTACGACTATGGAGACCCTCAAGGACCAAGCTTTAGCGGCGAACGACATGGTGGCGATCAAGGATGATGCTTCCATCCTAGGAGGCGAGAGTGATGATGTGCCATCTTCGGCCTTCATCCACGGTGATGGTGACGAGATGATCAAGCATGGGATTTTCCCTTTGGTCAAGGAGGAGAGCGATGATGTGCCATCTTCGGCCTTCATCCACGGCGACGGCGACGAGATGGTTGAGCATGGGATTTTCCCCTCGACCACGGCGACGTATGATGACTTGAGTGACTTGTGCCACCATATTGAGGATGAGAATGACTTCACCACTAGCCCCATATATGATGTGTTGCCCCAATTCCCATATGAGGAGAGCCACAACCCCCACCACTTGAGTGAGATGAGTGACTCCACCAAATGTGAGTTTGAGTGCACCTACTTTGAGGAAGTGAGTGAACCACCACATAGAGAGAGTGTGATTGTTGATAGGGAATGTGAGGCCACTATGATTTCTAAGGACTTGACCTCTACCTCTATTGTGTCTTCTCATTTGGTGCTAGGTCCCATTTACGATGACGCGCCGATCCTCGGCGACTTCATCCTCCCTTTGGACAATACGATGGCCATGTTGGAATATGATGCACTCCCCACCCCACATGGTTCCATCAAGGTGAAGATGACCACCATTTGGTCTTTCCCACCTCACCTACACCACTTGAGTGGAATGAAAACGGTAACATATGTGACGGTGATGCTCTAGTCCCACTAATGGACATTCTTGACATTGATTGCTTGCATGATGTTGATCAACCTATTTCCATGCTTCATCCTAGTATGATTTCCCCATGCGATGATTTACCCATTTATGATGAGTATGATGATTGCCATGTCGAGTCTCTTAGTTGTGATGCCATGTTACATAGGATTTCTTGTGACAATTCTTTAGGTTACATCATGTTTGACAATTCGCTTGACTTGTCATATTCTATGCATGAGATCAACAATATGTCATATTTTCAATCTCTTCGTAGTAACTATGCATACGCCATTAAAATAAACCCAATTTGCACTTATGGCATAGATGACAAGCCCATGGTTATTGGCATTTGTTTATCTTGTGATAATATTGATATGCTCCCTTTGCATCATTTATCTCATATGCCATGCCATGACCACCTAGCTACGGATATGCATTGTTTTGGATGTTGTTCATGTTCTCCATATGATGCTTCCGATATTGCTCATGAGGAGACCCCCATAGTTTCCTCATACATTTTTGGAGATTTTGATCACTCCTATCATTTGCATAATCCTCGTACTTATGTGCACAGTATGCTCCCCATGAATGAAAATGATATTGATATGCCATATATTTGTATGCTCAATTTGCGTCCCCATCGTGTTATACATAACAACTATTCCTTCATGATGGATGACATGTTCTTATACCATGCATCATATTTCTTTGAGCGATGCTTATCTTGTGCCAACTCACACATGCACATACACATCATGATGGATGATGTGTACATTTACCACGCACACAATTTCTTTGGTTTGTGTCTCATTTGTGTAGGTACCCATGATTGTCAACCTCACAATCCCATGAGTTGACAAAATGAGCTCTAGAGAGCAACGATGATTTGGGATCCCATGGATTGGCTTTCCCACCGCTCTCTTCGTGCAAAGACTTCGCACATTTCTTCTACATGACCCTCACTTGGTTATGGGTTATTGTCCATTACATATTATATGCCCATCTTGCCATGTTCACTTTGCATGATATGCTCATTACTATGGCTTGCCATGCACTTGTGACCCATGATTTGCATTACACATGATGATTGATTCTAGTACTTGTATGTGTATTTGCTAGCTTGGTGGAGATATTGCTTGTTATTTCCATGTTCCATTTGTGACCCATTCCTATGATGATACTATGATCTTGCTTTGTGTTCGTGCTGGCGATATGTCATGTGCATTGTCTATGCTTATTATTTGCTCAAATGACATGATTGCCATGATTTACTCTAGCGTGTTGCATCTTCTCTCCACTAGTTTGCACGACTTGATTACTATGCTTGCTTATGTTGCATCACCCATGATTCATACTTGCTCATTTCATGCGGTTGATGACAACCATTACCATGCTGTACACATGATTGTTATTGCTTCTTGTCATATATCTCCATGTGTTGCCTCTCTCATGCTAGATGATTTGCCATGTATTGAGTGCAACAATGCTTTTAGTCTTGCTAATGAGATTTCCCCCATAGCATTCTCACACATATTTGGAGATTTTGACATATTCTTTGTGAAGCATGCTTGTCTTACCTCTTTGCACCATATACCTAGTGCCATGAATATATCCATTGTTGCATCATATTATTCATGCACTTGTTGTTGTAGGGTGGAGACCCTAAGCGGAGATCTTTCACGAATTGGAGGGGAATCCACGAGGAAGGCGAAGAACACGAAGAACAAGAGGGGAAATCACAAGAGGAACACTCAAGAACAATTCCAATCACACATCCACTAGACTCACAAACACATGAGATTCACAAGGTACAAGAACAATCAAAGGAATACAAGATACATGGTAAAGTTCATCCCAAATCCTATGAAGGAGATGAGGTCTTGATGATCTAGATACATCCTTCCCACAAGGGGGTCTTGAATCCCTAAGGATCTTCTCCAATGGAGGCCTTGAACTCGAATGGAGTCTTCTCCCTCAAGACGAAACCCACAAGGGGAGATACATGAGCTAAGCTCTAATGTCTAGTTCTAATTTTAGCTAACCCTAAAAACTGAGAGGAGAACGGAGTATGCAGTCTAGGGGCGAAAGGGTATGGGCCTCGGTAGTAACATGGGATTTTAGACCAATTCATAGTGAAACTGGGCCTACCGGACAGTCCGGTGGTAAGGATCAGATAGGCCGGTGAGGACAAATGCATTTTCGTGTGCCACCGGACTGTCCAGTAGTGCAATTTCATTGTGACCGGACTGTCCGCTGTGGGGACCGGACTGTCCGCTATGAGTCTTGGGGTCCTTCTCCTTGGCCTCCGGGAAGCTTCCAAGCTGCTTGGTGGTGGTTGCCCTCATACCTAATGATGCACAATGTTCCATGGTGAGGTAGCAACCAAGTCCAATGGATATTGATGAGGACATCAATACCATTGTTACACCCACAACCCCTACTACTACATATACTCGAAAAATTACTAGAGCTTGCGCACGCCAATTAAATCATCAGGTACTTTTCATTTCTTGGTAATGATTCTAATGTTCATGAGAATATGATGCTGCCTAAATTCGATACATTTGTTTTGCTTACAAATGAAGGGCCTGGTATGGATAAGAGGGATGAACACTGGAGCAATACCAAGCATGGAGATGATGGCATGCGCAAGGGGAACAAGAACAGAGTTACAAGTGATGATTTCAGGACTTTGAAGCCACCATAATGAGTGCATGAAGCCTTGGACGAAATATACAAGATGCCACTTCATAAATTTCGTCCAGAGGCTATTATAGGTGTTGCGTCACCTTATTATTGAGCCAGGCCCATGTAATTTTGAAATACTTGAGTATAGGCTGTTTTTAGAGTCCGTATGTGTGGGGAAACAAGAGAGAGGGTTGGTTTCGGACCCCTCCCCCAGGGGTCACGAAATTCCCCTCCTCTTCCTCCATATATACAGCCCTTAGGGCATCATTTAGACTTTGGGTTTTGTTTAGATCAAAAGTTCGCCATAGCTGCAACTTCGCGTACTTCGTTTGTGTTCAACAACCAGACCAAGGCGTCATAGAACCCCACCTTCTTTAATAAAGCTTTCCTCTTATATTCTCAATATCCAGATTCCAATCTTAGTTTCTTGCTTGTTCTTCGTTTGCTCGCAGGAAACAGGCCCTCGTGGTCAGGTTGATCGTGCTTCGGCGTGGTCAATAACCCTTGGAAGTTGGTTTAGCGATTGCTAAGGTGCAACCTCTCGCACGTTCATAGTCGGATCGTCAAGGTCGACTCCCACAGAAAATGATAGCCACCATCTCATCAAAACATCGGGACACCTTTACCTCTATCAAGTGGTATCAGATTTTCGGGTTGCTCGGTGAGATTTGACAGTTTTTCGTAATTTATATCAAGTCTGTTCTTCATACCTACAATCCACAAAAAAATCCACACAAAAAAATTAGGGTTAGTTCATCATATCTGAACCAATCTGAGCCTTTGCATAATCTTTTTAGGGTTTTTGCTTTGTTGAATTTACGGTTGCATCGTCGTGTGAAGTTGCTGGTCTTAGCGTCTAGTCCTTTAGAGTTTCGAGTTCTGTTCACAAGTTATCACGCCGCCGCCGCACCATCGTCATCACCCCTGCAATATACCACCATCGTCATCACCGCTGCCATATACCACCATCGTCATCGCCGCTGCCATATACAACATATCCACCGCCATTACGCTAATCCGAGTCCACCTCCATCACAGATTTGCCACCAGTCCGTGTTGCACCGCCCTGCATATATCCGCCACTAGTCCGAGTTTCCAATAGATTCATCTCCGCCACTAGTCCTAGTCCGAGTCCAGTAATTGTTGCTTTGTTTCTGATTTCTAGGTCACGCCATATTCCGAGTCGTGACCAAGTTGGACTCCCGAAATTCCGTGCTACCCACAGTAGAAAAATAGTTCTAGTTTAAAAAAAACTAAGTCTGGAAAATTCTGGCTAGGCAGTTTTTAGGCCATTTGTAGACTTTTTCGAAAAAAAATTGTTGCGGCGCAAAAAAAGAGGTAAAAAGTGAAAAAAGTGCAAAAAAAGAGAAAAAAATTCAGAGTGTGCTCCTCCCTTGTTTACGTGCAGTGATGTGATTTTGTTAGTGTTCTAGGCTCGCGTCTCTAGCACGGTCTAGCCTAGGACCAGCACAGTACCGTCGTTGAGCGTTTATTCAACTTTGCAACTCTGAATTGATTATTACTGACCCTTTTTGCTACCATATTATAAGCCTTCCCAACTCCACATACATCTAAGTCGTGCATTTGACTCTCCCTGGTAATCGCTCTATCCAAGCTTTGAGAGTTTTGACTACAACGGTTGCCGATCACCACCTGCTGCTTGGTAAGAACTGGTAAAAGTTAGAGATTTGCTTGGCGGATTTATGACGCCCCACCACCACCATTTTCTAGTAGTCTATAGGATCATATTCTTGTGTGTTTCTATTGCTGCTAACCATGGTAGGATCACAAGTCGATGAGACTGACTGGGAGAACATGACGAATAAGGAGTTGCATGATAAATTTGAGCAAATGATGACTGAACAGGTGCAAGATGTGCTGAACAATATTGAAGAGGCCATGGATAAGATAACTGGCTTTGAGAAGACGTTCAAAACAAAGCTCGATAACAAATTTAATGAAGTGCTTGTGCGTCTTCCACAACCACCACCAGCTGCACCTGCCGCACATCTGCCACAACAACAACAACAAAGACTACCTCCACATCGCGAAACAGCACTCCGCCGAGCGAGCCGTGTCCCTCTCGAGCCTGGCCAAACTGTTGGTGCTGCTGTTGATACTTGCGTGGCTCCTACTGCTGATCATGAGGATGATGATTATGCGCGAGATTACGAGGATGAAGTTGATCGAAATCAGAACTACATGCAACCACCAGCACCTGGTCGTCCACATGCAAATAATCACAATGGTAGGGCTGTATTACCAGCTCAGGTACGGGATCATGACCATCTTCCTAAACTGAAATTGAATATTCCACCATTTGAGGGTAGATATGTTCCTGATATATATCTTACTTGGGAGTTAGAAACCGAACAACATTTTACATGTTTAGGATATCCCGAGGAGAGACGTGTTGCTGCTGCACTTTGTGCTTTCACTAGTTTTGCTTGTGTGTGGTGGACTGAACATCGTAGATTATATCCGAATACTATTCCAACTACTTGGGCTGCTTTGCAAACTTCTATGCGTACTCGTTGGGTTCCACCATATTATCAACGTGAATGACTTCAAAAATTGCAGCGTTTAAGACAAGGAAAAAATTCTGTAGAGGAATATTATCAGGAATTACAAACTGGCATGATTAGATGTGGTATTGTTGAGGATAATGAAGCTATGCTTGCACGTTTTATGGGTGGATTAAATAGAGAGATTTAGACCATTCTAGAGTATAAGGAGTATAATAATATCACTCGTTTATTCCATCTTGCTTGTAAAGCTGAACGTGAAGTGCAGGATCGACAGGCATTGGCGTGAACTAACTTTTCTGCAGGTCGACCTTCATCATGGACACCACGTTCATCCTCTACTTCCACTGCACCATCACCTCCACCAGGTGCCACCTCCAACCGTGATACAAGAAAGCAGGCACAACCACCACTATCTGCCAAGAGCACACCTGCCGGGCCTGCACAGAGCTCTTCTTCTTCCATGGCATGAATAGTGCACACAAGTGATATTATTTGTCGTCGTTGTAAGGGAAGAGGTCATTATGCGAGAGAATGCAAATCTCAGTGTGTGATGATTGCTACTGAGGATGGTGGGTATGAGTCCGCTTGTGACTATGATTAGGAGACTTTGGCTCTTATTACACGTGAAGAAACGGTGGAGATGATTCTGATCATGAGACGCAATACATGGCTCCGTAAGATGCTGACATGTGTGAATGTTTGGTTTCTCAATGTGTTTTTAGTGTGCAGGTTACACAAGATGAGCAAAATCAGAGGCATAATTTGTTCCATACAAAGGGAGTTGTGAAGGAACGTTCTATTCGCGTCATCATAGATGGAGGGAGCTGCAACAACTTGGCTAGCATGGAGATGGTGGAGAAGCTATCTCTCACAACAAGACCACATCCTCCTTACTACATCCAATGGTTCAACAATAGCGGCAAGGTTAAGGTAACATGTACTGTTCGTGTGCATTTTAGTATATCTACATATGCTGATTATGTTGACTGTGATGTGGTACCTATGCAAGCATGTTCCTTATTACTTGGTAGACCATGGCAATTTGATAAAAATTCTGTACACCATGGTAGAAACAATTAGTATACTCTTGTTCAAAAGGATAAAAATATTAATTTGCTTCCAATGACTCCTGATTCCATTTTGAAAGATGATATTAATAGAGCTAATAAAGCAAAATAGGAGAAAAATAAGAGTAAAAATCAGATTGTGGCAATAGAATTTGAGCAACAAATGAAGCCTAATAATAAACCATCTAGTGTTGCTTCTGAAATTGAATTGAAAAGTGCATGTTTACTTGCCACCAAATCTGATATTTATGAGCTAGATTTTAGCAAATATGTTTGCTATGCTTTTGTGTGCAAAGGGGCATTATTTTCATTCGATGCCTTCCTCTTTGCGCCCTGCTGTCACTAACATTTTGCAGGAGTTCGTTAACGTCTTCCCACAAGACGTGCCACCGGGATTACCACCTATTCAAGGGATTGAGCATCAAATTGACTTAATTCCCGGTGCATCGCTACCCCAGCGTGCACCATACCATACCAATCCAGAGGAGACGAAGGAGATTATGCGTCAAGTACAAGAGCTGCTCGACAAAGGTTATATATGTGAATCTCTTAGTCCTTGTGCTGTTCCTATTATACTAGGCCCTAGAAAGGATGGTACGTCGCGTATGTGTGTTGATTGTATAGGCATTAATAATATTACTATTCGTCATCGTCATCCTATTCCTTGGCTAGATGATATGCTTGATGAATTGAGTGGCTCTACAATATTCTCGAAAGTTGATTTGCGTAGTGGATACAATCAAATTCGTACGAAATTGGGAGATGAATGGAAAACAGCAATTAAAACTAAGTTTGGTTTATATGAGTGGTTAGTCATGCCTTTTGGGTTAACTAATGCACCTAGTACTTTCATGAGACTAATGAATGAAGTTTTACGTGCTTTCATTGGATGATTTGTGGTAGTCTATTTTGATGATATACTGATTTATAGCAAATCCTTGGAAGAACATTTGGAACATTTTACATGTTGTTTTTATTGCTCTACGTGATGCACGTTTGTTTGATAACCTTGGGAAGTGCACCTTTTGCACCGACCGAGTTTCTTTTCTTGGCTATGTTGTTACTCCACAGGGAATTGAAGTTGATAAAGCCAAGATTGAAGCTATTGAGAGTTGGCCGCAGCCCAAAATGGCCACAAAAGTGAGGAGTTTTCTTGGACTCACTAGTTTCTATAGGCGTTTTGTGAGAGATTTTAGCACCATTTCTGCACCTCTCAATGAGCTTACAAAGAAGGATGTGCCTTTTGTTTGGGGTACTGCACAGGAAGAAGCCTTCACGGTATTGAAAGATAAGTTGACACATGCTCCTTTACTCCAACTTCTGATTTTAATAAGACTTTTGAGCTTGAATGTGATGCTTTTCTTGGCTAAACTTGTTGCATACTTTTCTAAAAAATTGAGTGGGCCTAGTCTGAACTATTCTACTTATGAATAAGAATTAGCTCTTGTTCGGACCTTAGAAACACGGCAACATTATTGATGGCCCAAAGAATTTGTTATTCATTCTGATCAGGAATCTTTGAAACATATTAAAAGTCAAGCAAAACTGAACCGTAGACATGCTAAATGGGTTGAATTCATTGAGACTTTTCCTTATGTCATTAAACACAAGAAGGGTAAAGAAAATTTTATTGTTGATGCATTGTCTCGTCATTATACTATGCTTTCACAACTTGACTTTAAAATATTTGGTTTGGAGACCATCAAAGATCAATATGTGCATGATGCTGATTTTAAAGATGTAACGCAGAATTGTAAGGAAGGGAGAACATGGAACAAGTTCGTCATTAACGATGGATTTGTATTTCGTGCTAACAAGCTATCCATTGCAGCTAGCTCTGCTCGTCTTTTGTTGTTGCAGGAGGCGCATGGAGGAGGATTAATGGGACACTTTGGTGTGAAGAAGACGGAGGATAGACTTGCTACACATTTCTTTTGGCCAAAGATGTGACGGGATGTTGAGCGTTTTGTTGCTCGCTGCACTACATGTCAAAAAGGTAAGTCACGACTCAATCCTCATGGTTTATATATGCCTTTGTCTGTACCTAGTGTTCCATGGGAGGATATATCTATGGACTTTGTTTTGGATTTACCTCGAACAAAGAAGGGGAGGGATAGCATATTTGTTGTCGTGGATAGATTCTCTAAAATGGCACACTTCATACCATGTCATAAAAGCGATGATGCTGTTAATGTTGTTGATTTGTACATTCATGAAATTATTCGCTTGCATGGTGTGCCAAATACAATTGTTTCAGCTCGTGATACTAAGTTTCTTAGCCACTTTTGGAGATGTTTATGGGCTAAGTTGGGGACTAAACTGCTTTTTAGTACTACATGTCATCCCCAAACTGAAGTAGTCAATAGAACATTGTCTACTATTCTTAGGGATGTTTTGAAGAATAATAAGAAAATGTGGGAAGAATGCTTGCCTCATATTGAATTTGCTTATAATCGTTCGTTGCATTCTACTACTGTAACATCCCAAAATTTCAATTTGGAATGTTATACATAGGTCATTCATGCATCATATTTTATTGCATTTCATTTCGCGATCCTCGAAATTCTAAGCAACTCTGTAACATCCCAAATTTCCTATTTGGAATGTTTTACAATTATAGCTAAGCATCCTATGCATTCTGTTTGAATTTGATTGTCATTTGAAGTTTCAGAGCAAGTTGAGTTTTGAATTTGAATTTCAAACTTTGGCATGTGGGAAACAATTCCAAAAACTAAGCCTGATAAATACTTGATCAAAAGTATGAGAGGAGCAAACATGACACTCCAAAAATATCAGAAGAAACAATGCCAAAAGTTTTGGAATTCAAATCTGAATTTTATTTGAATTTGAAAAAATAGATTTTTATAAAGTTTGGATTTTGACTTTGGAAAAATGTTCAAATGAAAGGAATAATCCTGATCATTTTGGTATATATATACCCTATATAAATTATTTATAATTTGGGTTTTATTTTTGTTTTAGTTTTAATTAAAAAAAATAAAGAAAAACCCCAGGGGCGCCAGCCAGGCCACCCCAGGCCCAGCCAGCGCCGCCTCACCCCATAGCCCGCGCCCAGCCAGTGAAGCCGGCCCAACCCAGCCCAGCCAGGCCAGCGACCAGCTCACCCCTCGCACCCCCTCGCCGAAACCCGTTGGCCTCGGCCACCCGACCCCTCGCCCCTCTCTCTCCCGCGACTCGTGGGCCCGCCCGTCTTCTTCCCCTCGCCCACGCGCCGCTCATGGGAGATCCACGGATCCCGAAGGATCCGGATCCCAGACACCCGATGCCCTTCCGAAGCATCCCGAGGCCCGGCTATAAAGAGCCGAGGCCCCGCACCCCATTCCCCTAGCCTCGCGGACCCCTCTCCTCTCCCTCCCGAGCTCACCGGAGTCCCGAGCTCGCCACCGCCGCCAAAGTCGCCGCGACGCCACCACAGTCCACCCGACCTCCCCAACACCACCGAACCCTTCCCCGTGCTCGTGCGCATCCCCCGACGAGTCGCCGGAGCTCCCCGACGCCCAGACGCCCCGGAGCACTTTCGCCGCCGCCGCCGCCGTCGCCGGAGTCCGGTAAGTCCCCGGCAGCACCCCCCCCGTCCGATCTTAGATCGATGGCCTAGATTAGAAGCCCCAAGGGGTAGGTTTTATTAATAAAACCGGCCGGCCCGATTGGTTTAATTATTAGTTTAGGTTTATTTTTATTAGGCCGGTTCGTTAGTTTAAACCTAGGGCCCGTTTAGACTAAACTACGCCTAGTGCACAGTTTAGGCCCAGTAGGCCTTTTTCTTTTTATTTTGATTTTCTGTTTTAGCCGAATAGTTTCAATTTTCAAAAATGTATATCTTTTATTCTGTTTAATATTTTTGAGTGATTCTTTTTTGTTGGATTGCAAATTTTATGTAGTTTCTGAAAAATATATATTTATCTATGTTAATAGTAATTAAAATGCTTTAATATTGTTTTAGTCAGAATAGCAAATCTGCTATAACTTTAGCTAGAAAAATTATTTTGCATGATTCTTTTTGTCATCACTTTATTTTGACATTGCCAAACCCTAGAAATTAACTTTGGTATTTTAGGATTAATAAATAATTAGTTCTAGACAGAATCCTATTAATCCTAATTAATTAACTACTTCTGTTTTCCTAATTAATTAATTAGTAAATTAATTTATTTTTAACTTGTGATTAGTTATTCTAGGTTAGTTTCTGCCACTCCATTAGATGAACTTTTATTTATAATTAATAAAAGTTTTAAATTATTTTCTTAATAGAAATTGGATTATGCCTAAAATGAGTTTTATAATAGTTTTTAATTAATTCTTTTTGCTCCTAGTTGCTTAGTTAATACTTTTATGTTAAGTTAACCTAAAACCATGATTAGGTTATTTTAAGGAAATTTTGTTATATAAAACTATTTTTGTTATTGTTTGGAGTAGGGAAAACTTTGAGTTGATTTCTTTGAGTTTTCCTTTTGGATTTGGTTTTGATTGTTTTATTAAGTTATGTTACTTTGTGTGATCCTTTTGCATTGTGCTTATTGTGCTACTGTTTGTCTCGGTAGAGTTTCCGAGTCTGAAGCTTGCTACTCGACTCTTTAGCTTACAAGGATCATCAACAAGGCAAGTTTTGATCATGTTATTTCAATACCCATGTTTTTGTGCATTAGTAGTTGTCACCACCCACCATTGCATGCAGTAGTGAAATCTTGAAGTCATTAAACTTGAGTAGTATCATGTGGTAGGATGAACCAATCCCTTGTTACCATGACCCGGGACGTAGTAGTTATTTTGCTATGCTCGTGAGCGGGATTTGGGATGAGTGAAATTCATAAGCAAGATGTGAGAGTCAAGATGATGACAACCCATGGACTACAATGATCAAGATGGACTTGGAAAATCACTCTTGGGTGGAGGACGGTTGACGGGCACCTGGAGCACCCAGTGGTGGCGGGATGCATGGAGAAGCGCCATGACATCCTGCGGAAAGCTTCACCCAGCCACAAAGAGAAGGATGGATGCCCCATGACGGAAGCTTACATGCAGCCGCAAGCCATTATGGGCTCTGGCTGGGTTAACCCTAGTAGTGACGCTGGCTGGGCGGTACTACGAGAAGTAGACGAACGGTAGGATTGGATGGGTACGGCGGTGGCGGAAGAACTCTTTGGAAGACCTGTTTCATTCGTCCGTCTTCAAACACCATGAAGTGCGAAGACTTTAAAGGAGGAATGATTCTTGCGGGAAAGTCATAAACCTCTGCAGAGTTATAACCTAATCGATTAGTCGTGTCCCGATTCACGGACATTTGAGCCTCCGGACCTTGGAAGTATTCGGATATCTCAACACTAAAATTAATGGAATAATTTGAGGGTTTATGACTTAATAATAATTTGGGAGCGAGATATTGGTTGGCGGAACCATCTCAATAACTACCAACAATTGTAGTAATTTGCAAGCAAGTCCTTTGTAGTAGGATAAAATTTGCTTTTCGCAAAATGATGAAACTTAGAGCTCCACAGCCAAAATGCATATAGAGTTAGTAACTTTATTATTGTTATTCTTCATGACTTGCCACTTATTCCAAAAGCTGACCTACATGGCTGCAACGTATTATGTTGCGTAGATATATTCCGATCGGGGTGAGGCTACGCTCCGCGCTTAGCGATTGCCCTTTGGAGTCGGATGGACTCGCTTATCTTCGACGCTTCCGCAGCACTTTTAGTTTATTTCTCATGAGTTGGCCTTGAGCGAATTTATTCCTTGTAATAAAGACTCTATATGAGAATCGTTTAATGATATTCAGGTGTGATTGAACTTTGATTACTTTATCGATATCTTGTGAGTACCGGCATGATCTTGGGATGGTACAGACCACGAAGATTTGACCGATTTTGGGTCGGTCGCTCTGAGAGATGGTATCGAGCACCGCCGACCGTAGGATCGTAACCCCTAGGATCGGAAAGCCATAGCGAGACCATTTACTTTGAACCCCTTTCATTCTATAATTCTTCCTTGTTCTATTCGACTCTTCTCCCTTTGCAACATTCTAGATGGCCGTCGAGTTCACCCCGGTTTGCTACGGAGTTACGCCAGCCCGATGAGGCGATGCCCTTCGGAAGGAAGCTGGTCCAGATGGTGAAGCTGCTAAAGATTGCTCGCCCTCGATCACCGGAAACCCACTAATGCACTTCCGCGGACACCGCTACGGATTGAGGTGCATATCCTGGGAGAACCTTTGGGGACACACGGAGCCTATCAACTTTGAGTTCACGAGTTCAAGCTGGATCATCGGAAGGGCGTGGCGATCTACCGAGCACTTGGACATCTCCGAGAGAAGTCTGAGGCGAGCTCGATCACTCGAGACCTCGCCATGGTTTCTCGCAGGGCAAGGAATGGAGATATCATCCGTACCATTGAGGGCGATTCCACTCTCTTACATCCGGGACTTGGAGTGTCTTCTCGAAAGCGGGAGATTCAGACTCGCCGTAACTCGAAGACACACGGAAGCTTTGTTCCGCGAATGGGCTGGAGGAGAAGGCACGCGCAGACTTCCTTGGCCATGAGGAAGAAATCACGGACTTCATGGAGATAGTCGACGACCTGAAGATGAAGCTTGCCGCGATTGAGGAGAAGATGGACTTGGGAGAGGACCTTTACCCGAGTGGAGATGAAGCACCCCTCGTGAGCAATGATCAGGATTTTGAAGGGAGTACCACTGAAGGAAACCCCAAGAGGAGGCGCCACTGATGAAGACTTTTAGTCGACCACCATGTTATCCTTTACTTTTCGTCGATCAGTTAGGCCGATGTTTTTCTTTCGATTAGTCATGAGCTTTTGTAATCGAGTTTGAACCATGCTTGAGTGGAATGAATAAATGATTGGTGTGTTATGATTGTGCATTCATATGGGTAGTGTTATTCCTCATAGACCATTGTTCTATTCTAAATTTCTCATCCCTCAAAACACGGATGCCTCCGAGGCGTGACCTTTGGTTTCCGCCAGAGCTCACCCAGCTGCTCCAAAGCAGCAGAATGCATCGATGCAGCTTCCGATTCGAATCGAACAACACCGCCAACAATCCACCGCCACCACCACCACCCACCGTGGACAACTTGACTCGATTTACGAGGTTGAATCCGCCGGTGTTCTCTAGTAACCACCGAGCGATTGTGGCTGATGATTGGCTCCATAAGATTAGAAGAGAGCTAGTCACCGTTGGATGCACCGATCTTTGAGAAGGTGCGCTTTGCAGCGCATCAACTGGATGGACCTGCAGCTTCTTGGTGGGAAAATTACACCGCCACTTTTCCCATGGGTGGCATCACTTGGGATCAATTCAGCAGGCCTTCCTTTTCTCATGTCTCATCTGGAGCCATGAGTGCGAAGAAGCGTGAGTTCCGCAACTTCGCCCGGAAATCGTCTTGTGGCACGAGACGTGGAGGAATCAGCAAGCTTGCTCGCTATGCCCCGATGATGTGGCCACAGATGCCGCCAAGCGGAGAAGTTCCTTGAGGACTCAATGATGAACTGAGCATGCAGCTTATTGTGGCTACTTTCAACAACTACCGAGAGCTGGTAGACAAGGCCACCATTCTCGGAAGGCAAGCAGCAGCAGATAGAAAGCGCATAGCGGAAGTACAGCCGGGGAAGCACAACTCAGGAGCTCGGCGAAGCCCGCTATGCACCGTACTCGGGAGGGCACACCCATCATAACCATGGAGGTCATAACCATGGAGGAAATGGGAACAACCGCAGGTCGGGACAACAAGTCAGGCCATGGCAATGGCAATGGAAATGGTAATGGCAATCAGCACCGTTCTGCCCGGCTCAAAGGATCTGAGCCACATCACCGCTTCAAGTGCGGAAGGCAGGCACTCGCCACCGACTGCCGGAGGCCAAGCGGAGGAGCAGGAATGGCAATGGAGGCTCGTGAAGAAGCCCAATCCTTTCCCTCGTGCTCAAGTGAATCACATCGGCGTGGAGGGCGTCTATGATCAGCCGGAACAACGTGGTTGGTAAGTTTTATTGAATTCACGTTCAGTTTTGGTTCTCTTTGATTACGGTGCAGCGCATTCATTCATATCAAGGGTAGTTGTGGATAAGTACGGATTACGCACTAGAACCCTTAGAAGCCCCTTGGCGTCGGCCTGCGGAGGAGAAATGATGGCAGGTTTAAGCTGTCACGCAACCCTCAACATCGGGAACCACAAATTTCCCGTGGAACTCATAGTGTTGGAAACACAGACCTTGGATGTAATCCTAGGCATGGATTGGTTGTCAAAGTATGAAGGAACATTGGTATGCCGGAAGTCTATTCTGCTCACCACCACAGGCGAAAGAGGATCAAAATATGTAGCCAGCACAGCCGGATGAAGAATCAGGTGCATTCCCTCACGGGAGTTGTTCAGGAGGAAGTGCCAGTAGTGCAAGAATTTCCCGATGTGTTTCCGGAGGAATTACCAGGAATGCCACCGGACAGGGACATTGAATTTCTGATTGAACTATTGCGGCACAGCCCCAATATCCAAGAGACCTTATCGGATGCCACGAATGAGTTGAAAGAGATCAAGGATCAAATAAATGAGTTATTGGAGAAAGGATATATTCGTCCAAGCTCATCACCTTGGGGAGCCCCAGTTCTTTTGGTAGAGAAGAAGGATGGAAGCTTGAGGATGGTTGTGGATTACCGTGCTTTGAACGAAGTAACCATCAAGAACAAGTACCCTCTGCCGATGATCAATGACTTGTTTGATCAGCTTGTTGGAGCCAAGGTATTCTCTAAGATCGATCTTGATCGGGTATCATCAGTTGAAGATTCGTGAAAAGGATATACCCAAAACAGCATTCACCACCAGGTATGGTTTATACGAGTATACCGTCATGTCATTTGGATTGACTAATGCTCCTGCATACTTCATGAATTTGATGAACAAGGTGTTCATGGAGTATTTGGACAAGTTTGTCGTGGTGTTCATCGATGACATATTGATATTCTCCAAGAGCGAGGAAGAGCATAAGGAACATTTGCGTCTAGTTACGGAGAAACTTGAGAACATCAGTGTATGCCAAATTCAGCAAATGTGAATTTTGGCTAAAGGAAGTTGGATTCCTCGGACATGTTATTTCAGGAGAAGGAATAGCGATTGATCCCGCCAAGGTTGAATCACCACCGATTGGCGATCACCCACCTCGATCAAGGAGATCCGCAGATTTTCTCGGACTCGCGAGGATATTATCGGAGGTTCATTGAGAACTTCGAAGATTGCCAAGCCCATGGTGAGCTGTTGAAGAAGGAAGCCAAATATGTTTGGACGAGGAATGTGAAGCCAGTTTTCAGGAATTGAAGAAACGGTTAGTCACAGCTCCGGTGTTGATATTGCGGATATACATAAGGAATACCAGGTCTATTGTGGCGCTTCTCGTCAAGGACTCGGAGGAGTATTGATGCAGGAAGGTAAGGTTGTAGCTTATGCCTCCGGACAGCTCTGACCTCATGAGATGAATTATGCCACGCATGATTTGGAGTTAGCAAATGTAGTACATGCACTCAAGACACGGAGACATTTCCTCGCCGAAATCGTTGTGATGTCTATCTGATCACAAGAGTTTGAAATATATCTTCACGCAGAAGGAATTGAACCTCGAGCGGAGGAGATGGCTAGAGTTGATAAAGGACTATGACATGAGATTGCATTACCACCCCGTAAAGCTAATGTTGTAGCAGATGCCTTGAGCCGTAAGAGTTATGTGAATACTCTTACGGTAGGAGGATTACCCCAGGAGTTAGTCGATGACCTCAGAGATCTCCGACTGGAGATAGTCCCGAAAGGATTTGTTGCAACCCTGGAAGTTCAGTCCACCTTGACCGAAAGGATTCGTGAAGCACAGAAGTCGGACAAGGAAATCGATGAGATAAAGCAAAAGATGGAGGAAGGAAAAGCTAAAGGATTCCGTAAGGATGAACACGGAACTATATGGTTTGAGGATCGTATTTATGTGCCCAATGATTTCGAGCTCAGGAAGCTAATTCTTCAGGAGGCTCATGATTCACCATACTCGATTCACCCGGCAACACCAAGATGTACCGGATTTGAAGCAAAGTTTACGGTGGACGGTATGAAGAAGGACATTGGCGAGTGCGTGGCCGTATCGATGTTTGCCAGCGTGTAAAGGCGAACATCGAAGCCAGCGGGGTTACTTCAACCTTTGCCGATTCCGATTGGAAATGGGAGAAACTTGGTATGGATTTCATCACAGGATTACCCAGGACCCATTCAGGTTATGATTCTATCTGGGTAGTAGTTGATCGTTTGACCAAGGTAAGTCACTTCATTCCCGTGAAGACTACCTATACCAGTGCCAAGTTGGCCAAGATATACATGACCAGGATCGTATGTTTGCATGGAGTTCCGAGGAAAATTGTGTCGATAGAGGAACGCGGTTTACCTCAAAGTTTTGGAAGCGATTGCATGAAACTTTGGAGTGCGAGGCTGGAATTGATGATGCTTTTCATCTGCAGACAGATGGATGACCGAAAGAGTCAATCAGATTCTGGAGGACATGTTGAGAGCTTGTGTGCTAGATTATGGGTCTAGCTGGGATGATAATTTGCCGTACGCAGAGTTCTCGTACAACAACAGTTATCAATCCAGTTTGAAGATGGCCCCTTCGAAGCTCTATCACGGAAGGAGGTGCGAACACCATTCTTTGTGGGATAGTGTTGGAGATCGATCACTTTTCGGTTCCGATCTTATCAAGGATTCGAAGAAAAGTCAAGCTGATTCGAGACAGGCTCAAGATAGCACAGTCAAGACGGAAGAGTTATGCCGACGATGGCGCAAGGAAGTGACTTACGAAGTGGGAGACCGAGCATATCTTCGTGTGTCTCCACTTCGTGGAATCAAGAGGTTTGGAGTCAAGGAAAGTTAGCACCCGATTCATTGGCCCTACAAATCCTCGGCGTCGTGGAGAAGTTGCATACAAGTTGGAATTGCGGAAGGATTGTCCGGAGTTCATGATGTCTTCCACGTATCTCGGTTGAAGAAGTGCCATGCCGACATGGCCGATGTTCCGTTGAGAGACACGGTGCCCCTAGAGGCCATACAGCTTGCGGTGATCGACTTACAAGGAGAAACCGTCCGTATTCTTGAGGCTGCAAGCGAGTCACCCGCAAAGGTCATCAAGTTTTGCAAGGTCTTTGTGGAGTCACCACACCGAGGAAGAAGCCACACAGGAGCGAAGAAGATCTTCGTCGAGACCATCCGCACCTATTGCTAGCCAACCCGAATCTCGAGGGCTAGATTCATCTTAAGGGGTAGGTTTGTAACATCCCAAATTTCCTATTTGGAATGTTTTACAATTATAGCTAAGCATCCTATGCATTCTGTTTGAATTTGATTGTCATTTGAAGTTTGAGCAAGTTGAGTTTTGAATTTGAATTTCAAACTTTGGCATGTGGGAAACAATTCCAAAAACTAAGCTGATAAATACTTGATCAAAAGTATGAGAGGAGCAAACATGACACTCCAAAAATATCGGAAGAAACAATGCCAAAAGTTTTGGAATTCAAATCTGAATTTTATTTGAATTTGAAAAAAATAGATTTTATAAAGTTTGGATTTTGACTTTGGAAAAATGTTCAAATGAAAGGAATAATCCCTGATCATTTTGGTATATATATACCCTATATAAATTATTTATAATTTGGGTTTTATTTTGTTTTAGTTTTAATTAAAAAAATAAAGAAAAACCCAGGCGCCAACCAAGCACCCAGGCCCAGCCAGCGCCGCCTCACCCCATAGCCCCGCGCCAGCCCAGCCGAGCCGGCCCAACTGGCCAGCCCAGAGCCGGCCAGCCAGCCCAGCTCACCTCGCACCCCCCTCGCTGAAACCCGTTGGCCTCGGCCACCCGACCCTCGCCCTCTCTCTCTCCGTGACTCATGGGCCCGCCCGTCTTCTTCCCCTCGCCCGCCACGCCGCTCATGGAGATCCACCGGATCCCAAGGATCCGGATCCCAGACAGCCCCCGATGCCCTTCCGAAGCATCCCGAGGCCCGGCTATAAAGAGCCGAGCCCCGCACCCCATTCCCCCTAGCCTCGCGGACCCCTCTCCCTCTCCTCCCGAGCTCACGGGAGTCCAGCTCGCCACCGCCATCAAAGTCGCCGCCCGGCGCCACCACAGTCCACCCCGACCCTCCCCAACACCACCGAACCCTTCCCGTGCTCGTCGCATCCCAACGAGTCGCCGGAGCTCCCACGCCTTGAGCGCCCGAGCACTTTCGCCGCCCGCCGCCGCCCGTCGCCGAGTCCGTAAGTCCCGGCAGCACTTCCACCGTCCGATCTTAGATCGATGGCCTAGATTAAAGCCCCAAGGGGTAGGTTTTATTAATAAAACCGCCGGCCCGATTGGTTTAATTATTAGTTTAGGTTTATTTTTATTAGGCGGTTCGTTAGTTTAAACCTAGGGCCCGTTTAGACTAAACTACGCCTAGTGCAGCTTTAGGCCCATGAGGCCTTTTTCTTTTTATTTTGATTTTCTGTTTTAGCGAATAGTTTCAATTTTCAAAATGTATATCTTTTATTCTGTTTAATATGTTTGAGTGATTCTTTTTTGTTGGATTGAAAATTTTATGTAGTTTCTGAAAAATATATATTTAGCTATGTTAATAATAATTAAAAATGCTTTAATATTGTTTTAGTCAGAATAGCAAATCTGCTATAACTTTAGCTAGAAAAATTATTTTGCATGATTCTTTTGTCATCACTTTATTTTGACATTGCCAAACCCTAGAAATTAACTTTGGTATTTTAGGATTAATAAATAATTAGTTCTAGACAGAATCCTATTAATCCTAATTAATTAACTACTTCTGTTTTCCTAATTAATTAATTAGTAAATTAATTTATTTTTAACTTGTGATTAGTTATTCTAGGTTAGTTTCTGCCACTCCATTAGATGAACTTTTATTTATAATTAATAAAAGTTTTAAATTATTTTTCTTAATAGAAATTGGATTATGCCTAAAATGAGTTTTATAATAGTTTTTTAATTAATTCTTTTTGCTCCTAGTTGCTTAGTTAATCCTTTTCTGTTAAGTTAACCTAAAACCATGATTAGGTTATTTTAAGGAAATTTTGTTATATAAAAACTATTTTTGTTATTGTTTGGAGTAGGGAAAAACTTTGAGTTGATTTCTTTGAGTTTTCCTTTTTGGATTTGGTTTTGATTGTTTTATTAAGTTATGTTACTTTGTGTGATCCTTTTTGCATTGTGCTTATTGTGCTATTGTTTGTCTCGGTAGAGTTTCCGGAGTGCGAAGCTTGCTACTACGACTCTTTAGCTTACAAGGATCATCAGCAAGGCAAGTTTTGATCATGTTATTTCAATACCCATGTTTTTGTGCATTAGTAGTTGTCACCACCCCACCATTGCATGCAGTAGTGAAATCTTGAAGTCATTAAACTTGAGTAGTATCATGTGGTAGGATGAACCAATCCCTTGTTACCATGACCCGGGACGTAGTAGTTATTTTGCTATGCTCGTGAGCGGGATTTGGGATGAGTGAAATTCATAAGCAAGATGTGAGAGTCAAGATGATGACAACCCATGGACTACAATGATCAAGATGGACTTGGAAAATCACTCTTTGGGTGGAGGGCGGTTGTGGGCACCTGGAGCACCAGTGGTGGCGGGATGCATGGAGAAGCGCCATGACATCCTGCGAGCTTCACCCAGCCACGAAGAGAAGGATGGATGCCCCATGACCGGAAGCTTACATGCAGCCGCAAGCCATTATGGGCTCTGGCTGGGTTAACCCTAGTAGTGACGCTGGCTGGCGGTACTACGAGAAGTAGACGAACAGTAGGATTGGATGGGTACCGCGGTGGCGGAAGAACTCTTTGGAAGACCTGTTTCACTCGTCCGTCTTCAAACACCATGAAGTGCGAAGACTTTAAAGGAGGAATGATTCTTGCGGGAAAGTCATAAACCTCTGCGAGAGTTATAACCTAATCGATTAGCCGTGTCCCGATTCACGGACATTTGAGCCTCCGGACCTTGGAAGTATTCGGATATCTCAACACTAAAATTAATGGAATAATTTGAGGGTTTATGACTTAATAATAATTTGGGAACGAGATATTGGTTGGTGGAACCATCTCAATAACTACCAACAATTGTAGTAATTTGCAAGCAAGTCCACTGTAGTAGGATAAAATTTTCTTTTCACAAAATGATGAAACTTAGAGCTCCACAGCCAAAATGCATATAGAGTTAGTAACTTTATTATTGTTATTCTTCATGACTTGCCACTTATTCCAAAAGTCGACCTACATGGCTGCAACGTATTATGTTGCGAGATATATTCGATCGGGAGTGAGGCTACGCTCCGCTTAGCGATTGCCCTTTGAGTCGGATGGACTCACTTATCTTCGACGCTTCAGACACTTTTAGTTTATTTCTCATGAGTTGGCCTTGAGCGAATTTATTCCTTGTAATAAAGACTCTATATGAGAATCGTTTAATGATATTCGGTGTGATTGAACTTTGATTACTTTATCGATGTCTTTGTGAGTACCAAAGATGATCTTGGGATGGTATGCATACGTAGATTTGACGATTTTGGGTCAGGTCGCTACAAACTCAAGGACCCTCGGAGAGAGTCGGGGATTTCACCGTTCTGATATTTGAATTTTTTTCAAATATCGAAACGAGGATCACTTTGGTTTTAATAATTTTTCTCTCCGAAAATATTTCGTTAAAATATACAAGAGGAGATAATATGACTTCTCCAAAATAAATGAAATATTGGAGGAAAAATATTAAAATCAATTATTAAATTTATTTGGATTTTATTGCAATTTTATTTGAATTAGGAAAATATGTGTTTTTCAAAATTACATTAGAGGCCCAAATAAATGTTCACTTTGTCCGCTATATTTTTAGAGGACCGTGAAAATTTATTTCAGGATTTTTGGAGTCTGTTTAGTATTTCTTTTAATCGTTTTTCTACGCGTCGGAATATTTTAAAAAAAGTTCGAATCGACTTACCGGGCCATGTCTGGCTAGGACACTTAGCCCGGAGCTTTATAAGCCGCGCCCCCGAGCCCCGAGGCCCAAGTCGCCCTAGCCCCCGAAACCCTAACGCCAGCGCCGCCGCCACCGATCCCGCCCGCCTCCGTCGATCCTGCTCATCGCCGCCGCCTAACTTCATGCATTACTGCTTGCCGCCCGCGCCCGACCCATGGGAGCAGCGCCAAGATACCTGTCTGTCCGTCATGGAGGTAGCCGCCGCCACTGCTGGTTTTCGCGAGAAAACCATACGGTTTTCTTTCGAAACCTTAGATCTCGTTTTTTAATAGATCGGTTTTTTTTTCCATCAGTTTATTCATTTAGTGGACGTTCGTCCGTACATTCGTTTTAACGAACGTTGTTCGCCCGTTAGCCGCAGACAGCGAACGTTCGTTCGTTAGCCTGTTCATCAATTTTTCTTTTTCCATGGTTTTCTGCGATTATTTTCGATTGCGATTTCTGCCCTGTTTTTTGTTTTAGTTTATCTTTTCGCTCGTTTATCGAAATTAGGCGATTCAAGCGCCTAGATCTTCGTCTCGAAGTTCTCTTTCTGTTCAACCAACTTGAACAAGATTTCGATACAGTAAAATTTGACTTTAGTCCAGATTAGTAATCAGATCTTGTTTCTTTCGTAGTTTGAGTTTCGTTGCTCCCTTTGATTTGATTATTTTTGCAAACCGGAGTTCTTCATCTGAACTTTCTGGTTAGATCTTCTTATTTGATTTTTACATGTGCTTCTTTGCTTGAGTGCTTATGTATGCTATTGTTTGTTTGCGATAGAATTCCCGGAGTGCGAAGCGTGCTACTACGAGACACTATGTTTTGCGGATCGTCAGCAAGGTAAGTAACACATTGATCATACTTCTTTCATACCCAGTTTTTATGCATTAGTTCCAATCCTCAAACATTGCGTGCTTAGGAAGTTTTTAACTTGTGGGTATTGGGAAGTAGATGATGAGGTAGAACCTATTGCCCTGTTTATTATCAAACCCTTGGGAGTTACTTCTACATATGCTTATTTGCTATGCTATGCTCGTAGACGTGGTTTGGTTTGAGAGATCCATGACAGATGTGAGTTGTTAATTAATGGTTAACTTAAGGTGGCAACTTTAATATACATCTGGGTGGATTGCTTGTGGGCACCTGGAGAATCAAGTGTTGTCCTAGGATATCCCGGAGTACCCGTGTGATCATCCTAAGGTCCGCCACCCAGGCTCAAAGGGATCATAAGATTTTTCATGATAGAAACTTCTGTGTGCAGCCACAAGCTATTATGGGCTCTAGCATAGTTGAGTATGTTGCATGACCTCTTCCAGTGGTGTGCTAGCAGATGTAGAGGGAAAGTAGGTGTAACTGTCCACCCAGGGTTAGAGTTAATGTTTTTGAAAGACTGTGTCTCGGTCATCCGTTTCTCAAACACCATGTAGTGCGAGAAATCCAACGGAGGAGATCGAGTCTTGTGGGCAAAAGTGCGCAAACCTCTGTAGAGTGTACAAACTAATCATGGTTAGCCGTGTCCCCGGTTATGGACATCTTGAGTATCTGGTTGTTGGATTATCATATGGATCTCATCACTCTAAATTAATTTTGTTGGGTTGATAATTACTTTTAATTGGGATTGATTTTGAGGAACCTTCTCAATGATGTTTCAACTACCATGATAGTTAAATAAAATATATTCCTTTCTTGTAGGGAAAAACTTGCTTTTGGCAAAAACATATTAACCATAGAGCCTCCACCAGCCATATATGCATATAGTGATAGCCTTTATCTGATCATTATTCTACTGTGTTACATTGCCAGCATATTCCATGTGCTGACCCGTTTTCGGGCTGCAACGTATCATGTCGCAGACTTTTCAGATGAGGAGTAAGGTTTGCTAGGACATTGTCGTGCACTCGGCTACGCCGTTGGAGTTGATGGACTCACTTTATCTTCCAAGCCTTCCGTTGTTATCTTATTTAGATGGCCTTAAGCCATATTTATTGTAATAAGTTCACTTTGGAGACTATCGATGTAATAAGTGTGTGATTGCTACTCTGCTATAAATCCTTTGAGTACTGTGTGTGTGAGCATTACCGATCCAGGGATGACACTGAAGCACGGAGACTTGACCGTCTGAGGTTGGGTCACTACAAGATGGTATCAGAGCACACGCTGAATGTAGGACACGACCACTAAGAAAAGCCATAGGTCACTCTTCTCTACTCATTTTTGACTCCTCTCCATTTTCTACTCTTTAGTATGGCGGACTCAAGGAACAAGTTTGCACAACCGGATGAAGACACACCTTTTGGACGACACTTGAAGGAAGTTACTAGGTACCTGAACATTGGAATACCAAGCTTCATCGGGACCTACGCCGCCACTTTACCAGAAGTGGGGTGCTGAATGATTCGAGTTCAAGTCTCCGGAAGGACATTCACACCAGTCACTAAGCCCATAGAGTTTTCCTTTGATGCACCAACCTGGAGTCTAGGCAAGAGTATTGCAGCCCACATTGCTATAGGACGTATTGGAGAAGTCTACAAACAGGAGCTGAAAGACACTATCTACCAGATATGTAGGCGCCGAGATGAGCAATGGGAGATGATCAGTACCAGGAAGGACAGGTCTATTGCAGCTTTCATCCAGGAGTTAAACCAGCACATTCGATGACAGGAGAACCAGATGTGCGCCAACATGATAGATTTGAAGAAGGCGATGACCAGGAACATGAAGCTAGAAGAGGAACTCAAGTCTACGCGCGACAGATATGAGGAGGAAATCGCAATACTATTGGAGAAGAATGATGACCTGATAAAAAAGATTGGAGTGTTCATGGGAGACCCCGCACTAGGAAGAGACGATGACGAACCCAAGGAGATTCGTTCTGAAGACTACATCATCATCGACGACGCCGACTCCGACCCCAACAGCAGTGATGATGACTATGAAAACGAAGCTGGAGCGGATATTATGGAGTCTTCCACCGATCAAAATTTCTAGTAGACCACCATATGATCAAGTAGTATTCCCCCATGTATATAGTATAGTCTGAGCACTATACAATAGTTAGGTCGATTGTGTGCCCTTGCTTGATTGATTGAGTGATATGATATGATTGTGTTTTGTCTCATGTGCTTATGGGTAGTGTTTTCTCACTAGACCTCTTTCTATTCTAATCTCTTCCCTCTAAACCCATCAGATGCCTCCGAGACGTGATACCGGATTTGTCTTCCCACCGGAGCTCACTCAGTCGATCTAGCAGCAGAATGCCATGATGCAGTTCTTAGTTCAGAACGAAGGCAACAACAACAACAACAACCCACCGCCACCACCTCCAGTTGACAACTTAGCCCGTTTTCTGAGGTTGCAGCCACCAGCATTTTCTAGTAGCACCGAGCCAATAGTTGCGGATGACTAGCTGCACAGGAGTGGAAGGGAGTTGACCACCGCAGGTTGCACAGATGCTGAGAAGGTGCATTTTGCCACACACCAATTGGATGGACCAGCAGCCTCATGGTGGGAGAATTACACAACCACTTTTCCTATAGCCAATATCACATGGGTTCAGTTTCAGCAAGCATTCCGCACAAACCACGTCTCAACTGGAGCTATGAGCATGAAGAAGCGTGAGTTTCGCAACTTACGCCAAGGGAACCATACTGTGGGGCAGTACGTGGATGAGTTTAGCAAGTTATCCCGCTATGCCCCAGATGATGTGGCCACTGATGCCGCGAAGCAGGAGAAGTTTATGGAAGGGCTGAATGATGAGATGAGTATGCAGTTAATGGTGGCAACATTTAACAACTACCAGGAGTTTGTAAAGCTCTCACGATTGAAGGGAAGCAGCAGCAGATAGAGAGCCGCAAGAGGAAATATGGACAAGGGAAGTACATATCAGGAGCTCAGCAGAAGCCTCGCTTTACCCCGAACTCGGGAGGGCTTACCCATAACCATGGAGGCCACACTCACAATGGAGGAAGTTCTCATAATCATAATGGCCCAAAGAATGGGAATGGGAATGGAGCAAGCAGCAATCAGAACCGCTCCAATCCAGCAACACCCGCTAAGAGGGACCTAAGTCATATTACTTGTTTCAAGTGCGGGAAGACTGGACACTATGCCACTGAGTGCCATGAAGCAAAGAATGAAAATGGTAGTGGGAGCTCTAGGAAGAAGCCCAATCCATTTAACAAAGGACAAGTGAACCACGTGAACGTGGAGGAGGTTGAAGAGCAGCCAGATGCAGTTATCGGTAAGTTTTTAGTTAAGTCGTTTACTGCAACCGTTCTTTTTGATACTGGTGCATCGCATTCATACATATCAAGCGGATTTGTGGATGAGTATAAGTTGCCCACTAAAGTTCTTAGGACACCTATGCTAGTAACCTCACCTGGAGCTGAGTATGTGGCAAGCAGTGGATGTTTTCAGATGCCATTAACCATAGGTAGTCATGTTTTCCCCTCTGACTTGATAATTCTGGAGTCGCAAGGATTGGATGTGATACTAGGAATGGATTGGCTGTCGATGTATGGAGGAAACATCGATTGCGCCAGTAAGTCAATTCTTCTTACCACCCCGGATGGAAAAAGGATCAAGTATGTATCCAGGCATGCGCCAAGGAGAAACCAAGTAAATTCCCTCACGGGAGTTGTTCAGGAGGAAGTGCCTGTCGTGAAGGATTACCCAGATGTATTTCCAGAGGAGTTACCAGGCATGCCGCCAGACCGATACATTGAGTTTTTGATAGAGCCATTGCCAAGCACCGGGCCTATATCAAAGAGACCATATCGGATGCCCGCGAATGATCTGGAGGAGATCAAGAAGCAGATTAAGGAGTTGTTGGAGAGAGGTTACATCCGACGGAGTTCATCACCATGGGGAGCCCCAATGCTTTTGGTTGAGAAGAAGGATGGATCATTGAGAATGGTTGTTGATTATCGTGCGTTGAATGAAGTGACAATCAAGAACAAGTACCCACTACTGATGATCAATGATTTGTTTGACTAGCTGCAAGGAGCTAAAGTGTTTTCGAAGATCGATCTGCGATCAGGATATCACCAACTGAAGCTTCGAGAAAAGGATATACCTAATACAACTTTTACCACGAGGTACGGGTTATATGAGTATACGGTTATGTCATTCGGATTGACTAATGCCCCTGCCTATTTCATAAGTATGATGAACAAGGTGTTCATGGAGTTCTTGGATAAGGTTGTCATGGTGTTCATAGATGATATCTTGGTATACTCAAAGAATGAGGAGGAGCACAAGTAGCATTTGCGTTTGGTTCTCGAGAAGCTCGGAGAACATCAGTTGTATGCCAAGTTCAGCAAATGTGAGTTTTGGTTGAAGGAAGTTGGATTTCTTGGACATGTTATATCAGGAGAGGGTATAGCAGTGGATCCTACCAAGGTTCAGTCTATCACGGAGTGGTTGGCACCCACTTCAGTTGGAGAGATCCGCAGTTTTCTTGGACTTGCGGGATACTATCGGAGATTTATTGATAATTTCTCTAAAATTGCAAAGCCCATGACGGAGTTGTTGAAGAAGGACACTAAGTTCAAATGGAAAAAAGAATGTGAGGCCAGTTTCTAGGAGTTAAAGAAACGTCTGACTACAGCCCAGTGCTAATTCTACCAGATATACGCAAGGATTTCCAAGTGTATTGTGACGCATCTCGCTTAGGACTTGGAGGGGTACTTATGCAAGATGAAAGAGTTGTTTCATATGCCTCACGACTTCGACCGCATGAGTTGAATTATGCCACACATGACTTGGAGTTAGCAGCAGTAGTGCATGCGCTCAAAACCTGGAGACACTTTCTTATTGGAAACTGTTGCGATGTGTACACGGATCATAAGAGTCTGAAGTACATATTTACCCAGAAGGATCTGAACCTCATACAGAGGAGATGGTTGGAGCTTATAAAGGATTATGACATGAAGCTGCATTATCACCCAGGAAAGGCCAGTGTCGTAGCAAACGCTTTGAGCCGGAAAAGTTATGTCAATACTCTCTTAATGGGAGGGATGCCAAAGGAGTTAGCCGAGGATCTTAGGGAACTTCATTTGGAGATTGTTCCTAGAGGTTTTGTTGCAGCGATGGAAGTTCAGTCTACATTGTTGGGAAAGATTCGTGAAGCTCAGAAGGATGACAAGGAAATTACTTAGATAAAGGAGAGAATGAGCAAAGGAAAGGCCAAAGGTTTTCATGATGATGAGCACGACACCTTGTGGTTTTAGGACCGCGTTTATGTGCCCAATAATTCCGAGATCAGGAAGTTGATACTACAGGAAGATCATGACTCGCCATACTCGATACACCCCGGAAACACTAAGATGTATTTGGATTTGAAGGAGCATTTCTGGTGGACTGGTATGAAGAAGGATATTGCCGAGTATGTAGCCGTGTGTGATGTATGTCAGAGAGTGAAGGCAGAACATCAGAAGCCAGCAGGATTACTACAACCTATGCCGATACCCGAATGGAAGTGGGACAAGCTTGGCATGGATTTTATTACCAGATTACCTAGGACCCGATCGAGATATGATTCTATCTGGGTAGTAGTGGATCGCTTGACCAAAGTAGCTCACTTTATCCCAGTGAAAACCACCTATACAACTGCGAAGTTGGCCAAGATATACATGACCAGGATCGTATGTCTGCACGGAGTTCCGAGGACCATCGTATCAGATAGAGGAACACAGATTACTTCAAAGTTTTGGCATCAGTTGCACCAGACTTTGGGTACCAGGCTAGAGTTCAGTACAACTTTTCATCCACAGACAGATGGACAGACTGAGAGAGTCAATCAGATTCTGGAGGACATGTTGAGAGGTTGTGCGCTAGACTATGGGTCCAGTTGGGATGATAATTTACCCTACGCGGAATTTTCATACAACAACAGCTACCAGGCCAGTTTGAAGATGGCACCTTTCGAACCCCTCTATGTAAGGAGGTGCAGAACCCCGTTGATGTGGGATGAAGTTGGAGACCGTCAGTTGTTTGGACTGGATCTGATTAAAGAGTCAGAAGAGAAGGTTAACCTGATTCGAGATAGGCTGAAAGTAGCCCAGTCCCGGCAGAAGAGTTATGCCGATTCAAAACGCAAGGAGGTAGTCTATGAAATCGCAGACAGAGCATATCTGCGAGTGTCGCCTCTGCGAGGAGTTAAGCATTTTGGAGTTAAGGGAAAGTTAGCCCAGAGATTTGTGGCACCGTACCCATGTTTTGGAACGCATGGGAGAGGTTTCCTACAAGTTGGAGTTACCCGAAGGACTGTCGGGAGTTCATGATGTGTTTCATGTTTCTGAGTTGAAGAAGTGCCATGCGGAGATGGCCGATATTCCTCTAAGAGATACAGTGCCCCTGGAAGCAATTCAGTTAGACAGTGATTTGACATATGAGGAGAAACCAGTCAGGATTCTCGAATTTGCCAAACCGAGTTACTCATGACAAGGTTATCAAGTTCGCAAAGTTCGATTGGAGTCACCATACCGAGGATGAAGCCACCTGGGAACGAGAGGATGATCTACGGAAAGACCATCCACACCTATTTTCTAGCCAACCCGAATCTCGAGGGCGAGATTCATCTTAAGGGGGGTAGGTTTGTAACATCCCAAATTTTCAATTTGGAATGTTATACATAGGTCATTCATGCATATCATATTTTATTGCATTTCATTTCACGATCCTCGAAATTCTAAGCAACTCAAGGACCCTCGGAGAGAGTCGGGGATTTCACCGTTCTCATCTTTGATTTCTTTTTTCAAATATCGAAACAAGGATCACTTTGGTTTTAATAATATTTCTCTCCGGAAATATTTCGTATTTAAAATATATGAGAGGAGATAATATGACTTCTCTAAAATAAATGAAATATTGGAAGAAAAAATATTAAAATCAACTATTATATTTTATTTGGATTTTATTGCAATTTTATTTGAATTAGGAAAAATAGCGTTTTTAAAAATTGCATTAGAGGCCCAAATAAATGTTCACTTTGTCCGCTATATTTTTAGAGGACCGTGAAAGTTTATCTCAGGATTTTTGGAGTCTGTTTAGTATTTTCTTAATCGTTTTTCTGCGCGTTAGAATATTTTTTTTAAAGTTCGAACCAACTTACCGGGCCGTGTCCGGCTAGGACACTTAGCCCGGAGCTTTATAAGCCGCGCCTCCGGGGCCCGAGGCCCAAGTCGCCCCAGCCCCCGAAACCCTAACGCCAGCGCCGCCCCCGAGCGTCGCCGCTGCCAGCCCACCGCGGCCGATCCCTCGCGCCGCCGCCGCCTAGCTTCGCCCTTGCATGCTTGCCGCCCACGCCCGACCACTGGTTTCGCGGTCCATCACCGGAGGTAGCCTCCGCCGCCGCCGGTTTTCGCGAGACAACCGTTCGGGTTTCTTTTGAAACCCTAGATCTTTTTTTTATTAGATCGATTTTTTTCCGTTGGTTTATTCATTTAGCGGACTTTCGTCCATACGTTCGTTTTAACGAATGTTGTTCGCCCGTTAGCCGCAGACAGCGAATGTTCGTTCGTTAGCCTGTTCGTCAGTGTTTCTTTTTCCAAGGTTTTCTGCGAATATTTTCGATCGCGATTTCTGCCATGTTTTTCGTTTTAGTTTATTTTTTCGCTCGTTTATCGAAATCAGGCGATTCAAGCACCTAGATCTTCATCTCGAAGTTCTCTTTCTATTTAACCAACTTGAACAAGATTTTAATACAGTAAAATTTGACTTTAGTCCAGATTAGTTATCGGATCTTGTTTCTTTCGTAGTTTGAGTTTCGTTGCTCCGTTTGATATGATTCTTTTTGCAAACCGGAGTTCTTCATCTGAACTTTCTGGTTAGATCTTCTTATTTGAGTTTTACCCGTGCTTCTTTGCTTGAATGCTTATGTATCCTATTGTTTGTTTGCGATAGAATTCCCGGAGTGCGAAGCGTGCTACTACGAGTCACTAGGTTTTGCGGATCGTCAGCAAGGCAAGTAACACATTGATCATACTTCTTTCATACCCAGTTTTTATGCATTAGTTCCAATCCTCAAACATTGCATGATTAGGAAGTGTTTAACTTGTGGGTATTGGGAAGTAGATGATGAGGTAGAACCTATTGCCCTGTTTATTATCAAACCCTTGGGAGTTACTTCTACATATGCTCATTTGCTATGCTATGCTCGTAGACGTGGTTTGGTTTGAGAGATCCATGACAGATGTGAGTTGTTAATTAATGGTTAACTTAAGGTGGCAACTTTAATACACATCTGGGTGGATTGCTTGTGGGCACCTGGAGAATCCAGTGTTGTCCTAGGATATCCCGGAGTACCCGTGTGATCATCCTAAGGTCCGCCACCCAGGCTCAAAGGGATCATAAGATTTTTCATGCTAGAAACTTTCGTGTGTAGCCACAAGCTATTATGGGCTCTAGCATAGTTGAGTATGTTGCATGACCTCTTCCAGTGGTAGGCTAGCAGAAGTAGAGGGAAAGTAGGTGTAACTGTCCACCCGGGGTTAGAGTTAATGTTTCTGAAAGACTGTGTCTCTGTCATCCATTTCTCAAACACCATGTAATGCGAGAAATCCAATGGAGGAGATCGAGTCTTGTGGGGAAAAGTGCGCAAACCTCTGCGGAGTGTACAAACTAATCATGGTAGCCGTGTCCCCGGTTATGGACATCTTGAGTATCTGGTTCTTGGATTATCATATGGATCTCGTCACTCTAAATTAATTTTGTTTGGTTGATAATTACTTTTGATTGGGATTGAGTTGGAGGAACCTTCTCAATGATGTTTCAACTACCATGATAGTTAAATAAAATATATTCCTTTCTTGTAGGGAAAAACTTGCTTTTGGAAAAAACATATTAACCATAGAGCCTCCACCAGCCATATATGCATATAGTGATAGCCTTTCTCTTATCATTATTCTACTATGTTACATTTCCAGCATATTCCATGTGCTGACCCATTTTCGGGCTGCATCGTATGATGTTGCAGACTTTTCAGACGAGGAGTAAGGTTCGCTAGGCCATTGTCGTGCACTCAGCTATGCCGTTGGAGTTGATGGACCCACTTTATCTTCCAAGCCTTCCGTTGTTATCTTATTTAGATGGCCTTAAGCCATATTTATTGTAATAAGTTCTCTTTGGAGACTATCGATGTAATAAGCATGTGATTGCTACTCTGCTATAAATCCTTCGAGTACTATGTGTGTCAGCATTACCGATCCAGGGATGACCCTGAAGCATAGAGACTTGACCGTCTGAGGTCGGGTCGCTACAACTACTAAGATGTGCCCTTTTGAAATTGTGTATGGTTTCCTACCTCGTGTACCTATTTATTTGTTGCCTCTCCCATCTTCGGAGAAGGTTAATTTTGATGCTAAACAACGTGCTGATTTGATCTTAAAAATGGATGAGTTAACTAAGGAAAACATTGAGCGTATGAATGCTAAATATAAACTTGCTGGTGATAAGGGTAGAAAACATGTTGCCTTTGCACCTGGAGATCTTATTTGGTTACATTTGCGTAAGGGTAGGTTTCCTAATTTGCGCAAATCAAAGCTAACGCGCAAGACCAAGCGTGGAGATGATGGCATGCACAAGGGGAACAAGAATGGAGTTACAAGTGATGATTTCAGGACTTTGAAGCCACCATAATGAGTGCATGAAGCCTTGGACGAAATATACAAGATGCCACTTCATAAATTTCGTCCAGAGGCTATTATAGGTGCTGCATCACCTTATTATTGGGTCATGTTGGGGAACGTTGCAGAAAATTAAAAAATTTTCTACGGTTTCACCAAGATCCATCTATGAGTTCATCTAGCAACGAGTCATGGGAGAGTGATTGCATCTACATACCACTTGTAGATCGCGTGCGGAAGCGTTTAATGGAACGGGGAAGATGGAGTCGTACTCGCCGTGATTCAGATCACCGATGACCTACTGCTGAACGGACAACACCTCCGCGTTCAACACACGTACGGAGCGGATGACATCTTCTCCTTGATCCAGCAAGGGGGAAGGAGAGGTTGATGATGATCCAACAGCACGACGGCGTGGTGGTGGATGCAGCAGAACTCGGCGAGGCTTCGCTAAGCAACTACGGGAGGAGGAGGAGGTGTTGCGGGAGGAGGAGGCGCGCCAGGCTTATGGGTGCGGCCACCCCTCCCTCCCTCCCTTTATATAGGTGCAAGAGAGGGGGGCAGCCTTGCCCTTCCTCCAAGGAAGGGTGCGGCCAAGAGGGGAGGAGTCCATCCTCCCAAGGCACCTCTGAGGTGCCTTCCCCTTTAGGACTCTCCCTTTTCTTATATCTTCGCGCATGGGCCTCTTGGGGCTGGTGCCCTTGGCCCATATAGGCCAAGGCGCACCCCTACAGCCCATGTGCCCCCGGGCAGGTGGACCCGGACCCCTTTGGCACTCCCCAGCAAAGACCGATAACGCTTGAAACTTTTCAGCGCGACCAAAATAAGACTTCCTATATATAAATCTTTACCTCCGGACCATTCCGGAACTCCTCGTGACGTCCGGGATCTCATCCGGGACTCCGAACAACATTCGGTTTGCTGCATACTCATATTCATACAACCCTAGCGGCACCGAACCTTAAGTGTGTAGACCCTACGGGTTCGGGAGACATGCGAGACATGACCGAGGCGGCTCTCGGGCAATAACCAACAGCGGGATCTGGATACCCATGTTGGCTCCCACATGATCCTCGATGATATCATCGGATGAACCACGATGTCGAGGATTCAATCAACCCCGTATACTATTCCCTTTGTCAATCGGTATTTTACTTGCCCGAGATTCGATCGTCGGTATCCCAATACCTCGTTCAATCTCGTTGCCGCAAAGTCACTTTACTAAATACCGTAATGCATGATCTCGTGACCAAACACTTGGTCACTTTGAGCTCATTATGATGATGCACTACCGAGTGGGCCCAGTGATACCTCTTCGTCATACGGAGTGACAAATCCTAGTCTCGATCCGTGTCAACCCAACAGACACTTTTGGAGATACCTGTAATGCACCTTTATAGTCACCCAGTTACGTTGTGACGTTTGGTACACCCAAAGCACTCCTACGGTATCCGGGAGTTACCCGATCTCATGGTCTAAGGAAGAGATACTTGACATTGGAAAAGCTCTAGCAAAACGAACTACACGATCTTGTGCTATGCTTAGGATTGGGTCTTGTCCATCACATCATTCTCCTAATGATGTGATCCCGTTATCAATGACATCCAATGTCCATAGTCAGGAAACCATGACTATCTGTTGATCAACAAGCTAGTCAACTAGAGGCTTACTAGGGACATGGTGTTGTCTATGTACCCACACATGTATCTGAGTTTCCTTTCAATACAATTATAGCATGGATAATAAACGATTTATCATGAACAAGGAAATATACTAATAACTAATTTATTATTGCCTCTAGGGCATACTTCCAACAGTCTCCCACTTGCACTAGAGTCAATAATCTAGTCCACATCGTCATGTGATTAACACTGATAGGTCACATCGCCATGTGACCAACATCCAAAGAGTTTACTAGTGTCTGTAAACTAGTTCACATCATCATGTGATTAAGACTCAATGAGTTCTGAGGTTTGATCATGTTTTGCTTGTGAGAGAGGTTTTAGTCAATGGGTCTAAAGCTTTCAGATCCGTGTGTGCTTTGCAAATTTCTAGGTCATATTGTAAACGCTGCTTCCACCCTCCACTTGGAGCTATTCCAAATGGTTGCTCCACTATACGTATCCGGTTTGCTACTCAGAGTCACTCGGATAGGTGTTAAATCTTGCACCGACATAACCCTTTACGCCAAACTCTTTATCACCTCCATAATCGAGAAACATGTCCTTATTTACTCCAAGGACAATCTTGACCACTGTCCAATGATCCATTCTGGATCATTCTTGTACCCTTGATCGACTCATGGCAAGGCATACTTCGGTGCCGTACACGAAGATAGCATCTTGTAGAGCCTACGTCTAAGGCATAGGGGCGACCTTCACCCTTTCTCTCTTTTACTGCCGTGGTCGAGCTTTAAGTCTTAACTTCATACCTTACATCTCAGGCAAGAACTCCTTCTTTGACTGATCCATCTTGAACACCTTCAACATCATGTCAAGGTATATGCTCATTTGAAAGTACCATTAAGCGGTTTTGATCTATCCCTATAGATCTTGATGCTCAATGTTCAAGTAGCTTAATACAGGTTTTCACTTGAAAAACACTTTTCAAATAACCCTATATGCTTTCCAGAAATTCTACATCATTTCTGATCAACAATATGTCAGCAACATATACTCATCAAAAATTCTATAGTGCTCCTACTCACTTCTTTGGAAATACAAGTTTCTCATAAACTTTTTATAAACCCAAAATCTTTGATCATCTTATCAAAGAGTATATTCCAACTGCGAGATGCTTACTCCAGTCCATGGAAGGATCACTGGAGCTAGCATACCTTTCAGCATCCTTAGGATCGACAAAACCTTTCTGATTGTATCTCATACAACCTTTCCTTACGGAAACTGGTAAGGAAACTCGTTTTGACATCCATCTGCTAGATTTCATAAATGCAGCTAATGCTAACATGATTCCGACGGACTTAAGCATCGCTACGGATGAGAAAATCTCATCGTAGTCAACTTGTGAAAACTCTTTGCCACAAGTCGAGCTTCATAGACGGTGACATTACCGTCCACGTCCGTCTTCTTCTTAAAAATCCATTTATCTCAATAGCTTGCCTATCATCGGGCAAGTCCACCAAAGTCCATGCTTTGTTCTGATACATGGATCCTATCTCGGATTTCATGGCCTCTAACCATTTGTCGGAATATGGGCCCACCATCGCTTCTCCATAGCTCGTAGGTTCATTGTTGTCTAGCAACATGACCTTCAAGACAGGATTACTGTACCACTCTGAAGCAGTACGCATCCTTGTCACCCTACGAGGTACGGTAGTGACTTGATCCGAAGTTTCATGATCACTATCATAAGCTTCTACTTCAATTGGTGTAGGTGCCACAGGAACAACTTCCTGTGCCCTGCTACACACTAGTTGTAGTGACGGTTCAATAACCATATCAAGTCTCCACCATCCTCCCACTCAACTTTTCGAGACAAACTTTTCCTCGAGAAAGGACCTGATTCAAGAAACAATCCCTATTGCTTTCAGATCTGAATTAGGAGGTATACCCAACTGTTTTGGGTGTCCTATGAAGATGCATTTTATCCGCTTTGGGTTCGAGCTTATCAACCTGAAACTTTTTCACATAAGCGTCACAACCCCAAACTTTTAAGAAACGACAACTTAGGTTTCTCCAAACCATAGTTCAAACAGGGTCGTCTCAACGGAAATACGTGGTGCCCTATTAAAGTGAGTGCGGTTGTCTCTAATGCCTAACCCATGAACGATAGTGGTAGTTCGATAAGAGACATCATGGTACGCACCATATCTAATAGGGTGCAACTATGATGTTCGGACACACCATCACACTATGGTGTTCCGGGCGGTATTAATTGTGAGACAATTTCCACTATGTCTTAATAGCGTGCCAAAGCTCGTAACTCAGATACTCATCTCTATGATCATATCATAGACATTTTATCCTCTTGTCACGATGATCTTTAACTTCACTCTGAAATTACTTGAACCATTCAATAATTCAGACTTGTGTTTCATCAAGTAAATATACTCAAGATATCTACTCAAATCATCTCGTGAAGTAAGAACATAACGATATCCATCAAGTGCCTCAAAGATTCATTGGACTGCACACATCAAAATGTATTACTTCCAACAAGTTGCTTTCTTGTTCCATTTCACTTTGAAAACGAGGCTTTCAAATCATCTTGCCCATGTGGTATGATTTGCATGTCTCAAGTGATTCAAAATCAAGTGAGTCCAAACGGTCCATTTGCATGGAGTTTCTTCATGCATAGACATGGTTTGCATGTCTCAAACTTTTCAAAACGAGTGAGTCCAAAGATCCATCAACATGGAGCTTCTTCATGCGTTCTATACCAATATGACTCAAATGGCGATTGCCACAAGCAGGTGGTACTATCATTACTATCTTATATCTTTTGACATGAAAATGTGTATCACTACGATCGAGATTCAATAAACCATTCCTTTAGGTGCAAGACCATTGAAGGTATTATTCAAATAAATAGAGTAACCATTATTCTCCTTAAATGAATAATCATTGCGATAGACATAATCCAATCATGTCTATGCTCAACGCAATCACCAAATGACAATTATTCAGGTTTAATACTAATCTTGATGGTAGAGGGAGCGTGCGATGTTTGATCAAATCAAACTTGGAAACACTTCCAACACATATCGTCACTCACCTTTAGCTAGTCTCCGCTTATTTCGTAGCTCTTTTATTTCGAGTTACTAACACTTAGCAACCGAACCGGTATCTTAATACCCTGGTGCTACTAGGAGTACTAGTAAAGTACACATTAACATAATGTATATCCAATATACTTCTATCGACCTTGCCACCTTCTCATCTACCAAGTATCTAGGGTAATTCTGCTCCGATGGTTGTTCCCCTTATTACGTAAGCACTTAGTCTCGGTTTGGGTTCAACCTTGGGTTTCTTCACTAGAGCAGCAGCTGATTTGCCGCTTCATGAAGTATCCTTCTCGCCCTTGCCCTTCTTGAAACTAGTGGTTTCACCAACCATCAACAATTGATGCTCCTTCTTGATTTCTACTTTCGCGTGTCAAATATCGTGAATACCTCAAGGATCATCATATCTATCCCTGATATGTTATAGTTCATCACGAAGCTCTAGCAGCTTGGTGGCAATGACTTTGGAGAAAGATCACTATCTCATCTGGAAGATCAACTCCCACTCGATTCAAGTGATTGTTGCACTCAGACAATCTGAGCACAAGCTCAACGATTGAGTTTTTCTCCCTTAGTTTGCAGGCTAAGAAAATCGTCGGAGGTCTTATACCTTTTGACGTGGGCACAAGCCTGAAATCCCAATTTCAGCCCTCGAAACATCTTATATGTTTCGAGAAACGCCTTTGGTGCCTCTACTCTAAACCATTTAACCGAACTATCACGTAGTTATCAAAACGTGTATGTCCGATGTTCGCAACATCCACAGCACGACGTTTGGGGTTCAACACAATCGAGCGGTGCATTAAGTACATAAGCTTTCTATTGTCTGCATAATTGCTACTATCAACTTTCAACTATATTTTCTCTAGGAACATATCTAAACAAGGGGACTAAAGCGCGAGCTTTTATATAATTTGCAAAGATCTTTTGACTATGTTCAGGATAATTAAGTTCATCTCATGAACTCCCACTCAGATAGACATCCCTCTAGTCATCTAAGTGATTACATGATCCGAGTCAACTAGGCCGTGTCCGATCATCACGTGAGACGGACTAGTCATCATCGGTGAACATCTTCATGTTGATTGTATCTACTATACGACTCATGCTCGACCTTTCGGTCTCTTGTGTTCCGAGGCCATGTCTGTACATGCTAGGCTCGTCAAGTAAACCTAAGTGTTTCGCGTGTGTAAATCTGGCTTACACCCGTTGTATGTGAACGTAAGGATCTATCACACCCGATCATCACGTGGTACTTCGAAACGATGAACTTTAGCAACGGTGCACAGTTAGGGAGAACACTTTCTTGAAATTGTTATGAGGGATCATCTTATTTACTACCGTCATTCTAAGTAAACAAGATGCATAAACATAATAAACATCACATGCAATTATATATAGTAGTGACATGATATGGCCAATATCATATAGCTCCTTTGATCTCCATCTTCGGGGCTCCATGATCATCCTGTCACCGGCATGACACCATGATCTCCATCATCATGATCTCCATCATCGTGTCTTCATGAAGTTGTCACGCCAACGACTACTTCTACTTCTATGGCTAACGCGTTTAGCAATAAAGTAAAGTAATTTACATGGCGTTCTTCAATGACACGCATGTCATACAAAAATAAAGACAACTCCTATGGCTCCTGCCGTTGTCATACTCATCGACATGCAAGTCGTGATTCCTATTACAAGAACATGATCTCATACATCACATATATCATTCATCATTCATCACAACTTTGGCCATATCATATCACAAAACACTTGCTGCAAAAACAAGTTAGACGTCCTCTAATTGTTGTTGCAAGTTTTACGTGGCTGCAATAGGGTTGTAGCAAGAACGTTTTCTTACCTACGTGAAAGCCACAACGTGATTTGTCAACTTCTATTTACCCTTCATAAGGACCCTTTTCATCGAATCCGCTCCAACTAAAGTGGGAGAGACAGACACCCGCTAGCCACCTTATGCAACTAGTGCATGTCACCGGTGGAACCAGGTCTCACGTAAGCGTCACGTGTAAGGTCGGTCCGGGCGCTTCATCCCACAATGCCGCTGAAGCAAGATAAGACTAGTAGCGGCAAGAAAGTTGACAACATCTACGCCCACAACAAATTGTGTTCTACTCGTGCAATAGAGAACTACGCATAGACCTAGCTCATGATGCCACTGTTGGGGAATGTTGCAGAGAATTAAAAAAAATTCTATGGTTTCACCGAGATCCATCTATGAGTTCATCTAGCAACGAGTCATGGGAGAGTGATTGCATCTACATACCACTTGTAGATCACGTGCGGAAGCGTTCAATGGAATGGGGATGATGGAGTCGTACTCGCCGTGATTCAGATCACCGATGACCTAGTGTTGAACGGACAGCACCTCCGCGTTCAACACACGTACGGAGCGGATGACATCTCCTCCTTCTTGATCCAACAAGGGGGAAGGAGAGGTTGATGATGATCCAGCAGCACGACGGCGTGGTGGTGGATGCAGCAGAACTCCGGCAGGGCTTCGCTAAGCAACTACGGAGGAGGAGGAGGTGTTGCAGGGAGGAGGAGACGCCAGGCTTATGGGTGCGCCACCCTCCCTCCCTCCCTTTATATAGGTGCAAGAGAGGGGGCGATCCTTGCCCCTTCCTCCAAGGAAGGGGTGCGGCCAAGAGGGGAGGAGTCCATCCTCCCAAGGCACCTCTGAGGTGCCTTCCCCTTTAGGACTCTCCCTTTTCTTATATCTTCACATGGACCTCTTGGGGCTGGTGCCCTTGGCCCATATAGGCCAAGGCGCACCCCTACAGCCCATGTGGCCCCCGGCAGGTGGACCCCCGTGGACCCCCGAACCCCTTTCGGCACTCCCGGTACAATACCGATAACACGCGAAACTTTTCCGGCGACCAAAATAAGACTTCCTATATATAAATATTTACCTCCGGACCATTCCGGAACTCCTCGTGACGTCCGGGATCTCATCCGGACTCAACAACATTCGGTTTGCTGCATACTCATATTCATACAACCCTAGCGTCACCGAACCTTAAGTGTAGACCCTACGGGTTCGGAGACATGCGAACATGACCGAGACGGCTCTCGGGCAATAACCAACAGCGGATCTGGATACCCATGTTGGCTCCCACATGCTCCTCGATGATATCATCGGATGAACCACGATGTCGAGGATTCAATCAACCCGTATACTATTCCCTTTGTCAATCGGTATTTTACTTGCCCGAGATTCGATCGTCGGTATCCCAATACCTCGCTCAATCTCGTTGCGGCAAGTCACTTTACTCGCATCAGTAATGCATGATCCGTGACCAAACACTTGGTCACTTTGAGCTCATTATGATGATGCACTACCGAGTGGGCCCAGTGATACCTCTCCGTCATACGGAGTGACAAATCCTAGTCTCGATCCGTGTCAACCCAATGACACTTTTGGAGATACCTGTAATGCACCTTTATAGTCACCCAGATTCGTTGTGACGCTTTGGTACACCCAAAGCCCTCCTACGGTATCCGGGAGTTACCCGATCTCATGGTATAAGGAAGAGATACTTGACATTGGAAAAGCTCTAGCAAAACGAACTACACGATCTTGTGCTATGCTTAGGATTGGGTCTTGTCCATCACATCATTCTCCTAATGATGTGATCCCGTTATCAATGACATCCAATGTCCATAGTCAGGAAACCATGACTATCTGTTGATCAACAAGCTAGTCAACTAGAGGCTTACTAGGGACATGGTGTTGTCTATGTACCCACGCATGTATCTGAGTTTCCTTTCAATACAATTATAGCATGGATAATAAACGATTTATCATGAACAAGGAAATATACTAATAACTAATTTATTATTGCCTCTAGGGCATATTTCCAACAGGTCAAGCCCATGTAATTTCGAAATACTTGAGTATAGGCTGTTTTTAGAGTCTGTATGTGTGGGGAAACAAGAGATAGGGTTGGTTTCGGACCCCCCAGGGGCCACGAAATTCCCCTCCTCTTCCTCCATATATACAACCCTTAGGGCATCGCTTAGACTTTGGGTTTTGTTTAGATCAAAAGTTCGCCATAGCTGCAACTTCGCGTACTTCGTTTGTGTTCAACAACCAGACCAAGGCATCACAGAACCCCACCTTCATTAATAAAGCTTTCCTCTTATATTCGCAATATCCAGATTGCAATCTTAGTTTCTTGCTTGTTCTTCATTTGCTCGCAGGAAACAGGCCCTCGTGGTCAGGGTGATCGTGCTCCGGCGTGGTCAATAACCCTTGGAAGTTGGTTTAGCGTTTGCTAAGGCGTGACGTCTCGCACGTTCGTAGTCGGATCGTCAAGGTCGACTCCCACAGAAAATCATAGCCACCATCTCATCGAAACATTGGGACACATTTGCCTCTATAAGATATTCATGTAAATCTTGAAGAGGAGTGGGTTCACCTTAAGTTCGGTAGGTCCACTTGGGGCTTGAGATGCTATGAAGGTGTACATGGAGATGACCGTAGGATGCTCCACATCATCCCTTCCCCTTGGGAAAGATCCGACCTCGGATTAAAAACCAAGTCACCATGGGAAAGAGATGCCTACGCCGTGTAGGAGTGGACAATAACCAAGTACTTGTCATCTTGAAGTTCGGAATGGGCACCCTCCAATGTCGCCTGTCTAGTGATTCCTTCAAAAGGAGCAAAGACAACAAACACTTGGAAAAATAATGTAGTTATCGTTAGGGCAAAACCAATCATTGAAGAGGTGATTTCAGCAACGACAGTCCAAGACCCCCGCGAGGGGCCAAGCCTCGAGAGGCGGACGACACCAAAACCTCCTCGGGGGCAGTCTCACTAGGTTGGCTCCCGAGGAGCGGAGATCTCTATGGAAGGGGCACCTCATGAGTTTCACGTGACGTGAGCCGTGACGACCAAGACCAAGCGGGCGCTAGTGGGCGTAGTGTACAAGTTTCCTCTTTGGTGCTAAAGAGGCAAGCACAAGCGAGGAGTCCCGAGATGTCAGGCAAAGGTTTCTATATCGGTTGAACAAGAACAAGACCAGCGGGACGGCAGGACGGCGGTCATCATGGAGCCCACAGCAGCGTCACCACCAGAGCCTTTGGCAGGCGAAGACCACCTTTTGTCAGGATAGCCTCCACTAGTTGTCTCCCTTAGAACTTGGCCGTTGTGGGATCCCTTCCCGCCAAACATTTGGGAAGAGGACCAGAGCCTCTATAAATAGGACTAACCACCACCATAGGGAGGGGACAGATCAATTCCACCCTAACAATTTCACCAGCTCATCGAGCCTAAGAACATCACTCATCCGGAGGTTGTTCATCTACTGTACTAGTTCATCCTCAGCCCCTCGAGGCAATCCACCACACACTGGAGTAGGGTATTACACCGCAAGGTGGCCCGAACCAGCATAAACCTTTGTGTCCCTTGTTCTTTGGGTCCATCGAGCTAGGCCGTGAGATCGTTCAGTGAGCGAGCTAGGAAGAGAGTGTTCTTCGTGCGCACCCCAGAGTTCGAACCTCACGAGGGTTTGCCGGAACCCGTAATCCAACATTTGGCGCGCCAGGTAGGGGTGCGTCGAAGCCCCTCTTCTGCGCCAGGTAGGGACCCGTCGACACCCCGCGGTTCAAATGTCGAACGACCCAAGGACCCACGCCGACCATTGGGCTGCTTGGCCTGTCCGGGCAGCACCATCCGCCCAAGAAGATATCAACTCCCCACTCTAGGCGGCCCGTATGCCGCCGAACACCGCCGGACGCGGGCGATGCGGACCGACGCCCTCAGCCCTCGCGCCGCGAGCGCATGCGCCACCTCACGATCTTCAGGCTACGCTGCGGCAACGGCACCGCACACGCGACGGGAGCAGGCAAACATGCGAGCCATGCTGATCGTGGCGTGGGAGCTACTGCGATGCAGGCTGGCGGAGAGCGGCCACGATGCGTTGCTGGAACGCGTCGCCAAACTGCTGGATGCTGCCTGCAGAGGTACGCCACCCTTCTGTCCCTTGCCCATGCCTCAGGTCGTGGCAGAGGTACGCGCAAGGCCCCAGCGAGCTCGCGCGCCTCCTGGAGCGCCAGGGGGGCCCGACAACACCAACATGGACCCCGACGCGACCCGTCCTGCCGCGGCGGCACCGTCGCCAGGAGGGACAAGCGCTGACGGGCCACCCCGAGAAGGCGCTGGAGTGCCACCCAGTGGCCACCAGGACCAGGCGCCCCGGCTCGTGGCTCAAGGCGCGGGGTATCTAGGCGACGGCTCCTGCGGGACGACCGAAGACGCCTACGTCCCCCACATGGTAAACCTGGGGTACACACCAGGAGAAGGCTCCAACTCGTTCCCCAAGCCAGGATGGGAAGGCGGAGCACTCGAGACCGGGGCCTTCCATGAGTCGCCAGGAGGCTTCGCCGACCCCTTCAGCGACGACGACGGTGGGGTACAACCAACGTCTCAGGAACAAGTTTACGCTAACCATGGGCTGCAGGTGAACCAAACCGCAACAGTGGTCGGAGACCCCAGGGCGGTGGCTCCGCCCCTGCTACCTCTTGAGCACTACATTGGATTTCCCTGAAGAGGAGAGGATGATGAAGCAAAGTTGCATAAGTATTTCCCTCAGTTTTTGAGAACCAAGGTATCAATCCAGTAGGAGACCACGCACAAGTCCCTCGTACCTACACAAAACGATAGCAACTCGCAACCAACGCGATTAGGGGTTGTCAATCCCTTCACGGTCACTTACGATAGTGAGATCTGATAGAGATGATAAATAATATTTTTGGTATTTTTTGATAGATAGATGCAAAGTAAAAAGTAAAAGCAAAGTAAAAACAAAGCAAGTAAATAAAGTGATAGAGATTGATATGATGAGAATAGACCCGGGGGCCATAGGTTTCACTAGTGGCTTCTCTCAAGAGCATAGATATTCTATGGTGGGTGAACAAATTACTGTTGAGCAATTGACAGAATTGAGCATAGTTATGAGTATATCTAGGCAATGATCATGTATATAGGCATCACGTCGAGACAAGTAGATCAAACGATTCTGCATCTACTACTATTACTCCACTCATCGACCGCTATCCAGCATGCATCTAGAGTATTAAGTTAAAAACAGAGTAACGCCTTAAGCAAGATGACATGATGTAGAGGGATAAATTCATGCAATATGATAAAAAACACATCTTGTTATCCTCGATGGCAACAATAAAATACGTGCCTTGCAACCCTTGCTGTCACTGGGTAAGGACACCGCAAGATTGAACCCAAAGCTAAGCACTTCTCCCATTGAAAGAACTACCAATCTAGTTGGCCAAACCAAACGGATAATTCGAAGAGACTTGCAAAGATAACTCAATCATACATAAAATAATTCAGAGAAGAATCAAATATTTTCCATAGATAATACTGGATCATAAACCCACAATTCATCGATCTCAACAAACACACCGCAAAAAGAAGATTACATCGAATAGATCTCCACGAGAGAGGGGGAGAACATTGTATTGAGATCCAAAAAGAGAGAAGAAGCCATCTAGCTACTAGCTATGGACCCGAAGGTCTGAAGTAAACTACTCACACTTCATCAGAGGGGCTATGGTGATGATGTAGAAGCCCTCCATGGTGGATGCCCCCTCTAGCGGAGCTCCGAAATAGGCCCCAAGATGGGATCTCGTGGGTACAGAAGGTTGCGGCGGTGGAATTAGGTTTTTGGCTCCTCTTCTGATCGTTTGGGGATACGTAGGTATATATAGGAGGAAGGAGTACGTCGGTGGAGCGTTAGGGGGCCCACGAGGTTGGGGGCGCGCCCTCCACCCTCGTGACCGCCTCTAGCACTTCTTGGAGTAGGGTCCAAGTCTCCTGGATCACGTTCGGTTGGAAAATCACGTTCCCGAAGGTTTCTTTCCGTTTGGACTCCGTTTGATATTCCGTTTCTTCGAAACACTGAAATAGGCAAAAGACAGCAATTCTGGGCTGGGCCTCCGGTTAATAAGTTAGTCCCAAAAGTAATATAAAAGTGGAAAATAAAGCCCAATATAGTCCAAAACAGTAGATAAAGTAGCATGGAGCAATCAAAAATTATAGATACGTTGGAAACATATCAGGCATCCCCAAGCTTAATTCCTGCTCGTCCTCGAGTTGGTAAATGATAAAAAAGAGAATTTTTGATGCGGAGTGATACTTTGGCATAATTTCAATATAAATTTTCTTACTTGTGATATGAATATTTAGATCCAAAAGATTTAAGACAAAAGTTCATATTGACACAAAAATAATAATACTTCAAGCATACTAATCAAAGCAATCATGTCTTCTCAAAATAACATGGCGGAAGAAAGTTCATCCCTACAAAATCATATAGTTTGGCTATGCTTCATTTTTGTCACACAAAAATGTTCCCAACTTCTATACCCCCGATGACAAGCCAAGCAATTGTTTCATACTCAAATAATCTCAAACTTTTTCAACCTTCACGCAATACATGAGCGTGAGCCATGGATATAGCACTATGGGTGGAATAGAATATGATGATGGGATTGTGTGGAGAAGACAAAAAATGAGAAAGTCTCACATTGACGAGGCTAATCAACGGGCTATGGAGATGCCCATCATTTGATGTCAACATGAGGAGTAGGGATTGCCATGCAACGGATGCACTAGAGCTATAAGTATATGAAAGCTCTACAAAAGAAACTAAGTGGGTGTGCATCCAACTTGCTTGCTCACGAAGACCTAGGGCATTTTGAGGAAGCCCATCATTGGAATATACAAGCCAAGTTCTATAATGAGAAATTCCCACTAGTATATGAAAGTGACAAAATGAGAGACTCTCTATCATGAAGATCTTGGTGCTACTTTGAAGCACAAGTGTGGTAAAAGGATAGTAGCATTGTCCCTTCTCTCTTTTTCTCTCATTTTCTTGGGCCTTTCTTTTTTTTGGCCTTGCTTTTTTTTTCTTATTTTCTTATTTTTTTCGTCCGAAGTCTTATCCCGAATTATGGGGGAATCATAGTCTCCATCATCCTTTCCTCACTTGGGACAATGCTCTAATAATGATGATCATCACACTTTTATTTTTCTTACAACTCAACAATTACAACTTGAAACTTAGAACAAAATATGACTCTATATGAATGCCTCCGGCAGTGTACCGGGATGGTGCAATCAAGAGTGACATGTATGGAAAATAATGCATGGTGGCTTTGCCACAAATACGATGTCAACTACATGATCATGCAATGGCAATACGACAAAAGTAATGTATGTCATAATAATGATGATGGAAGTTGCATGGCAATATATCTCGGAATGGTTATGGAAATGCCATGATAGGTAGGTATGGTGGCTGTTTTGAGGAAGATATAAGGAGGTTTATGTGTGATAGAGCGTATCGCATCACGGGGTTTGGATGCACCGGCGAAGTTTGCACCAACTCTCAAGGTGAGAAAGGGCAATGCACAGATCAAGAGGCTAGCAAAGGCGGAAAGGTGAGAGTGCGATAATCCATGGACTCAACATTAGTCAAAAGAACTCATATACTTATTGCAAAAATTTAGAAGCGATCAAAATCAAGTACTACGCGATGCTCCTAGGGGATAGATTGGTAGGAAAAGACCATCGCTCGTCCCGACCGCCACTCATAAGGATGCACAAGCCAGGTACACTTCATGTTTCAAATTTGTTACACAACTTTAACCATACGTGCATGCTACGGGACTTGCAAACTTCAACACAAGTATTTATCAAATTCACAATTATCAACTAGCACGACTTTGATATTATCACTTCCATATCTCAAAACAATTATCAAGCATCAAACTTATCTTAGTGTTAAATTCACTCAAAAAGAAAGTTTCACATATCTTGAACACTAAGTATATTAACATTAAGCAAATTACCATGCTATTAACGACTCTCAAAATAATCTAAGTGAAGCATGAGAGATCAATAGGTTTTTTAAAACAAATCCACCACCATGCTCTAAAAGATATAAGTGAAGCACTAGAGCAAAAATTATCACGCTCAAAAGATATAAGTGAAGCCCTATGAGCAAAACTATCAAGCTCAAAAGATATAAGTGAAGCACATAGAGTATTCTAACAAATTCCAAATCATGTATAGCTCTCTCAAAAGGTGTGTACAACAAGGATGATTGTGGTAAACTAACAAGCAAAGACACAAATAATACAAGACGCTCCAAGCAAAACACATATCATGTGGTGAATAAAAATATGGCTCCAAGTAAATTACCGATGGAAGTGGACGAAAGAGGGGATGCCTTCCGGGGCATCCCCAAGCTTTGACTTTTTGGTGTCCTTGGATTATCTTGGGGGTGCCATGGGAATCCCAAAGCTTAGGCTCTTTCCACTCCTTGTTCCATAATCCATCAAAAGAATTCACCCAAAACTTGAAAACTTCACAACACAAAACTCAACAGAAATCTCGTGAGCTCCGTTAGAGAAAGAAAACAAAAGACTACTTCAAGGTACTGTAGTGAACTCATTCTTTATTTATATTGGTGTTAAACCAACTGTATTCCAACTTCTCTATGGATTATAAACTATTTTACTAGCCATAGATTCATCAAAATAAGCAAACAACACATGCAAAACAGAATCTGTCAAAAACAGAATCTGTCAAAAACAGAACAGTCTGTAGCAATCTGTAACTAACGCAAACATCTGTAACTCTAAAAATTCTACCAAAATTAGACGACCTGGACAATTTGTTTATTGATCAGCAGCAATTGGAATAAGTATTTTATCACGTTCTGGTGATTTTTAACAATTCGGGCACTGAGCGCAAAGTTTCTGGAAATTAGAGCAAGATCAAATAACTATCATCCAAGAAGATCCAACAGGATTAGCTTGGCACAAACACTAATTAAAAGATAAAATCACATCTAAACAGAGGCTAGATGGATTATTTATTCCTAAACAGAAGCAAAAACAAAAAACACAAAATAAAATTGGGTTGCCTCCCAACAAGCGCTATCGTTTAACGCCCCTAGCTAGGCATAAAAGCAAGGATAGATCTAGATGGTGCCGTCTTTGGTAGGGCCGTCTTTGGTAGGCAATCCATAAGTGGCTTGCATGATAGATTCATATGGTAATTTTATTTTATTTCTAGGGAAGTGTTCCATGCCCTTCTTTAAGGGAAATTGGAATCTAATATTCCCTTCCTTCATATCAATAATTGCACCAATCGTTCTAAGGAAAGGTCTATCAAGAATAATAGGACATGAAGGATTGCAATCTATATTAAGAACGATAAAATCTATGGGCACATAATTCCTATTTGCAACAATAAGCATATTATTAATTCTCCCCATAGGTTTTTTAATAGTGGAATCCGCAAGATGCAAGTTCAGAGAGCAATCATCAAAATCACGGAAATCTAGCAAATCACATAAAGTTTTGGGAATAGTAGAGACACTAGAACCCAAATCACACAAAGCATGAAACTCAAAATCTTTAATTTTAACTTTAATAGTAGGTTCCCACTCATCATAGAGTTTTCTAGGGATAGAAACTTTCAACTCAAGTTTTTCTTCATAAGATTGCATCAAAGCATCAAGAATGTGTTCGGTAAAGGCCTTATTTTGACTATAAGCATGACGAGAATCTAGCACGGATTGCAACAAGGAAATACAACCAATCAAAGAGCAATTTTCATAATTAAACTCCTTGAGATCCAAAATAGTGGGTTTAGCAACATCTCAATTTTTATTTCTTTCAATCCCACTTTTATCAATTTCATCATCAAGATCTAGAAATTCCGAATTCTTAGAACGCCTTCTAGGTAAAGGAAGATCATATTCAGATTCATCAAGATTCATATAGCAAAACAAAGATTTAATGGGGGATGAAAGTGCAACTATCCCTAGGTGGTTTTGGTAATTCATAACAACATATAGCTCATTGAGCTAATGCTATTCCAAGATGAACATTTCAGGAAAGCTCAATGAATGGCATGGCATGGATGATGAAAGTGGATCCCTCAAAATGCTAATGACAACGGATTGGCTCAAGCTCAAAAGCTCAAGACTCTTCATTTTATATTTTAGTGATTCAAGATCACATTGAGTCTATAGGAAAAGCCAATACTATCAAGGAGGGATGAGGTGTTGCTTAAATGAGCCTCTTGCTTCATGTGCTTAGTGATATGCTCCAAAACCCTCAGCTACTTTCTCACATCCACATATGACCTAAACCTAAAGCCAAAATCGGTCTCACCGATTCTTCCTATCCGGCGCCACCGATTCCAAATGTCATAGCCACTGTCACAAACCCTAGGCAAATCGGTTCTACCGATAGGGATCTCGGTCTCACCGAGATGGGATTGTAATCTCTCTGTTTCCTTTTCATAACTTTTCGGTCTCATCGAAAGAGCGGATCGGTCCCACCGAGATTGCAATGTAAACTTTCTGTTTCCCTTTCGTAACGTTTCGGTCTCACCGAAAGAGCGAATCGGTCCCATCGAGTTTACCTGACCAACTCTCTGGTTAGCTAATTACCAAAATCGGTCTCACCGAGTTTTTGTTATCGGTCTCACCGAGATTACGTTATGCCCTAACCCTAACCATATTGGTCCTACCGAGATGCAAGTCAGTCCCACCGAAAACCCTAACAGTCACTAGATTTACTAAAATCGGTCTGACCGAGTTTGTTGATTCGGTCCCACCGAGATTGGTAAATTGTGTGTAACGGTTAGATTTTGTGTGGAGGCTATATATACCCCTCCACCTCCTCTTCATTCGTGGAGAGAGCCATCAGAACAAACCTACACTTCCAACTTACCATTTCTGAGAGAGAACCACCTACTCATGTGTTGAGACCAAGATATTCCATTCCTACCATATAAATCTTGATATCTAGCCTTCCCCAAGTTGCTTTCCACTCAAATCTTCTTTCCACCAGATCCAAATCCTATGAGAGAGAGTTGAGTGTTGGGGAGACTATCATTTGAAGCACAAGAGTAAGGAGTTCATCATCAAGGCACCATTTGTTACTTCTTGGAGAGTGGTGTCTCCTAGATTGGCTAGGTGTCACTTGGGAGCCTCCGACGAGATTGTGGAGTTGAACCAAGGAGTTTGTAAGGGCAAGGAGATCGCCTACTTCGTGAAGATCTACCGCTAGTGAGGCAAGTCCTTCGTGGGCGACGGCCATGGTGGGATAGACAAGGTTGTTACTTCGTGGACCCTTCGTGGGTGGAGCCTCCGTGGACTCAAGCAACTGCTACCCTTCGTGGGTTGAAGTCTCCATCAACGTGGAGGTACGATAGCACAACCTATCGGAACCACACCAAAAACATCCGTGTCTCCAATTGCGTTTGAATCCTCCAAACCCTTCCCTTTACTTTCTTGCAAGTTGCATGCTTTAATTTCCGCTGCTCATACACTCTTTGCATGCTTGCTTGAATTGTGTGATGATTGCTTGACTTGTCCTAAGATAGCTAAAATCTGCCAAACTCTAAAACTAGGAAAAGGCTAAGTTTTTAATTGGTCAAGTAGTCTAATCACCCCCCTATAGACATACTTCAAGGTCCTACAAGTGGTATCAGAGCTTGGTCTCCATTTTCTTTGATTTCCATAGCTTTTGGTGGTCATAGCCTTGGTTTCACAACCTAGGAGAGTATGGCGTCTAGCGAGGGAAATTATCACCGTAGAGGTCCTTACTTTGATGGTACTAATTTTGCTAGTTGGAAGCATAAGATGAAAATGCATATTCTCGGACATAACCTCGCTGTTTGGGAAATTATTTGTATTGGCTTGCATGGTGAATTCTTTGATGGGAGAGAGCCGAACCGTGAAGCTAATGCGGAATAATTGAAGATGCTGCAATACAACACTCAAGCTTGTGATATCATCTTCAACGGATTGTGCCCCGAAGAATTCAACAAAATCAGCTGTCTTGAGAATGCAAAGGAAATTTGGGATACTTTAATTGATATGCATGAAGGTACTGAATCCATCAACGAATCCAAGTTGGATGTGCTCCAAAGTCAGCTTGACAAGTTCAAAATGAAGGATGGTGAAGGTGTCGCTGAAATGTAATCTAGGCTTGCACTTATCACAAATGAGATTGCCGGCTTAGGGAGTGAAGAGATGACTGACAGATTCATCATCAAGAAGATCCTAAGAGCATTGGATGGAAAGTATGATACCGTGTGCACATTGATTCAAATGATGCCAAACTACAAAGATCTCAAGCCAACGGAAATCATTGGAAGAATTGTTGCTCATGAGATGTCACTTAAGGATAAGGAGGAACTTCACAGCAAGTCAAGTGGTGCTTACAAAGCCTCAAGTGAAGCCCCCACATCATCAAGTGAGAAACACACCTTCAATGAAGAATTGAGCTTAATGGTGAAGAACTTCAACAAATTCTACAAGAGTAGAAGCAAAGAAAGAAGCTCCAAGTCAAGGTCTTACAATGACAAAAGATCTTCTAGTCGAGAGCGAAATTGCTACAATTGTGGGAGACCCGGACACTATTCCAATGAGTGTACGACACCCTACAAAAGAAGAAAAGACTCTCCAAAAAGAAGAAGTAGAAGAGAAGAATCACCACCAAGAGAGAGGAGGAGTAGAGATGATCGTTATGAACGAAGACCCTCACGGAGAAGCAAGTATTCAGAAAGGAAGGACAAGTCATCAAAGAGCTACATAAAACGAAGACATCAAGCTCATGTTGGTGAATGGGTATCCAGCTCCGACTCCGGCAATCACTCCGAGAGAAGCTATCACTCCGACTCCGAACATACTCAAGATGAAGGTGTTGCCGGTCTAGCACTTGTGTCAACCAACTCCTACGACATATTTGAATCACCAAATGAAGAAATTGGAAGATGCTTCATGGCCAAAGGTCCAAAGGTAACACATCCTGAGTATGTTGATTTCAATAGTGATGAAGATGACTTGCTTGTGGATGATGATTTACTTGTTGACAACTCTAGTGATGAATACTATGATGAAACGTCAATTAATCATGCTAATCAAGATAAAACGAATGACAATGATAAGGAGAAGATTGAGCGTCTAACTAAAGAACTAAACTCTCTTAAGTTAGCTCATGAAAATATCTTCGAAGATCATCAAGAACTTTTAAGGGCTCATGAGAAGTTACGCTTTGAAAAGCTCAATCTTGAGCAAGAGCATGAGTTCTTAAAAGCAATCAATGATGATCTCCGTAAGAAAAGTTCTTCTTACATTGCCAAGCATTTACTCTTATCTACTTACATGCCTCAAGTCCAGTCTAGTAACAAGATCAAGAAAGATTCTTCCTCTAGTAGTAACAATAATAATGTCAAATCCAATATTGTTGCTTCTAGTAGTTCTCTTGATTCCACTAATGATTCGCTTAGCCAAGTTACACTTGAGCAAGAAAATAGCTTATTGAAGGGAATTATAGAGAAAGGTGTATACAAGAGCCTTGCCGGAGTAAGCAATTCGAGGAAATTGTACGCAAGCAAGGAAGGCACCGAAGAATCAAGGTGTTGGTTTTGAACGAAAGTTCAATGCCAATGGAGTTGAGTGGGAAGAAGATCAATACCCCAAGACGAAGTTTGTTCCTCAACAAGAGAAGTATGATCCTACTTCCTTCAAGGGAACACAAGCACAAGATGATCTTCCACCACAACCACAAGAACAAAGGCAAGGACAAGCTTCAAGAAGAGATTGATGCATTTGAAGAGGAACCTAAGGTCTCGGTCAAGTGGATTCCCAAGACTACGTCAAGTTCTACCTCATCAAGTACAACTACAACTCCAAGGATTCCCATCAAGATGATGTGGATCCCGAAGAAGAAGAACTAGAGAGTTCTTGAGGGTGACTCCGCCAACATATTTCACTCATATCATTATGGCAAGGACAAGTGCAATCAACTTCCATATCTTGCACTAGTTCAAGGAGTCACAAACCCTCATATTGGTAAGGCAAGGGACAAGGTAACCTAATGATTCATGGACATCATTTTGTGTGTGCATCACTCTATGTGTATGGATATACTTGTTTGTTCCTTGTGGGACTAACCCATGTAGGTATTGAAAGTGCAACTCACTCCAAAGGATTGCTCCAAAAAGATCTACATCAACATTGAGCATCCACATCTTCAACACCTACATGCAGTCATCATCGACAAAATCCAAGGTTAGTTCATCCCTCTTAGGGGGGATCTCACATCTAGGGGGAGCTTAACTCTAAGAATTGAGTCAAAGCAACTCTAATGATGTGAACACATAAATGCTTTATGTAAAAGTGGTAACCCCACTTGAGCTTAAACGATGAGTATGACCTATGATCAAATGTCTATCATTTGACTCCTAAGTCAATATACTCATATATAGATGACCTAGTCATCGCCAATTGTTTGATAGATGCTAGAATTGGTTGTGCATGCTTTGCCACATATTTCATTTGCCATCTTAGTGTGTGAGCATGTTGGTTGCATACTTTACTCATTCGAGGACATCCACTTGTTGTTTTGATTGATTGGCTTCTTTTTCTTTGGCCAAGTGGATGGACAAGAATGCCTAAGAACCTTCTCTAGCTATCTCTGCTTTTCTCGTCTCAAACTCTATTCATGCTACATCACAAAATTTGATCAAGTCAGATTTGAACCACTCAGTGTGAGGAGCACTCGAGTCCCCGATTCAATCATAGACTTAAACTTCCAAAACTTCTTTGTGATTCTCGGTCCGACCGATTCCTCCATTTCGGTCTTACCGAGATCACTAAGTCGATCTAGGTTTTCAATCTCGGTGCAACCGATTTGAACTCTTCGGTCACACCGAGTTGCAATAACTATACACAGTTTTGCATCTCGGTGCCACCGATTTGTTCCACTCGGTCTCACCGACAGGGTCGGGCTATATATAGTCACGGGCAAAAATTTGGAAATTTCTCCGAACCTCTCCGCCCGCGCAATAGCTCTCTCTGCCTCCGTGGTCTCCGGATCGCTTCCTCGCCGCCACCGCCTCCGTCGCTGGTCTCCACCGCCGTCAACGGAATTCAACCCCGTCGTTGCCGCCGTAGCGAGTCTCCGCCGAACTAGGGTATGGACTCGATCACAGTGCTTTCCTCATCCGATTCTCAGCACATTGTGTTATTATTGATTCTTGCCACGATTGAAACACTCCTACCCAGTCAATGCAATCCTTAAAATAGTTTTGATTCGAAAAATTTAGGGTTAGGTTTCCGCCGAAACCATCTCGGACTCACCGAGTTGAAAAACTCGGTCCCACCGATTTGGCTTATGCCATTGCACTAGTGAGACTCGGTCTGACCGAGAATTCCTAATCGGTGAGACCGATTTTAGGACTTTGTGAAACCCTAGCAGTCTCGGTGCCACCGAACTGTGACCCGTCTGACCGAGTTCATCGCTTTAGGTTCCAAAACTGCTTGGTATCTCCGAGTTTGAAAATCGGTTGATCCAAAATGCTTTCGTGGAAAACTAAAACAGAATTTTTGAGTCATTCTTTGCAAAAATCTCTGCTTTTGTGATGCTCATCCACTCTACCTCATCTATAAGTCTTCACAGGGTCAGCAATCGGTGTTTGCAGCATGTCGCACAGAGTGACAATGTAACAGGTCAGAGGAGCAGGTGAACATGAGTGAGGGCACTAGTCCCTGCAGCTCTTCAGATGAAGGCAGCAAGAGCACCCCAAGCAATTTGCCTAAAGCTGCCACCAGGAAAAGGAAGAAGAAAACCTCAGTTTATGAAGATGAGGATTATATGGCAGAAGAGGATGTGGCAACCTCCAAGAAGGCAGTGCTCAAAAAGGAGTATGGCTCAGCACATAGCACAAAGCCTAGACTCAATAGGAAGGTTCCTGCCAAGAGGACACCTATGCCAAAGGTCAGAGCATCAACTCAAATTCCTGAAAAGCCTGATCCCAAAGAGCAAGCTGTCACGACGGAAAGAAAAGGAAAGAAAGGGTCAAGAAGACCACAATCGAGTTATTGGGAAGCCTTCCATGATGGAAGAGGAAGAAGAGATTGCTGCACCAGCACCCAAGGCACCAAAGCTTATGGGTGATGCTATAAGATCAGGGGCTGCCCCATCTAAGCCCAAGGAAGCACCCAAAGCTATCCCCAAGGCCAAGTCTGCACCAAAAAGGAATACCAGGAGTATTCCAGCTGCTGAGAAGAACAAGGCCCCAGTGCCTGAGGTTGCTGATGAAGATGATGAAGAAGGACAAGTTCTGAGGAAGCTCAAGACCAAGATACCAGACCACAATGATGACCATCATGTGGCTGAAGACATGAAGATCAGAAGAGACAATGGGTTGAGGCTATGTAGGATGACAGATCCATATGCCACAAGGAGAAGAACTGCTGTGGACTACAGGTTCCACACCAAGGAACAACAGGACTTTTATGAGACTATTCTGCTGGATAAGAAGCCCATAGTGTGTGATATGAGGTGGGTCGACTCGACCTACATGAAAGAAAATGTAGAGCACTATCCTGGAGTGCAAGACAGTTTTGTTGCTGTTGGAGTTGCAGACTTCGTTGGGCAAAAGCTCACCAACTAGAACGATGAACTTATCATGCAGTTCTACTCCACAACACACTTTTATCCAGATGGCGGGATAGTGTGGATGTCTCAAGGTACAAGGTACCACCAACTGTTGAGGAGTGGGCAAAGCTGATAAATGCCCCAAAGGAGAATGATGATGACCTGGATGTATATGCCAAGAAGAAAATGGACCACAATTCCATGGCACACATGTACAAGGAGATCCTGACACAGCCATTGAGACACATAAGTTTGGATCAGTCCACTTCCTTCATCGGGGCTGCCAACTATCAACTGCATCTTAAGGCATACTCTACTGCCTAAGTCTGGTGACCACAACATGATTAGAGGGCATGCAATCAACATGTTGCATTTGTTTTATGTGCCACAGAAATTCAAAGTCACGAGCCTTATGGTTGAAACCATTAAGAGGACTGCAGCAGACTGAAGAGAAGTTGTGGATATGCCCCTCGATCCGTGGAGTTGATTAACTCAAAGATGGGCACAGCAAATATCTATTGGATAAAGAACATTTTCCAATTTATCCAGACTTTGAGGACAATGAGGTTGTCATGAATGAGAATGATCCATCGTCAGTTCAAGCACAAGAGAAGAAGGAGAAGGCAAGGAAGGAGAAGGCTGCCAGGATGCCAACTCAAGAGGAGGCATCTGAGTATTTCTTGAAGAACAAGCAGGAGCAGCTTGGATACTTAATAGCATCAACACTGAGAATTGAGAAGGGATTGGCCACCCTCACTCAAAATCAGGAGAGCTTGGAAAGAATCATGGAACAAAAGTTCAATGACTTAGATGTGAAAGTAACTGAGATTCAGTCTGCTATGGAGCAACTACAGGATGGCATGCAGGAGAGGAAGAGAAAAACAACAACTGATGCATTTGCCAGAGTGCCTAGAGCCCAGAGGTCATCTGTTGTGCCAGTTCCTGACACCAGAGCCACTTCATCTGCACTAGCTACAGCCTCAGTGCCACCAGCTCCAGCTCCATCTACTTCAACTGAAGCCTTCGTCCTCGGCACTATCCGGACACCACCACCTGAAGATCAAGCCTGAGAGTCGATCTAGCACTATGCATTTTCTATGAACTTCTTGGTAACTTGTTGCCAAAGGGGGAGAAAAATGTATAGATCATAGGCTTCGAGAGAGAGAGAGAGTGTTGCTTTTGTTCTCTCTTGATTTGGTGGTTTTTAAACTTGTTTGCTTTTGACTGCTTGAGATACTATGTTTGTGAGACATTGATGATCATGGTTTGATCATAAGCTACACTTATGCATGTTTGATGATATTATCTTATCTATCCTATGTGATCATTCACTGTGCTTGGTGATGAGAGCATGTATTCAATCCGTATCATTTTGAGCACTCCACCAAGATGTATGTGACATGGAAGAGTAACCCATGAGCCTAATTCCTTGTGCATTTGCAGTCCAAAGCAAATCGTAAACTATGCACAAATTTAGGGGGAGCTCTTGCTTATCACATACTTCTCAAAGCGACGATGTTTTTCAATCTTATTATCATTTGTCGAAGCTTTGATCTATATGTTGTCATCAATTACCAAAAAGGGGGAGATTGAAAGTGCAACTATCCCTAGGTGGTTTTGGTAATTCATAACAACATATAGCTCATTGAGCTAATGCTATTCCAAGATGAACATTTCAGGAAAGCTCAATGAATGGCATGGCATGGATGATGAAAGTGGATCCCTCAAAATGCTAATGACAAAGGATTGGCTCAAGCTCAAAATCTCAAGACTCTTCATTTTATATTTTAGTGATTCAAGATCACATTGAGTCTATAGGAAAAGCCAATACTATCAAGGAGGGATGAGGTGTTGCTTAAATGAGCCTCTTGCTTCATGTGCTTAGTGATATGCTCCAAAACCCTCAGCTACTTTCTCACATCCAGATATGACCTAAACCTAAAGCCAAAATCGGTCTCACCGATTCTTCCTATCCGCGCCACCGATTCCAAATATAGGAATTGGAAGAACACGCTTTAATAATGGCATCTTTGGAAGCACGCATCCTAGCGGTTCTTTCCTTGCACTCATCAATGGAAATTCTCATGGCATTGAGAGACTCATTGATATCATGCTTAGGAGGAATAGATCTAAGCTTTAAAGAATCAATTCCAAGAGAAATTATATCAACGTTTGAAGCCAAATCATCAACTTGAAGCAATTTCTCTTCAAGCAAAGCATTAAAATTCTTTTGTGAATTCATAAACTCTTTAATACTACTCGCAAATTCAGAGGGCATCTTATTAAAATTTCGATAAGAGTTGTTGTAGGAATTTCCATAATTATTAGAAGGATTACTAGGATAAGGCCTAGGATTAAAATTCCCTCTATAAGCGTTGCTTCCAAAGCTATTCCTACCAACAAAATTCATATCCATAGATTCATTATTATTCTCAAGAAAAGTAGATAAAGCCATATCATTGGGATCAAGAGGAGTATTTTAGGACAAACATCTTCATAAGTTCATCCATCTTTTCACTCAAAACATTGATTTCTTCTATAGCATGCACTTTTTACTAGAAGATCTTTCGATTGTGCCATTGAGAATAATTATCCATAATATTATCAAGCAATTTGGTAGCATCTCCTAAAGTAATTTCCATAAGCAGCGCCTCCATTGCCGAATCTAAAAAGATTTCTAGAAGCAAAATTCAATCGGCATAAATTTTTGTATGATCATCCATAAATTCAAACCATGAGTAGGGCAATTCTTGAAGCATTAATTTCATTCTTTCCCAAGATTGGGCAACATGCTCATGATCAAGTTGTTTAAAATTCATGATATCGTTCCTAAGAGTGATAATCTTAGCAGGAGGAAAATACTTAGAGATAAAAGCATCTTTGCACTTGTTCCAAGAATCAATACTATTTTTAGGCAAGGATGAAAACCAAACTTTATACGATCTCTAAGTGAAAGCGGAAATAACTTCAATTTGACAATATTGTTATCCGTATCTTTCTTCTTTTGCATATCACACAAATCAACAAAATTGTTTAGATGAGTATGTAGCGACCCGACCTGAATGGATCAAGTCTACGTGGCAAAGTGTCATCCACGGATCGGTATCTTTGACACACACGATACTAGAGGATTTATAACGAGAGATAAATCACATGTATAAAAAGCGTAAATACTATTACCTCAATCCAAATATAGCGGAAGCTTAACAAGGTTGTGGATTCCCATCAACACCAGCAGCAAAGTTGAGTGTAGAAATTGTAACCCTAACGTATCACTTACTAAGTAAATGCGAAAATGCGCAACATGAAAAGTTACAGCCCAAAAGCGAATTGAGCACATGGAATATGCTGGCAATGTAACACATAGATAATAATGGAATGAAAAGCCTATACTACATGCATATATGGCTGGTGGAAAGCTCTATGGTTACAGTTTTTGCATAAAGCCAATTTTTCCCTACTACAAAGGAATAAATTTATTTAACTATCATGGTGGTTGTTAAACATTGAGAATGGTTGACAACATCCTCAATCCCAATTAAAAGTACTCATTAAACCCAAACAAATTATATTAAGCAACGTGATGAGATCAACAGGATAATCCAAGAACTAGATACTCAAGATGTCCATAACCAGGGACACGGCTAATCATGATTACTTTATACACTCTTCAGAGGTTTGTGCACTTTTCCCCACAAGACTCGATCTCCTCCGTTTGATTTCTCGCACTACATGGTGTTTGAGAAACGGATGACCGAGACATAGTCTTTCAGAAGCGCTAGCACCTTACGTTTGGGTAGACCGTACCAACCTACAACCCCTACATCAGCTAGTCCACCCGTAAGAGTTCGCACAACTTAATCAACTATGCTAGAGCCCATAATGGCTTGTGGCTGCACAGGGAAGTTTCTAGTTTGAATAATCTCATGATCCCTTTGAGCACGGGTGGCGGTCCGAAGAAATCTGGCAAGTCTGATAGAAACCAGGTGCCTCAATCCACCCAGATGTGTGTTTAAGTTGCCACCTTAAATAAACCATTAAATAACAATCTCACATCTGTCATGGATACACTCACCCAATCCACGTCTACTAGCATAGCATAGCATAATAAGCAAACGTAGAAGTAACTCCCAAAGGTTTGATAATAAAACAGGTAATAGGTACTACCTCATCTACTTCCCATCCCACAATTTAATTAGATCCTAATCATGCAAGTGTTTGAGGATAGATCTAATGCAATAAAAACTGGGTATGAGAAGAGTATGATCAAAGTGTTACTTGCCTTGCTGATGATCCGCGTAACCTAGAGACTCGAAGTAACAGGCGGCACACTCCGGGTAATCTATCGCAGACAAACAAACAAGCATACAATAAATACTCATCTAATGCATAGGTAAAACTCAAATAGATCTAACCAGATAGTTCAACTTAAGAACTCGGTTTGCAAAAGAATCAAATCAAGCGAAACAGCGAAAGTCAAACGGCGGAAGAAAACAGCTTCGTTTTACTAATCTGGATCTAGGTCAAATTTTACGGAAGCAAAAACTTGTTTAAGTAGATTATTCGGGAAGAGGTTTTCGAGACGAAACTCCAGGCGCTTGAATCGCCTGATTCCGATAAACGAGCGAAAAGTTATACTAAAACGAAAATCGGATCAGGAATCGCGATCAGAAAAATCGCGGATTAAATCGATACGCCGCCCTTTTTTGAGCTGAACTTGAAGTCGTATTTTCGTTGACAAGCGTGGGGATGGGGTCTTTTCTCGGTTGTGTTGATTTCTTGTGTTTTGATTGCATGCTTTATTTCGAGGCTCGCGCTTGCTACCCCTCCCCTTGCGAGCCCCTCGCGAGCGGGGGCTGGGCATGGTATGTGCATGTCCACTGCGCTCGGGCAAGCCGGGCGGCAGCAAACCCCCAGGACCAAGAGTGCAATTGCCACAGGACCACCGCGTGCACACCCTGCCATGGTCAGGCATTCGCTCCTCGCGAGGCTCTCTCGGGCGGACTAGCAGGCTCCTCGGGAAATCCAGAACCTCGCGAGCCCACGGAGGGCTCCCCTCAGGAGGAAAGCACATCGGCAACCACAAAACTAGCTCAAGGCCTGCTTGGATCGAGGTAAGTTATAGAAGCAAGCCTGCTGAGGGCTCGGGAGCTTGCAGAAGCGCGTTTCAAGTCCGACCTAAGAAATAGAACGTTAATTCACATACACAAGGGTCCCCCCCTCCAAAATGCTTTTACGCCTTGCGGGGCCGTGTCCATGTCTTTTCGTGCAGGTTCAAGAGAAGGAGCGTGGGCTCAATTAGACATGCCGCTCACAGCGTCGTCCTGGTCGCTCGTACGCGCTGCTGGCGCTGTCACTGGCATCATCTTCACCGTCATCAACCGCGTCGTCTTTGTCCGCCACGACTACCACCACGTCATCCTCAGTGGCGAAAGCCCTGACCGGAGCGTCCACGTTGTCGTCCACCCAACGCGTCAGGTTGTCCCGGATAGCCCTGGGCACTGGGGCGATAGTGGCGTCGAAGTCCAAGTGGGGGTCGAATTCTGGAGATGACTGAAGACGCGGAAGAACGCGTGCCCTAGGAGGCCTCGGCTCCTTTCCTCAACAAGCTCCCGAGCCCTCGCAGCACGGTCCTCCAGGCGCGTCACGATGTCGGTGAAGAAGCGGAGGTGGCTGGCGTAGTCTTCCACATGGGGATGAGGGACGTTCTCCTCGTAGATGACGCCCAGTGCTCGATTAGCCCTCACTCACAGGGCCTAGAGCATGGGCGTGTGCTCGCGCTGCAACGTCTGTCGACTACACGCCTCCTCCCTGTTTTGTCATGCGAGGGATGCAGCGTCATCAATCTGCTGCTGAAGTGAAAGCAGATCAGCGCGAGCCTCGGCCATGTCGTCCTGGGCGGAAGTCTGGGCCGCCACAACAGTCCTCTCGCGCTGCTCTGCCTTGTCTAGCCTAGACCTAAGGGCGGAAGTCCTGCCCTCATCTTGACCTCTGAGCTTCAGCTCCAGGCCTTACTCGTTGGCGAGATCCGCGCGAGCCTTCTCCACCCGCCGGTCGACCTCCTCCTGGATTCTGGCTTCGCGGGCGGCGACGACATCTTCGGCCATGGCCACATGGCGCTCCCTCATCTCCAGCCGCTCGTGTTCCAGGCCGCGCTCCAAGGCCTCCAGCGCCAGTTGTTGGTGTCAAAACCGGCGGATCTCGGGTAGGGGGTCCCGATCTGTGCGTCTAGGTTGATGGTAACAGGAAGCAAGGGACACATATGTTTACCCAGGTTCGGGCCCTCTCGATGGAGGTAAAACCCTACTTCCTGCTTGATTAATATTGAAGATATGGCTAGTACAAGAGTAGATCTACCACGAGATCGTAGAGGCTAAACCCTAGAAGCTAGCCTATGATTGTATGATTGTAATTGTGATCGGCCTTCTAAGGACCAACCTCTCTGGTTTATATAGACACGGGAGAGGGCTAGGGTTTACATGGAGACGGTTACAAGGAAGGAAATATAATATCCGGATCGCCAAGCTTGCCTTCCACGCCAAGGGAAGTCACATCCGGACACGGGTCGAAGTCTTGAGTCTTGTATCTTCACGCTTCAATAGTCCGGACGTTGTATATAGTCCGGCTGTCCGTATACCCCCTACTCCAGGACTCCCTCGGTAGCCTCGAACCAGGCTTCAATGGCGATGAGTCCGTAGCGATCTTGTCTTGAATTGCGGGCGGGTTCCTCCTCCGAATACTCCAAGGTAATTATCGAACACTTGAACCGTGTCGGATCCACAAAATGATCTTCACATGCCCTTTGTAGAGAATGATATTACACAAATGCAATCTGTGACAACCTTTTAGACAAGCGGCGTGTCATTACGGTCGGGTCATTATTGAACCGTTTTCCCATAACCAGCCACAGCGCACATTCTGGCGGTTTCCTTGACACGTCTTGTCAAAGCGGATCGTGTCCCCTTATGATGGGATTCTCATCAATACGGATCTGGGTAATCTCACCACATCATCAATCGTGGCGCTTGGGAAGGAAGCGATTCCCAATGGGCAAGTGGGGGGCGCCGCTTTAAATCGCCTCTATAAAGGGATAAGATTTCTCCATTTTACTCCGCCTTCTTCCTCCTTTGCCCTCTTGCCCCTTGAGCTCAGCGCCCAATCCCAAGTCTTCTCCGCACAGCTAAACATGTCTGGAGCAGGAGGCAAGTGGGTGGCTTCCACGGCAGGAGAAGCATATCGCAAATCTTGGTGGCGGATACTTGGCATGAGACATAGCGCAATAGCTACCGGACGGTGGGCAGGTCATTCAACCCGGGACCCCACGAGAGGTCGTGTTAAATGCATGCTTGGGGTTTCCACTTCACCCCTTCGTCCATGGGCTCATGTTCTACTACGGGCTAGATTTCCATGATCTAGCCTGAATTTCAAATCCTCAACATCTCGGTGTTCATAAATGCGTGTCACGAGCTTTCCTCCACATCCGGCCTCACTTAGTCCTGTGGCTACAAATCTTCTGCGTGAAGCGAAGATTGTCTGCGACCAACAAGCGGAGTCTTGGATGGGCCATAGTGGGCAAGATGCCTAACATCACTGGCTGGACGGCTCCTTTGCGGAGACCGTAAAAGGGTGGCAATCGGGGTGGTTCTACATCACCGAGCCGTGCGGCGCCAACTGGGTGGCGGCCCCCGAGTTCCGATCCGGAGCCCCCATGCGGCTCACCTCCTGGGAAAGGAAGGGCTTGACTTGGGGCGAACCTCTGAGCTGACGGACTCAAACCTGCATCAAGAGCATGAAGGACAAGAACATTAAGCTCATCAACATGATCCGAGGTCATGCTCGTTTGCGGATTCTGCCGTGCCAAAGGCCGCATTCAATCTATCGGAGTTCGTCGGCGAACACGGGCAGCTTGAGGCTCTATGGCATGAATCACAAAGACGCGTGGAAGGAGTTGTTTAAGGCCTCCGAAGTACCTCCTCCCACATCCGAGGACCGTGGACTTCATGCAGCATGGCCCCCGCGTCCAGTGAGTTTTAGGACTACCACCGGATTCGGTTTTCCCAATGCATTCATGGGAGAGTCTTAAGTATTTGTGTATATTTGATCAGGACTATGTAGAGACAGCGGAGCAGATTGACTATCCGGCTCCGCTGCGGAAGATCGGTGATGCTCTCTTGGCGAGAGATCTGATCCCGGTGCCCTACAAGGCACGGAGAAGAAGGCGAAAAGAAGGCCACAGGGACCGGAAGGGTCTCCGTAAGTTGTTGGGAAGCCTCGTCAGAAGACAACGGCGCCTCCTCCCTCGAAGAGGGGAAGAAGAAGAAACCGCCCCATCGAGGAAAGGAGGAGGCACGAGGAGGCGGGCCATGGGGGCGGAGAGGCCCTCGGCGCAAGGCCGTCATACCCGTCGTCCGATGGCGCCAAGCAGATTCCTCCTGCGGCGGGGAAGCAGAAAAACTCTACCTCCCTTTGGGAAGGAGAAAAGAGAAAGCCGCCCGGGAGGGAGGACACCAGAAGGAAGGCGTCCCTTAGGACTACTCCACCACGGCCGCTCATAGCGAGGAAGGGTGGCTGCCAGAAGCCCTGGCGCGATCGTAAGTGTCCGCACTCTGGTGATTTTACCGTAGTTGTTTAATAACGCCCGAACATATATGCAGTTCGGCGGGGCTCATCCGGTGTCGTCTTGGATGGGTCTCTGAGTGCTTGAGATGAACTCTCTCCCAACGGCCACCACTCCTCAGCCTGCGGGATGACACGGAGGTGTTGTCCCGAAGGTTCCCCGAGCAGGGGGAGGTGACCCTGGAGACACCCCAAGGCGAGTTCAAATGTCGGACAAGCGGGGTTCAAGATCCTGCGGATCGCATCGATGAGAGTCGCAGACAAAGCGGACTCTTGACGAACACTTTCCGGAACCCTTAGCGGTTCGGTTTAAGCGACCAACCCCTCGTTAGGGAGGCGAGCCGTCCGTCTTAGAGACTTCCGTCGGCGCCCGGTAACGCCGGACGATCTAGTGGAAGCGCTTGGCGCTTCCATGGATAACGCCTGCCGTACTCTTATGAGTCGGTGATTCAAAGTTATATCCGCCAAGGCGGACTAACCGCTTTGCACAAGCCTCTGATGGGCTTCAAGGTAAGTAATAAAATGTGTGAAATTACCACCCGATGGGTAGTAGCCCTGATACTCATTTGGTGTTGAGAAAGAAAAGCCAAGCGGAGGGTCAATATAATCTGCGGAGTCTAATAAGTGTTTATGTGACTAAGGAGGCCGTCTTTGCTTGCGCTGCTGCCCTTACGGTGAGGTTGCCAAACTAAGCGGGACTGGAAGGCGGTAGCGGAGAGCTCGACCTCACGAAGAGCAGCTCGAAGAGAGCAAGGTGAGTAATTCTCCGCTCTTATGTATGTAGATAGATAAAAGTATTTAGTCGACGAAGAAGCGTCGTGTTGTGTGGCGAGGTCCACCGCAGAAGTGATATCCACGAAGAAGCGCTATCCGAAGCCGAAGACAAAGCGGCCTTGGAATGCAAAGCGCGAAAGCAAAGTGCTAGAGTGGGCGAGTACAACAAGAGCTCAGGAACTCAACAAAGTTGAGTCCGTGGAGCATGATCTAAAGATGAAAGAGGCCGAGCTTGCGAAGGCCCTTGTAATATGAAAGGCGCCAAGGCGAAGCCGAGAAGGCACAGAGGAGATCGGGAGGCCAAAAAGATAGCGACGGGTAAGAAATTCTTTGTGCAAAGCAAACACGTGGAGGCGTTTCTTTTACTTACTGGTCGGAGCTCTCGAGGCGTTCGCAGATCTGCCACGCATAGCGTGTCGAGATCTGCGGAGTTCTACCCTGCCCAGAGGGAGCTCAGCGGAGAAGCTGTTACGGTCCCGATATCTTTGGGCCGAACATAACGCCTCTGGTGATCAAGCCCAGAAGCGGTTGGTCGAACTCCACCACGGCGACCAAAGTGGCTATGAAAGATTTCATAGTCCGGATGTGGCTGGTGAGCCCCTGCCCACTAGCTATTTCGGCTGATCAGCGGCTGGTGAATGCTGTCCGGCGGCTTGAAATAATCAAGCGATCCGCTTGCATCGAGGGTGCCGCGGGCCTTTACCCGCGTGAAGGTGCATTAGGGCAAGCTGGATGCGAGAAAAAGCTGGTGAAGACGGTCCGCGGGAGGGCAAGGAGCATTGCCATCCCGAGAAGTATTATGATGGTGTTATGAAGGGAGCTCGTCTCATGGCCGCGAATGTACTAAAGACAAGATCTTTGACTAAATGTAACTCTGCGCTATTGTAATTTAAGGGCGGAGTTACATGCTATCTAGCACTATTTAGATTTAAAATATTACCATCTATGCGGCTGTTTATCCAATTACGAAAGTAGGCGGTCATCGGCTTCCTTCCGCATACCTAATGCCGGGGTGGTAGCGCCCGATCTGACTATATCTCCCGATGTCGAGAGCGACTTAGAAACATAACCGCATTGAAAGCAATGTACATAGTGAGGTAATCTTCACACAACCCATGTAATAAATAAGGAAAGAGATACATAGTTGGCTTACGTTAGCCACTTCACACGTACATAAATAAACATCCATCATTGAGTACACTCAAGGTCCGACTACGGAACCAAAATAAAAGAAGATACCCCAAATGCTACAGAGACCCGATCGTCCCAAGCTGGGCTCCACTCTGATCATCATGAAAAGACACATAATGCGACCACGTTCCTCGTCGAACTCCCACTTGAGCTCGGATCGTCACCCGGCCTTGGCATCGTCGGCACACTGCAACTGTTTTGGTAGAATCTGTGAGTCACGGGGACTCGGCAATCTCACACCAGCGAGATCAAGACTATTTAAGCTTATAGGAAGGACGGAGTAGTAAAGTGGAGCTGCAGCAAGAGACTAGCATATATGGTGGCTACATACATAAAGAGAAGCGAGAAGAGAAGCAAAGCACGGGCGTGAAGCTAATAGCGATCAAGAAGTGATCTGAACTACTTCGTCGGACATAACTCCAACACCGTGTTCACTTCCGGACTCCGCCGAGAAGAGACCATCACGGTTACACCTTGATTGATGTGTATTTTATTCGAGGTCAACTTGGGTTTTCTACAGGGACATTAACAAATCCCCATCGCCTCATAACAGCATGACACGGCTTTGAAGATATTACCTGCGGGGTGTCCCAACAGCCCATTATAAGCTATCACGGTCAATGAAGGATATTCCTTCTACGGGAAGACCGATCAATCTCGGAATCCGGACTACAAGACATTTCGACAGCAATAAAACAAGACCAGCAAAGCCACCCGATTGTGCCGACAAATCCCGATAGGAGCTGCACATATCTCGTTCTCGAGGCACATCCGGATGAGACATCCTCGAGTAAAACCAAGCCTCGAGTTTCCCGTGGTGGCCCCGATCTACTCGTTTGAACCAGCACTCGAAGGAGCACTGGTCGGGGGGTTAAAATAAAGATGACCCTCGGGCTCGCGAAAACCGGGGAAAAAGGCTTAGGTGGCAATGGTAAGACCAAAGTTGGGCCTTCTTTGGGCGAGTCTTATTCAAAGCGAACTGTCAAGGGGTCCCATAAATCACCCAACCGTGTAAGGAGCGCGAAATCAAGGAACATAACACGGTATGGCGGAAACTAGGGTGGCAAGAGTGGAACAAAACACCAGGCATAAGGCCGAGCCTTCCACCCTTTACCAAATATATAGATGTATTAATTATAGCATATATATATATTGTGATATCCCCAACAAGTAAACATGTTCCAAAAATAACAACATCTCCATGTTCCAACAAGGAACAAACTTCAGCTTCACCGCAACTAACAGCGCTATAATAGGAGCTGAGCAAAGCGGTAACATAGCCAATCAGCGGTTTGCTTGGAAAAGGATGGTTAGGGGCTGACATGGCAATATGGGTGGCATGATATATCAAGTGGTAGGCATCATGGCATAGGCATCGCAAAAAAGCGAGCAACTAGCATAGCAAAGATAGAAGTGATTTCGAGGTATGGTCATCTTGCTGCAATGTTCTCGAGTTGTCGAAAGCTTGATCCTCGTAAGCGTTCTCAACAGGTTCCTCGTTCACGTACTCGTCTCCGGCTCTACCCAAAGCAAAACACAAACAAAGGAACCACAATGAATCACGGTGCAATGCACAATCAACATGATGCAAAACATGACATGATATGCGGGATGTGATATGCAATGCGTATCTGCAGCGCTCCGGAAGGAAAATGATGAACCAGGCATCAACAGCAAACCAAGTATGCCACTGGAAAGATGAGATGATTTCCGTTGAAATCGATATAAAGATCACGGAATCGGATGCACAGTTCGGAAATGACAAGCAAAACAAGAATGGCACAAATCTGCCATTAACAGCATGATGCCACTTAGCAAGCAACAAAAATTAAGCTACTGCACCCAAACGTACCAACAAAGTATATGAAGTGATCTACACAAGATGCTCGACAAAAGATGAGCACTGAGCTACGGCTAGTTCACATCATAAAGGGTTCAAACAAGCACGGCAAAAGTGCACAAAATATCGAAATGGACATGGCAAAAACAGCATCAGGTTGCAATGTTCAGAGCAGCAAAACTACATGCTACAGGAACTTAAAATAGAAAAACATGGCATGGCATGAATCTACTCAAAGCATAGATCAAAAGTCCCTTACTGACCATAAGCCAAAAAGGATCAGAAAATATAGTAACACCCATGTCAATATTGAAAGTTTCGTTAACAGATTCAGCAACATGGCATGTCAAAAACTGATAACAAGTAGGCATGTTTACAAGCTCAATGCACTCACCACAGAGCCTTAAATGAAAAACTAAGCATACATACATCAAGAAGACATGGCATAGAAGACATACATGGCAAGAACAAGAACATAGCATATACAGATCAACCACAACAAGCTTGGCAAAATTGAATAACACGTAAACAATCTGCCAGGAAACATTTGATAGCAAAAGTAGAGCTCGATTGACTCAAGCTATGGCACTCCATAATTGCAAACAAGGGCATGGATGGATAGAGCAAGACATGTAACAAAACATCCTTACTTAAGTATCTCAAAATATGCATGGATCTCTCGGTAGCATCAAGTTAACATGGCATCAAAATATCAGCTAAACAGGGCTGAAATCAGCAACATCAGGACACCTACTTTGCATGCTTGTGCTAGTCACCACATAGATCACAAAAATACATGGCTTACACCCTGGAAAGATGGCATGGCATATTACAAAACACATGTAGGACTCAAATTCATAGGATGCACACATCAATCATAGCAAAAATAACAAAAGTGCAATTTACATTAAAAAGCGAAACTAACATCACATAGCACTCTTCCAACAGCATTTCGGGCATCAAGATGAGCTCAAATGAAAAAGATGCAAAGAGATGAAATGATCTACTCTTGAAGAACATTTTGACATATTATCTGCATAAAATGGATCAACAGATGCAAAGTTATACTATGATGAAAATGCCACGAAATATTAACGGAAGAAAGACTTAGAAAAAATATGAGGGAAGAGGTCAGCGGCTCAGGATCCGGATCTGGCCTTGGCAGTTCAAGTCGCCCGGTCGAGGCTCGCCATGAACACGGAGGGCCAGCGGCAGAGGCGGGGATGGCGAGGCAGTCCGGTCAGCCCAGGCGGGAGGCCAGGGCTAGCCGGAGGAAGCCGGCGGCCGAGCCCATGGCCCAGCCTGCGGCAGCAGGCAGATGGGCAGATGGGGCAGGCCGGGAGGAGGCCAGGCGGCGGAGGCCAGCCTGGCAACCGCCTGCGCGCCAGACGTGTGTGGCCTTGTGTGTGTGGAGGCACCAGCAGTGCGGCCAGCAGCGCCAGCCAGGCAGGCCAGGCCCAGCGGACAGCCTTGTATGGGAGGGATCTGGAGGGCCACGTGTACGATGCCACAGCTCCGGCGTGGCCTTGGGCGTGTCCGCCTGGCGAGACAGCGTCCATGTGTGGAGGGAAAATTAGGGTTCGGGAGGAATGATCCATGAATTTGGGGAGGTGTTTAAATAGGCATAGAGGAGCTAGGAGAGTCAAATGAGGTGTAGTTTTCGCCCTACGATCGTGATCGAGCAGACGGAGAGCATGGAAGTGACTTAGATGTGTTATTGGGCTGTTTTGAAGGGGTGTTGGGCTGCAACTTAAAAGAGGCCTTTCGAGAGTCACGGTTAACCGTTGGAGTACCAAGCGAGCTCAAATGACCCGAAACTTGACCGGTGGTCTGGGTGGTATACCAAGGCCACTAGACAAACCTCGGTCCATTCCGAGAAGGTTTTGTACCCTTTGCGGAAAAAGCGTAAAGGGGCAGCGGGAGATAGGAGTCTTGGGATTGCAAAAGCGGACAGCAGGAAAAATGCTCGGAATCATGAGGCGAACACGTATGCAAATCGATGCACATGATGACATGATATAAAATGCATGACATGGACAAAATGCAAAATGAAGAAAAACCCAACCACGGAGGAATATCATATCACAATGCGAAAATGGCAAGAGTTGGAGTTACAAATATGGAAAGTTACTTCGGGGTGTTACAACACTCCACCACTACAAGAGGATCTCGTCCGAGATCTAGGATGAAAGAACTCGGATATTGGAGCGGAGGTGATCCTCGCGCTCCCAGGTAGCTTCTCGGTCGAATGGTGTGACCACTTCACTTTCGAGAATTTGATTGACTTGTTGCGAGTCTTGCGCTCGGTTTCTTCAAGAATAACAGCAGGGTGCTAAGGATAAGAGATCTTCTTGAAGGTCAATCTCTTGAAGTTGATAGTGCGTTAGAGTCTTGAAGCACTTGCGAAGCTGTGACCGTGAAACACATCGTGCCGTTTGCAAAGTTGGATGGAAGCTCAAGTTGATAGGCGAGATCGCCTCTTTTCCCAATGATCTTGAAAGGACCCACGTATCTAGGGGCAAGCTTCCTTTGATACGAGCGGCGAGTGCCTTTCATTGGAGAGCGGAGGTAGGCATGGTCTCCGATTTCAAAAGCCACATCACGGTGCTTATCATCATAATAGCTCTTCTGGGCGATTACGGCTTTGAATTCTCACGAATGACTTTGCACATTTCTTACATACGTGATCAAGTCATTGCCAAGAAGTTGGCGTTCACATCTCGGACCAATTGAGAGAATCGGCACTTTACGCCATAGAAATTCGAATGGGGCCTTGCGAACTTCAACTTGGAAGCTGTTGTTGTAGGAGAACTTCGGCATATGCAAGACAATCTTCCACTTCATACGAAAAGAAAAGACACAAGCCACGAGCATATCTTCAAGGATTTGATTAACTTCGCTCAACTTGGCCCTTGTTTGAGGATGGAAAGCTGTCTTGAAGCGAATGTTGGTGCCCATGGCCTTGAAAAGAATCTCAAAACTTGGAGGTAAAGATGCTGCCGCGATGCGAAGAGATCACTTGTGGGATGCCGTGCAAAGAGACAATCACGGAGGTGTATAGCTCTGCCAAGCTGAGCTCTGTGATGGATTCTTTGATAGGAAGAAAATGAGCCACTTTAGTAAGCTTGTAAATGACAACAAAGATAGCATCATTTCCACGCTTGGACTTAGGAAAACCAGATCCACGAAGTCCATCTCGATATGATCAAACTTCCATTCGGAATAGCAAGAGGTTGGAGGAGACCGGCTGGTCGTTGGTGTTACTTTCACTCTTCTGCAGACATCACACTCATTCACGAATTGAGCAATTTCTCGCTTCATTCGAGTCCACCAATATGTTGCTTGAGGTCTGGTACATCTTAGTACCTCGGGGTGAATGGATAGAAGCGAATGTGAGCCTCGTTCATAATGACTTTTCTCGAGATCACCCTTAGGAACCACAATCCGGTCCTCAAAGAAAAGAGTATCTTTGTCATCAACGTGGAAGCACTTGTACTTGGAAATGCCCTTGTCGATACCACGTTTCACCTTTTCACCATGGTATCCAGAAGTTGAGCCTCACGAATCTGATCTTCCAAAGTAGGAGACTATGAGGTTGGCAAGAAAGCCTTGAGGAACAACTTGAAGATTCAGCTGCGGAAAGCTTCACAGAGATCCGGTGAAAGGGCTTGAGGATTAGGCTATTGCGATAAGCCTTCTGCTCAAAGCATCTGCAATGACATTGGCTTTGCGGAGTATATTCAATACTTGGGTTGTACTCTTGAATCATTTCGACCCATCAGTGCACTTTGAGGTTGAGGTTGGGCTGGTGAAGATGTACTTGAGACTCTTGTGATCGGTGAAAATGTCCACTTTCCTTCCCAACAAGAGATGTCTCCATGTTATCAATGCATGGACAAGCGCCAACTCAAGATCGTGAGTGGGGTAGTTCTTCTCGTTGAGCTTCAAGCTGGCGAGAGGTATAAGCCACAACTCTCTTCTCTTGCATTAACACAGCACGAGATCTTGAAGAGAAGCATCAGAAAACTTCAAATGGCTTGGATTCATCGGGAGGAGTCAAGGCAGGAGGCTGTGACGAGTTTCTCTTTGAGAGTATTGAAAGCAACGTCACACTCGGGAGACGGAGATACTTCACATGCTTACGGAGGAGGTTGGAAAGAGGCTTTGCAATCTTGGAGAAGTTCTCAACGAATCTTGACAATAGCTTGCAAGACCAAGAAACTGCGGAGCTGCTTGACATTCGAGGAGGTTCCCAATTCACAATGCGGACACCTTCTCGGGATTAACTGCGATACCCTTAGCGGAGATGATATGACCAAGATAAAGCACTTCATCAAGCCAAAATTCACATTTGGAGAACTTAGCATAAATTGATACTCTCTGAGCTTGTCTAGCACCAATCGCAAATGTTTGGCATGATCCTTCTTATTCTTGGAAAGACCAAATATCATCAAGATAGACCAAGGCAATTCATTGGTGTAGGGGTTGAATATGAAGTTCATCATCAGAGAGAATGTTGGAGGAGCATTGACAAGGCGAAAGACATGACGGTATATTCATAAGAACCAAAGCTTGTTACGAAGCTGTCTTGGGAATATCTTGTTCACGAATCTGAATCTGATGATACCCCATCTGAAGGTCAAGCTTGGAGAACACTTTAGCACCTTTGAGTTGCTCGAAAAGCTCGTTGATGTTGGGAAGTGGATACTTGTTCTTGATAGTCTTCTTATTCAATGGGCGATGTCGGCGTAAAGTCGGTCCAAGCCATCCTTCTTACGGACAAAAGAACACCACAACCCCAAGGAGATGAACTTCGGTCGATCAAACCGAGGCGCTCTTGTTCATTGAGCTGCTTCTTCAATTCCTTCAGCTCAACAGGTCCAAGCTTGTATGGGCGTTTGCAAATGGGTTGATGCGGGCTCAAGATTGATATGAACTCAAGCGGCGATGAGGAGGCATACCGGAAGCTCTTACGGAAAGACATCTTGGTACTATAAGCATTTGGAATCGAGAGATAGCATCCAATTCGCCCTTCTCATTGAGAGAAAACAACCGAATGGTTTCATCACAGCGGCATAGATGATCACATCATTAGAAGAGTGAGTCAACTAAATTTCCACAGCAGCACAATCAAGCTGAGCTTTGTCTTGATAAAGCCGATCCATTCGAGAATAAGATCAATATCCAGAGTCACAGAACAATTGGTTTAGCAAAATCTATAATCGCCCATCTTGATAGAGACATTAGGAGCAATCAAACTAGAATTCATAAGCCTGCAGGAAACAATTGCTAGAGGTTTAACCAAAAATTCGAAGTGAAATCATGCTTGGCAAAAAAGGTCTCGACATGAAACAATCGATGCACGGTATCAAATAAGACTTTTGCAGGAATATCATTAGCGAGAGATTACCCATGATCACATCTGAAGAATCCTCTGCTTGAGCTGCATTCATCATATTGACCTTTGCAAACTTGGGATTATGCTTGACCCTTGCATTCTGGAAGATTTCACGGGGAGGAGGGCGGAAGGCGCCTCTGGTTGAAGCACTTGTTAGCATAGTGACCTTTCTGCGACATTTGTTGCAAGTCACCTCGGAGGCGGACGGTGGTAAGGAGCACTTGACCTTGGAGCTTGAGAACTAGACTTGTTACGATAGCTTGGGTTGGGTGGGTGGGAAGATCCACGACCACTGAGTTCTTCTGCTGATAAAGGTTGGCGGACGGAGGAGGAGGAAGGTAGAACTTCTCTTTGCTTAGCTGCCACTTGAGAGGAAGAAGAAGACTGAGCTGCATCCTGATTCTCTTCTTAGAAGCCTCACATTTGAGCTGGGCAGCTTCTTGCTTGATGCCATGTTGTAGAATTCATCATACTTATCGGCTCAAAAAGCACAAGAGCTAATTGCAGATCTTCTCTCGGACCACCTCTGATTGATAGATCATACTCTTTTCATCAGTGCGTCTTGCTTAGAAAAGCGGCGAGTTTACAGGCTGGATATTGTATTGATAGACAGACATGTTGCCTGCTTGAGATTGCGGAACTCCTCACGCTTGCTCTCAACAACACTTTTGAATGTGATGAGCTCACGAAATCACGGCGGAACTCATCGGGTAATGACCGACCTCCTCTGGAATCTTTGTATTCTGGTACCACTCGGCAACTTGTCCTTGAGTTGAAGCGATGCAAACTTGACAAAGTCCTCGAGTCGACATTGCTACAATCAAAATTCTTCTGAGATGTCCACAAGCCAATCGTCGGCGTCGTGGCCTCGACCACGGCCCGAAAGACTTGGTGATTAGCGAGGCGGCGAGAGTAGCAAAGTCTGGCTGATTGTTGCCTTGACCTTGATTTCCTTGATTGCCTTGCCCTGATGCGTTCTTGCAAGAGGTGCAAAATCATCGAGCATTGGCATTGGTGGCTGCCATGATAGCTTGCCGGGCCTCTGGAGGCGGAGGTGGAGGTGGAGGTTGGTGATCCCCATCATTGCGATCCGGATTGAGGCGTTGGCGGAGCCATCTGAAGAGGTGACATCCGTTAGTCCTTTGATAGACAAATAGATAAGTAGAATCAGCGGATAGAAATTGCAACATATAGTCTTCACAATAAACATTGAACAAGAATGAGCGAATGAATTCAAAGTTAATCATCACCGTCCATTAAGGTGAGAAGCCACTTAGATAAAGATATGGAAACAACATCATCTTAGAAACAAATCGAATATCTGGCTGAAAACAAAAGATTGGCTTCTAGAATGAGCGGAACAAACACATGATAGAATTTACGCCCAAAGTGTTAGTGGTGGGGCCCACACGGACCTGACGTATAGCAGGCGTCACGAATGACAAACAAGGCGTCCCGAATCAGCATAGCCAAGGATTCTTTAAGGCGTCTTGCGACCCTTTGTAAATCGGCCGTGAATGGGCGGACCACTGAGCGTTGAACCCCAATCTCAAATCATACATCATCGGAAAGATATCACTAAGCTACTAGAATTCCCACCTATAAACTCCGAAACTTTACGGTTATGCAATCGGTGTTGGGGATCAGGGGACACAAAATATATCACCCAAACTAACAATACCTAGATCCATTTGTATCCATCCGTCAACACATAACCAAGAAATCCTCGGAAATCGTGTACCTCGACCTTGAAAAACATCCGTTATACAAGTCATGACAATACTCCTGCACTCACCACGATCTTTGGGCTATCGGGTTATCTCACCAACAAGCACAAAAGAGATTTGATGTCGGCAAAACTCGGGTATTCGAGCTGCAGCGCTAAAATTGTGGCGACAACACCTCGGAGCTCAACTCCCGGGACACGCCACAACCCTAAATGTCGGGAGGCACCAAGAACAATGTTCTCGTCACAAAACCATCGAACGATTCCAAGATACCCGTGATCCTAATTTTTTTAGTGAAATTTGAGAAGAGGAGAGTCAAAATTCTCGTCGGGATACCTCACCGAGGCGATGAAGGGAATGGGGAGTAAAAAATCCTACTCTCCGATATATATAATCCTAAGACTCAAAACATTTTCCATTCTAGACTCAACAGCATGACAAACAATCAAGTAGGGGCTCCTAAGTGGGAAGGCTCGATTACCAACATAGCGCCCCGATGCGGCTATATCTCCCACGTGTCGAGAGCACGACTTAGAAACATAACGCATTGAAAGCAATGTCATAAGTGAGGTAATCTTCACACAACCCATGTAATAAA